>JBBMJY010000007.1:3648693-3689590 GCA_037833715.1 Toxotes lorentzi | reverse complement strand
TGACCGGCGGGTTATAAAATACCGGGAGATTTGAACGGAAACCCAGGTCACGGTAACACCGTATACCGGGGTAAAATCTGGATACCGCCCAGCTCAATGAAGAAGTGTTCCTGACTGAACTTTCCCTTAAAGGAAAGGAAGATGAAGTCTAAAACTTTCTTACATAAACTAAGATTCAAGTTTAAAAAAAATTCTTTTCTTACCTTTCAAACTCCACGAACGAAATGTCTCTTTACCTCCTTCTTCTCTGAGTCATGAGCATCCAGACTCCATCTAGAATCAAAGGGATGATTATCAATAGCAGCAGCATGTTGCAGAGGTCGCCTCACGAAGCCAGAAAATACAAAAAGCCTATATTTTTTTTTAAAGGAGATAAAGTCAGAATGAGAATAAGAGATAAGGAGCCAAACTTAGAGGCACAAACATGGTTTTTGGCATAAAAAGGGAATGTAAGGCCTGCAGTGGGACCTTTACTGTGGAAAACACACAAAAGCCACAAGTCTGAACCAGTTCTGTGTGAACAGCTGTTGCAGACTGGTACAAACCCAAACACACCTAAAGTAGCGCTACCAAGGCCAAAGTGTTGGTGTATTTTAAAAAGGTAAACTCCATTCATTCGAATGCAGTGGGACATTCAGGTTAGCGAGCTTTATGGTGTAAATGCAAAATAACCTTAAAAGATCAGGCTGGTGTTTTTTTATACTGTGAAGAAGTTCCTCAAAAGGACTTATGCTTAAAGGCTTAGTCATTTCCTCAAACAGCTGTCAGTAACTGTTCACCATTTTCAGCTATGGATTAATACGTGTTTGGTGCTACAGTGGTTTTTACAGTGCCAGGATGGTGCATATGGGACTGCTTAAATAAAGTACAGGGTATGTTCATCAGTGCAATGCTGTGGTGGTGGTAATAGTTTCTGGACAACAATAGAGCACAAGAGTGTGACACAGAGGAGTCAGATATATCAGGCTTTAGCTACACAGACAAAATACAGAACATCACCAGCATTCTGCTTTAAGAGGATAATGTTGCTCCATAAACATATAACATCAAATCCACAGCCTGTGTGTGTGTGTGTGTGTTTTCCCTTTAAGAACACAGGAAAGATTGAGACACATAAGACACTGGCTGAATTAGAAGGATGAACAGCAGGTGTTGCACTCAGTGTTTTGTTTTTTTTTTCCCTCCGCTCTCACCTTCCCCGTGCAGAAAACAGCATCGTGTTCCAGGAAGTGAAGAAGTGGCCCTGTGCTGATTAAAAACCTCCAACGTGCATGTCCGCTCTCCACTGTCCTCAGCGCCTCCCGTCTCTTCACCTGCCCACATCCTGCTGACCGCTGTGACCCTCTTTCATCATGTCTCATCTTCGCCTTTTTAATCTCTCTATTCGTTCTAGCTGGATTAAAGTGCTGAGCAGGAGATGAGGATGGAAAGATGCGGCTGTCTGTTCTGTAAATGAAGAGCTGTGGCGAGTGGAGGAGCAAATCCATCTTTTATGGACCTCCTTCCGTGACAGGCGGGGATTAGCTGGTCAAAACAGAGAGGCAGGAAAACAGGAAAACACAGGACATCATCAGCAGCCTCTGGCCAGTGTTCAAATTACACCCTGAGGAGTAAAATGTATTATTTTTAACTTCACAGAAACATGCAGATCATTGATATGTGACAACAAATAAGCTGTTTTAAATAATAACAAATCTGAAATAAATAAATCTTTGTTATCTACTCCGCTACATCTACGGGTTGTAAATTACTGCTGCCATACATGGCAACAGTGAACACACACAAGTCCACATACAGTCCGGACTGTAAATGTTTGGACAGTTACACCTTTTTTTTTTTTTTTTTTGTTTGTCAGGCTCTGCTTCAGCACTTTCAGTTTGATAATGGATATTACATTTAAGTGCCAAGTCTCAGCTTTAATTGGAGTACATTTACGTCAATATTTAAAGAACTGTGTGTCGATGCAGCCCTGAAAGATCTGAGCTGCAATTTGCTTGCAGACTCTGGACTTGGACTTGTCCTTGTAGGAATAGTTTGACATTTTGGAAAAATACTTGTATTCACTTTCTTGCCAAGAGTTAGAGGAGAGGATTTATATAACTTATGTCTGTACATTAAACGTAAGGCTGTAGCCAGCAGCAGGTTAGCTTAGCTTAGCACAAAGACTGGAAACAGGAGGAAACTGCTAGACTGGCTCTGTCTGAAGATAAAATCTGCCAAGCAACCAACCACTAAAGCTCACTAATCCATCCAAACACTTAAGTGTAAAAATAACAATGCACCATCTTACCAGTGACTGGTTAAAAATCTAAAAAAATAACTAAAACCCAATTAACCTCCAATAAAACCACGTGTGTTTTTACACCACCGTTTTTGCACAGTACAAAAAATAAAAGAGAGAGAGAGATAATGTATTAATTAATGAGTTTAAGAGGATCTGTAAGGTGGATTTTTTTTTTTGCTAGGTGTTTCCACCTGTTGCCAGTTTTTGGGCATCAAGCTCCAAAATGTTGAACTTTTTCTTGAAGAACTTGAGACTTTTCTGTGCCCTGTGTGTCAAACAACAGAGCTTTACTCGTTTAAACAACCAAGACACAGAAAGTGACCAAATGAATAAGGCCATGTCTGTTCACTGACGTTGGCCCACAATGACAATGACGTGCTTAATTTTAAATTGCAAAGAAGTTAAATGAATCCATTAGACTGAGCTTAGACGTCATGTGAATGCTGTTTTAATTCAGAAAATGTCACTTTAAACACTGTGTTTGTTCTAACCATACTCTCAAACATGAGCTCATTGTCGTTCATGCTTTCTGTGAGTATTTTTTCCCCTTAACTTAAACTGACATTGCACCTTCAGAGAAGTCCAGGAAAAAACTTTTTTTTCTCCAAGCAAAAAATAAACAAAACTGTAGGAACATAGCCACTAGATTTGCGAGAACAAAAACCCAATACTGTTGAGTGAGTGGATGATGTTTGTCACTAGATAACACTGCTCTGTGACTTTAGTATGGACACTTTAACATGCTCCTGCTACTATTGATTTATGTTGCACTGTTATTACGCGCACTAGTTTGTACCATATCTGGTATCCTGTTAACTTAAACACACTGTCTTGTTCATACTGTATATCTTGTAAATTAGATTGGTCCTAGCTTTATCTTACTTTATCTTATTTTTTTACTTATATTTTGGATATACTGGATGTCTACAGGATCAGTAGGCAATTACACCTTTATTCCTTAAAGC
Source organism: Toxotes lorentzi (assembly GCA_037833715.1). NCBI lineage: Eukaryota > Metazoa > Chordata > Actinopteri > Toxotidae > Toxotes > Toxotes lorentzi. The sequence goes on along the minus strand of JBBMJY010000007.1, from coordinate 3,686,341 downwards.
TTAAGCCTTAAACTCTGCATTATTTACGTCAATGTATTAACAAAGTCACTGTATTACTATTAACAACTAAATACAGACTAAATGACTTTTCAGAACTGAAGACGTTTATTCAGCTTATAGCGTTTAGACATGGCGTACAGACATGGGAGTGGTATCGATCTTCTCATTTAACTCCACACAAAAACAGAGTAAGAGCATTTTTCCTAGTCCTTTAAAGGGCACAACTAGAGAGTAAAGACTGCCTGTTCTCACCTGGTCAAACAAACTGGCCCATACTTCTCCAAACATTCTTGATGTTTGGAGACACAGCCCCAGAGCCTCATTACTCATCTCAGCTTCTAACAATGAGTGGTTTGCAGCTGTTTTACACAATAACGTTTCCCATAATCAGCTCTAACTTCACATCACCACACACACCTGTAGGGTGTATGACAGAAGGGGAAAGACAGTGAACCAGAATGATTCATCCATGGGCTCCTTGGACCCACAGAAGGTTCACACATTCGCAGATATCCAAATTAGAGATGAACAAGCTAATGACATAGTAGCTAAACAGCAACATCAAATCAAACGCAGACTTAAGCACCGCAATGAAGACTAAAATAATAAACTTTTAACCACGCAGTCAGCACCAATGTATGAATGCAATCAGAGTTTTCATGACTAACATGTGCTCAGAGCCATTAGGTCTCTGCACCCGCTTTGAAGCTCAGATTCAGTCGGAAACCGAATGATCCCTTGATCAATCCAACCAGGTCTGATCTCCAGATGCTTAAAAAAAATAAATAAAATTAAAACTGTCTTTACTATTGTAATTAGCAGCAGTACACAAAGCAACACTGGCATGCTGAAGTGCATAAGGAAGCTGCGTGGCGATGACCTGTTTGTCGGGTGTGTGTTCGGTCAAGATCACGGTCAAACTCATAAAAAGTGTGTGGGCGCACTAATGAGATCTCCTAGGGAATGCTGAGTACTTGAGTCGTTTCCAATGTCATTACCTCTTCTCCTGCTGATATTTTCCCCCGTTTCATTCTAGGATTTGAACACCGATACTGCTGTGGGGAATGAGTCATTGTCTTTGGTTGTGCATTTTATTTTCTGTCACTCCTCCAGCGTGGTGGTTTGTCCCTTTTAGCCACTGGCAGCCTCACTCCAAGCTCTTATGACCCCATGAGAAGTCTAGATTGGTCTAAGATGTCTGGCCTTCAATAAAATAAAAAGGGGAGAAGAACACAAACAGAGCTGGACGAAGCTTGAATGTCTACAGAAGCAAACAGCACAAAAACCAGCGGAAAATCTGATGCATACCACGTTGAGGTGACACCAAAACCAAAGTGCAAGAACAAGCTAGCATGGCTGTAAACAAAAAGAGTTGCAGCCAAGACTTTTCAATAAAAACAAACTAGAGGGGTCACCAAAGTCAGTAGCGTTCATCCTCTGAAGCCCATGAATGCCTGTAATAAATTTAATAACAATTCATCCAGTAGTTGTCAAAATATTTCAGTCTAGACGAAAGAGGTGAACCAATCAAAGATGGCACCTCGCCACTCTATAAAATACAGATTATTACAGAAATTGATCAAAACCAGATGGTGTTAAAGTCGCGTCCGGAGGCAAGATTTTAATCACAGAAAACAATTTCATGGAACACATGAGCTGGGAGTTCAACCAGCTAGGTGCTGGCCTCTCTGTGTGTGAATGTGCCTTGGTAAACATAGCTGTCCGGCCTGTCTTTCATCACAGCCCAGATATGTGGCAGCGTTTCAAACTGAGCATGTGCTCGCTTGATTAAAACTGAACGCCCGCCCTGGGTCTGCCTCCCTGAATGGTGTGTAATGTTTAGGGGGCAAGATGGGGTCAGAACACAATGGAGAGGTGTGGCCGGTAGGGAGACGAGGCGGACCGATGCTTGGTTTCTACTATTTATCTATGATCTATGTATTTACATGTTTTTTTCTAACCTTTTCTACATACAAAGCTACCATTACATCAAGAGATGCACTGTGTTAGTGTGTACAGTGTGACCACTAACTGTGTCCACATGTAAACAGGCATTCACTCAGGACACCCAGGCATGCTGTACCTGGATGCAGTGCACATGCAGTAACAGCATCAATGGCGCAGATAAGCTGTTGTACTGATTATATGAAACTCCAGTGCAACATATGCAGAGACACTGAGGCATGCAAGCCCTTTATCCCTGCACTCTGTTTTTAAGCAGTGTGGCGACTGAGGTAAATCTGGAACATTTAAATGATATATTAGATTATAGTTCATACATATTTTAGACATGTTTGGAAACTTTTCCCAAATAACAAACGCATCCTCTAAACACCCATAGATTGTTAAGGAGATGATCCCGGTGCTTGACTGTTGTCATTATCAATTAATCTGACATTTATTTTCTTGAACAATCATTTTCTCTCTAAAAATGTCCTAAAGAGTTTCCTAAAGCCCGAAGCCAGATTCAGATTGCCTGTTCTGTTCCACCAACAGTCCAAAATATAAAGATATTCAAATTACTGTCACATAAAAAAGCAGCAAATCCTCACAAATGACAACTGGAACCTGGGACTGATCGTTGCAGGTGTGCAGTGACATACAAAGACCCACTGCATGTATATTTTCGTACCTTACTTCATGCACCTGCGCAGCACTCACTGCAGCGCCACGCCGTCAGTGGGTTTGTTGCTGTTCTCACCTGTTTGAACGTGACTCAGTTTCTCAGCTCCTGTGGTTCCTCTGCGTCTCACACTGTTTTTATTTACTGCCACTCGTGAAACGATCCTGCTGAAGCTGCCTGTCACGACTCACCACGATCATTCCAGGCACACCCAGCACGTACCTGTCCAAGATCACATTTGGATGCGTTTGATTTCTAACACTCATCATCCTCGCCGGGTGGTGCAATAATCAATGATCGATTAAAGATACAGTAAGACTAAGAAGAATACTATAAAGACTTAACTTTAAAGACTTAAATGAAGTCTTAAATTTCATTCGCAGTTTGAATTTTACAAGAAAAAGAAGAAGAAAACCCTCCACCTGCCGTCAGTGTTGCTTTTTACTAATTGGTGTCATAGCATTGTTGATTTATTGATCCATTTCTCAGTGAAGAATTTGAAACAAGCCTGTTCAGATTCCCACTCTGCTGCATTACGTGTGAACACCTGTCGAATTTCAGTTTCATTTTTAGCAAACAGGAGCTTCACGCTCAGCCAGTGATGTCACAGCAGGTATTTTACCTTTGACAGCTGATTGGAGGAAACACCTTTTTTGCAAAAGGTTCAAACCTTCTGAGAAAATTCTGACAGAAGTTCAAATCTTCCTGTAGTGGAACTGGTCATGGGTTTTACTGGCTCCAACAAAGTGTGTGTTGTAAAAATAAACCTCAGCTTCCTGTGGTATAACGTCTACAGCTACACGTCAAAAGATACTTAGTGAACAAGCTGAAGAATTATGAACTACGTAGTGAGAGTCCGTTTCCTGGTTCACTTTTGGCTTTTGTGATTTACTTTTTCAAAATTTCCAGTTGCCAGAGAAGAAAGCGACTCTCGTTGCTGCTTTGAAAAGAAACTCACAAACAGAGAAACATGTTCTTCCTGGTAGTTCAGGTTTGGGTGCAGTGACGGGTAGAGACTGTGAAACCCAGTTGTTGGATTCCAGCCAGTTCATATTTCCTGTTTGAGCTTGATGTTGACTCAGCAGATGCACCTGTGCTGAAAACAGAAATGAGAGGAATCATTTGGATGCTGAGGCAAATAAGAGCTGAGTGAAACACATGGCTTAGTTTCCTGGATGCTCCTCATCACCTGTGCTGGAAAGTAACTGAGTACATTTACTCAAATATGGTACTTCAGTACAATTTTGAACTTGACTATGTCCATTTTATGCTACTTTATCCTTATACTTTTAGATCTTACATTTAAACCAGTGGTTTCCGGTCCTTTTTACGTTTGTGACCCGTTGTATAAAAAGCAGTGGGGCTCTGTGCGACGTCTCAGATGTCTATGAGTTATTAGTGGTTCCACCAAAGGGACATTTCCCCTCTAAAATTCTCACATGGTTTCATTTCAGTGACTGTTCAAGCCTCAAAGGGGTCAAATTACCCAACGCTTCACAAAAAAAGCAAAAACTGAAAAAAAAAAGGATCAGAACTTTGTTTTCCCTCTTTCCTCTCCCATTAATCATCTCACAAACCCTCAAATTTATCTTTTGACCCTCTGAAAGGGCACAGGCCCTAGACTGTGCAGGCATGGGGTGAGAGATGTGCTGTTTGATAGAAGGCCCATTTTCTCGTTTGCCTGGAAGGGGATCAGACACCCTGAAGGAATCTGGATATATCTTAAAGGGATATGATGGATGGATGCATTTCAGAGTACATTCAATCTACAGAGACAACAACAGTTTAGGGAAGATGGACACAAACGCAGTCAGATAGATTCTGAGCCTCTTCAGCAGCATTTCAAACCACGCTGCATTGTCCTCCCTCTGCTGGAAATTTACAGGTTGCAGAGCACACACATGTCAAAATGAATCTGGTGGTAAGATATATGTAAATTGATTGATGGGTAGAAAGTATGTGTGTGCGTGTGTGTGTGTGTGTGTGTGTGGTGCTGAAGCGGTATAATGCAACTCTTTCTGAGAAACAAACCACCAGTGCGTGGAAAGGTACATGAGAACATGCCGAGTCCCCCCCCCACCCCCTAACACTCTCTCTCTCTCTCTCTTTTTTTTCTCTTTCTCTGTTTCAGCCACACATCGGTCACGAACACACCACCCATCACCTGTTTCTCGGGATCTTGGTGTCTTCCTATATATGGCACTTGTCTAGGGCTCTGCGTGGTGGGGGAAATGGCTGCTGATGTTTGCACAGCTTGCTCGATTCCTGAGAAGGGTGGACAGTTTACATGAGCTGCTCAACTTCTCACACTTTGTCTTTTTTTATGCTCGTTTGTTTCCCTCACAGGTCAAAATCCAGGCAGTTGCCACATGGAGAAGTTTAATGGGTCTAATGGACCTCCAGGCTGTGATGGATAGTTCTTAGGTGCTGTTACTTTTCCATGAGGGGATCTTTGTCTTTTCATTCAACATAATTCAGGCTGTAAAGCTTTAAATTCAAGCTAAAAAAAATATATATTGTATGTTTCTGGTTAATAACAAACTTTTGTTTACTTTTGGTCTAAGGCTGTTTGCATGTTTCAGAAAAGACACTTTGTTCCATCCAACTTTGTGGCAACAGTTCAGTGAATCCTTTTATAGCAGCGTATTAATGCAGATGGATCTGCATGGATCAGTAGGTATAATACATCGGTCTGATATCACATATTCCCTTTGTTCTCCATTTGACAGGGACCTCAGAGACTTGGAGCTGTGTAAAAAAAACTTTACTCGAGACGAGACAAAAACCTCGATATCCTTTAAGGTTGTGTCGGTAAACTTCACACTCCGGTTACAAGCCCAGCTGTGAGTCTTTATAATCACACATATCAAAGGCTGGTTCTCTGCTCTTTAGTCTTTATTTGGCATGTCCTACAGGCAGAGGAGTGTGCCTTTCATATCTTTACAGAACAGCTTCTGGTGAATCTGGAGTTTCAGTTCACAGGGGTTTGATACTCTTGTCTTTGCAGCCACACACAGATTAAACAGTGCAACTTCAAGGGGATAAAACTCAATGAATTCACATTTTTACCTTTAAACTGAGGCTTGGAAGGAATTTTTTGAAGAGATTTTGAGATTTGAATCAACTGCTCCTGATCTTTATTAGCCAACACCGTTTTCTCAAAATAAACTAAACTGCAATCAACTATTGAACTTTAGAAAAGTTGGTTTACCAGTGGACGTCCTGGACGTCCACTTCAGGGCATCAGCCTGGGCAGAACCAGTCCTGGTTCTCATCCCTCACAGTCAAAGAGACGCGCTGCGTTACAGCCGCTTATCCTGTGCCAGGAGAATTAAACATGAATGAGCAGGATTGTCAACACGCTCCCCCGGCCGCACTACAATATACTAACTCACACACATGAGCACACAAAACACACACAATCAGCAAAATCATCATCTCAGAAAACAGATGCTATCAGTGCCACAGCTCATTAATCTTGGATCGTTCGCATGGATGCTGATGAGGTTTCTCTGGGATCTACAGTGCATTAGCCTTAATCGAGCCAAGTGCTAATTAATCCGCTCTAACCCTGAGGACCCCGCGCAGTCCCATCGAAAACAGGAAGGAGCAGAGAGGGTCTGAAAGCTTTTTCAACATTAATGAGTTCCACTTAACTGGTGGCAACAAACTCTTCAGCTGCGAGGCCGATACCAGCGATCAGCAGCTGTAGAACATTTAGCACCTGTTGGAGTGTAAACACAGCAGCCTGCTGAAATACCCCACACTGTTGCTTCTTCTCACATTTTCTTTTTTTTTTTTTTACTGTACTCTGGCTCACTGTGGCATCACAGTTGGATTACTCCTGAAACACAGTCAGTTCTGGTAATGGCTAATCATGCAAACTTTACTCTGTCCCCACGCAGCCAAGCAGTGAGTGGGCGGTTTGAAACTGGGGTGAAAAAAAACCCACCTCTGTAAATATCGCTGATTCACAGGCTAAACTTGAGTCATGATCTTTGTTATTTTTGGTGGACTTTGGAAAGCAATCTTGTCAATGAAGCGTCATTTCAGTGTCAGTCTACATATGACTTGTCCTCGACTGTCCTGGTGAGGTGTCTCTTCATCATGTCTGCCAATATTCACTGTTAAAGTAGTGGGAGAAGAGTTGAAATATCTCACTCAAACACCTGAATTAAACATCAGTTATTTGCCAAATATATGTTCTGAAGGAAACACAGTCCCTGTGCTAATGATACTCACAGAAAACCTATTTCCATTCCACAAAGTACCACGCTCCTGTGCTGCAGAGAGGCTGTATGAAGGTGCGGGGGTGCATGGTTGGTGGGTAAAGTGTAGGAGTGACCGCAGGGTTTATATCCACATGTGGTTGCGTGTAGGCAACGAAAAGACCTTGAAATGACGAGTTAAAGGTCACGGGTTTGGATCAATATTGAAAAAGCAGACACGTCTGGTCTTGTGCTCGACCGTGATCTTTCTCTAACCTTAACCGAGCGCTGTGAGTGGCTAACCATTCGTCAGAGTCATCATGTGCAAACCCACAAACCCTCAGTGCAGGAAACCAAACGTCAATAAAATACAAACATGAAAACATTCATTATGGTGTAGTTGATGTGAGCAGATGTTGCTGCAAGCAGGTTTCATGGGGAAAACAAATTAACTACACTGTCCATCAACAGATAAATTCATTAACAACATTTCCTTATGTTGATTAAAAAACTGTATTACATTTCTCTCACACATATTTACTGTGGCAATTTCTAGAAGACAGCAGAGCTGGTCTGTACAGAAATAAAACTGGAACCACTTTCTGCCATTATAATGAAATAAACCTAATAAAAACTGTGGATCCATCATTTTCTGTGGGCACCACTCAGCTCAGCTGTTTTGTATTTAGGTGGTAGAATTTATATCGGGACCATTTCTGAAAGCACGGAAAACGGAAACAGAAACACCATCACGTAATTCTTTCTTTTCCAAAAGAGTCATCACTAACTGCCAGGTTACTCCACACCTCTGCTGAAGATGATTTTTAAAAAATGCCTTCGTGACCTTTCATAAACCACAGAAGAGAAACTCAGGACATGACAAATTCAGCTGCTATTAGAGACCAGTGGCAGGTGTGTGAATCAGAGAAAGATGGACGGTGACTGCCCCCACCCCCACGCTCTCTGCTGTGTTAACTATCCATTGTCTCGCTCTCCACAGCACACTTGTGTCGGTATTTTTCCAGAAATTGTGCATTGTTTGAGCGGGTCAAACGCTGCTGGAGGGGTTTTTTTGTGTCTGTGTGTGCGTGCGTTTCACATACAGTTGTGTTTGCATGTACAGGATAGGGAGGGGGGTTGTGAGGTTTTGTTGAAGCCCTGAAACGGCCTCGTGGAGACCAGTTGTCATCTCGCTCTGTGTTTCTGCATGAAACTCAGGAAACGAGACACATAACTGTGACTGAGAAAAGGTGATAGCTCACACACAAACTGCTCTGCATGGCTGGGTTTAGCATTCATAGAGATAAGAACAATGATTCTCTCTGTAAAGTTCACATTAGACATGTAGAAACTTTAATTAACTATTAACAAATACAGAAAAGGGATCAGGTATAAAATGTTCAGTCTCTGTCATCACAGTATGTTCGCAATTTAATGCTTTCATTTTTTTTAAGAAAATATTGTTCAAATACAAAATGTCCCCTGAGCTTAAATGTAAACATACAAAAGGAAAAAAAATGCTCCTAAGAACCAAATTAGAATGAACACTGAGTAAATATCAATAATACAGTTTATCCATTTACACAGACAGCTGCCATCACACAGCAGTAAGGAGAGAGGAGGAGGAAGTCTTAACTGAACTTAGTCTGAGCTGAAAAATGACCTGTCCTGCCAAAAAGATTAGCTCTGCTAAAAGAACGTGCTGCATGTCAGTGAGAAACTGACAACCAACCAGGAAACAACCAGGAAAAATCAGCCTCTCTCACACATCGAACGGCCGAGCAGGAAAAACTGATCTGCATCCCAGAGAATCGAGCTGCTGACCCTGTGTCCACCTGTGCCAGATCTCCAGAGCGTCTTCTTTGAAACAAATAAAAATTCAGTGTTACTCACCAAAGTGGATTGTGTGTGTCCCTGGTATATGCATCCAAATGTGATGGATGCATTTCCTTCCTCATAAAACATTTACAAAGCCATTTTTAAAAAGAAATCCTGTATCACTGCCACCAGCTGATCAGTGGAAGAGTGTGAACCAATAGCAGTACTGAGCATTGTGTGTACAAGACAACAAACAAAGCTGGGACCCTCTCATAAGTAAACAAATCTCTACTGATGCTGGAGCTCAAAAACACCTCAGGGATCCAGGAGTAAGTCATTCAATCAACCTCTTTACAGAAGAAAATGAGATCTAACTTATTCTAACCTTTAGTGGTATTTGATCACATAGATAGTCTTGGTTAAATGGGTTTTATGAGTCACGGGTGCTTTCTTTTTTTTTTTTTTTTAATCTTTCATAAAATGTCTTTTCAACAGAAACTGTGGAGTTTTCTTATATTGCATTCTCATTCTTTTCCATTGTATTTGTATTTGTGTCTCAAAACTGGGCAAAAAAAAATATCTGCATGACTAGATACGACTGGAGCTAAGAACTGAAACTGGTGCACTTATGTAACTTGGGTGAACTGAGACTGTGGGTACAGTTTAAGGGGGGGTGGGGGGATTGGGGGGGGCAGGAAGAAGAAACACAAATTAGAACAAAAGTTGGAAAAAAAGGGAAATAATAAGGGAAAAAGAAGAGACAGGAGGGAAAGTGTCTGAGCCATGTTTCAGTCTCACTGTTTCTCATTAAGCAACAACATGACTTTCTGAACCAGAGAAATATTTACAGTTAATTGTGGCTGACAGCTTGGATCTGGGGTTATGTATTTTATTTCTGAATCTCCTCAGCAAACTTCAGGTGTACAGTGATGTTTTGTTGTTGTTTTGGTTTTTTGTTTTGGAGAGCAGCAGCTTCCTCCTTGGTGTCCTGCCATGACACCATGCTCCATGCAAACGTACAACATGAACTTCATGTGGCAGACTCACGAACGGAGATGTTAAACAGCCCTGAGCTGTTGCTCTGAGCTTCTTCTTCTTCTTTTTTTTTTTAACCTCACTGCACGTCTCATCTGTGTTTTGTCCTTAGAGTCATCTTAGCTGGACGCCCATTTCTAAGAAGAGCAGCCACAGTGTGAAATCATCTCCTTTGTCCAAATATGTTTTTACACACATCAGTGAGCAGTGAACACATACCGCTGCTGCAGCGCCCGGGCAGGGCTCAGGGGCACAATTATTTGTGTGTTATTAGGTAGAATAGACTGGTGTCAGTTCATAATTGTAACTTAGATGAAGATCTGACTGTATATTTTAACCCTTCTCTTACTTTTTCCAGCCACTGTTAGAACAGATTACAGTGCCTATTTCCTAAATAAACCAACAATTTACAAGAAATCTACGCTGGTTTATTTTTATTACTCACTATTTTTGTCTTAAATTAAAGAAACATGATGCAATTCAAAGGGAAAACCTAGAGTTTAAGATGTTAAATTGGGCCGATGAATCATGCGAGGTCCTTGTAATGTAGCACTTTACAATTCACAGTCGTAATATTTCACATTAAAACAATAATTCTTTGTATGGACAGAGTGGTCTAACTTAAAAATGACTATAAGAGGAAAAAGATACTACAAGGTCAGAAATTCTTCTAGATTTTTAAATAGAAAGGCTCTTAAAAAAAAAAAAGTAAAACCATCAGTGTGGTTCCTAACGACCACATCATTTGCTTGTGTCACTGCATCAGTTTATTACTTCTTTCATAACCTTCTTCATAGACCAATGTTACCGGATGGACTAAAAAGATCAGGCCGCTCATCACGGTGACCCGCAGGCTTTGGGACGTGGACGTGAAAAACCGAGCTGTGACAAAGGACAAGTTGCACGTTGGCTATAGTTTCATAAAAAACAGTGTGGCTGCCTGAAACACTTTGCCAGACAGTTGGGAGCAGTGAGGGGCCAGGTGCTGCTTTGCAAGTCATATTAATAACTGCTGGTTGGGAAAAGAGTTTTTTCATTGCCCAGGTCCAGCTGCAGTGTTGTGAAAGAGACTCTGAAGCAGGCTTGGAGCGCCACATACCAGAGATCCAGGGATTAAGCTCAGTGTTTTCTGCAGTAAAATAGATATTTACTGTCTTTCACAATAAAGAGGAAACTCTCCAGAGAGTTTCTTGCAGCTTTATTCACATGAAACCACAAACCACAGTTGAGAGAGGAAGAGGAGAAAGAGGAGGAGGAAGAGGAGGAGAGTCAGGGTTGGACTGAAAAAAAAAGAAAAGTTAAAGGTTAATACAATCTATAAAGCAGCTTCAGCTCATGGACAGAGGGGAATGGAAAAAGGAGTTGGTGAGGGCAGATTTCTGCGTCACTCAGAGTCTACACAGTGAGTCATTGCCTGTAGATAAGTCGATGCGTTTTATGAATGGCAGCTGGTGACTCAAAGCTGGTGGGGGGGCTTCCTGCCGGAGAGGAAAATGACATAACAGACGGCGAGCTTCAGTGGCCTGCATCAGAGGATGGATGAGCGGGCTACAAGCACACAACACAAGTGTGTGATAGGGAAAACACATTTTCAGCCACACACATGCTTTCTTACTCGTTTCTAGAATCCATTTGCAGTGAAAACTTCCTTTTCATGTTCAGTTACAAGCGACGACTCCGCAGAGCGTGCGGCGATGTACACGCACGGTGAGGCCGACGCGCTTTGAAGTGCTCCTACAGAACTGTGTTCATCAAAAGCAATGTCCAGGCTGTTATTACCCAATAAAACCTCTGGCAGCGGGCGAGTGTTTTCCACTGTGCCCAGATCAGCAAGAGCAGGATTTAAAGTTCTGAATGCTGAGCTGACTGATCTCCCCCACTAACCGCTTCCCCAGTGATTGAGATGGAAAACATCTCTGGTTAAAGTCACCATCGGGATGCCCACAAGACTGAAGCGAAGGAGTCAGGAAGTCAGAGCTGCACTGGACGGTGAAGGAAATGTGTTAACGCCACTTTATGTGAGAGCACTCAGAGATTAAATATCCCTTCTAACTAAGGTGAAGCAGTTTAGGTTAATGTATCAGTTATTTATATGTATATATATATAAGCTCTGGCTTTCGGGGCCCTGGACCTCTTGGTTCCCTGGGCCTGAGCCTGGTCCTGTGTTCTGCCGAGTTTGCATCCATAATTGGATTTGAATTTCATGGTTCCTGGTCAACCTCTGCAAACCATGGTGCCATATTCTTGAGGATATTCCTGCAGCTCCGTGTGCTCCGGTCTGCACTGTGTCATGTCTTATTGGTTTGTATGAGCCTTTTATTTTTCCGGCTGCTTTATTATATTTGTTGTGTTGTAGTGTACTTGCTTCTGCCCTGTTTTATTGTTTCATGATAAAAATCTACTTTCCTAAACCTGTTTTTAAATAATCACAAAAACATACAATGAGCTTTATATTTGTCCACATTTCTAATCCTGCTTTGACAATCTGTCATGGTCCAGACCATGGTCCAGACCATGGCCCTGGCCAGTCCAGACCACTGACACTTAAAAAAGCACAAAAGCAGCATTTTAGAGATTTTAGAATATAAAGTAAATATATATATAAATATAAAGTACCCCCCCACCACCACCACATAGAGGACTTAAAATGAGATAAATCTCAAACAGAAACAAATGAAGCATATCTTGCATTTAATACTCTTTATTCGATATTTCCTCTTCAAACACATTTTCCTTATGTACATTTCCATTCAAAGGAAAAACTCAAGTGAGGTAAAAGTGCTGAAAAATGAAATAGTATAATGGATGTAACCATCAAAGTCACCGTCACAATCACAAAGCTGACAAAAAAAAAGCTCATTTGCATTGACTATTTCAAAAAAAAAAATTATAGTGCCACGAATTTAATTTTTATCCCCACTTTTTAAACTTTTATATCCACAGGCATCCCATACACACATGCAAACAAGCACACACACACACACACACACCTCCACGCAATAACGTAAACACAAAATCTGCTGCTGCAAAAAAAGGGCTTCACAACTCTTGATATAGAAACTGTAGGAGAGCTTCCAGAGGGCCTCCATCACATTTCCATGGTTTAAGACTTGAACATCAGACAAGAGTTAACCACTAAATATCTAATCCACAGCTTTCTCTGCACCCCCACCAGCAAAGAATACATCTACAGGTGTCATAAAGGAGAAAAACAAAACACACACACACGCTGTACTGATAAACAAAGGCCCAAACAAGTGGGGCTACCAAAGGCGAGGTGACTGAGAAGCAACAGGATTAATAACACTGACAACTTTACAGCAGAAAAAAAAAAAGTGGGGGTCAGAAAATTAATAATGGAAAAAAAAGGCAAAATACACTTCATTCTTTTTTTTTTCCCACACTGTACTTTGTACATTGACATACATACGTCATCCCTGACGGAGGACGTGATTTAGTCTGAGCCCTGCAGCGTTCTGCTCTCACGTAGCGGGGAAGGTAAAGCTTTGATTAACAGGAACACGTTTTCAGTCGTCAGGGAAAAAACAAAAAAAACAAAAACATAACCGTAAACGTGTGAAGTTAAGGTGGACACACACACCGAAAAAACGTAGATTTACATTCCAGGCTGCGTTCACTACTGACTGTCAAGAAACGCAAGTTTTTGTTTGCTGCGTTTTCGTTGACCTCGCTCGCGACCTGAACAAGACGCCCAAGAAGAGACTCGTCCTCGCCAAGTGCAGCAGACAACCTGCCAGTGTGAGCTGAAGCTTAGCCGGGCATCTGGCTTTGAATGAGGCTCCGAACACTGATAAATGAATCGATCATCACTCAGAGAAGACAATTAAACTGCGGAAAGATTCAGAGATTCTGGGCTGCCGTTCCATATAAGGGATTTTGTCACTAAATTGCTCTTCTCCTCCCTTGGCTTTCAAACAAGACCAAGATCATCTTAGACTTAAGAGCATGGTGTTACATCCAGCTGCTAGCATTAAACTAAGATGGGACTACCCACTGAGTGATAAGGTTTCAGAGTATATGGATGCACAGAGAAAACCCAACGCTGTTGTCAGGCTTCAGCAAGCTCAAGTCTGCTGGCTCCCTCCACCTTCAGGTGTGACCTACCCTAACGAGAACCTATAGTCTGGGTAAGAAGAGGAGAATCGGAGTTACAAGTAACACAGAGAGAACAAAAGACACAAAACGACGGCAAAGAGGTGATGTCTCAATGTCAGGAGGAGATTAAACCGATTCACGTTCCCGAAAACCAAAAAAGGGACAAAACAAAGCCCTCAAAAGCACAGTGTGTCCCTGAGAACCAGCTCAACTCCCTCAGCAATTGACAACGTTAGCTTATTTACATTCCTCTCAGGTGGCTGGGTTTGGAGTAAAACAAGGCCTCTTTAAAGTGCTTCTGTTAGTATGGGGTCTCTGCTGGGTGACCTCAAGCTACGGTGCGACTGTATGGCTCGTCAGTGCACTTCAGGTATTGCTTTGGTTTGAATGGGGACAGAGCTGTCAGCAGAACAAATTTAGCCTGGTCTCATCAGAGCAGGCAGAGCTGCGACGCCTGACAGTCCATTAAATTAATGTTGTAAATGTATAACATCGGTTCAGACAATCAGAAAGAATCAATAGTTAAATTTCAAAGGCATTGATGGGAGACTGAAGTCAACATGGCTGCCACAGACAGCAAGGCCCGAACTTGTAGGAAAAGACAACGATGGGAGTAAAACAAAATGGCTGAGAAGACTGACAGGAATGACTAGACACAAGGTGAGGTTCTGAAACAAAAAAAAGAAAGAAAAAAAGACATGGTAAAATAAAAAAAAAAAATAGACAAAAAAAAAATCTAATTCTGAATTCAAACCAAAGTTATTTTGCCCCCCAACCAAAAGTGTATGCATTTTCCCATAAACTAGCATCTAATACAGTGATGACAGTCTTGTATCATAATTAAGTTTCACAGGGTCTGAAAAGAAACGTTTTCCCCAACACTTTTCTTTTCTGATCACCATTAAAAAAAAAAAAAAACCTTTAAAATGCTACATCACTCTCCAAAAAGTGAAAGGCACTTGATTGCTTCAGTTGCTGGTTGTAAAGCAGCCTTTGGTCCAGAGCGAAAAAGTGTGTGGCACCTAAACTTGTTGTTAAAAAGGCTGTGGCAGGTCCCATACCAAAGCTCAGCAGCTGAGCCAGCACATCATGCCCTGACCACCCCCCGGGTGTGACCTGCAGAAGAGGCCGGGCTGACCTTCCTCTGACTATTCTCCAACCAGCCACGAGCTGTGAGCCGGCCAGATAAGAGACGCTCCTGGTTATCTGGTATAAACATGAGCTGCAGTAGCAGCAGAAATGCAGAGAGCAGGAATAAGCGAGGTCTTCTGAAGAACTGGGAGGGGGGGGGGTGGGGGGTTGACAGACAGCAGCTGCCACTTCGATAAGAAGTTTAAGAACAACTTCTCTCCTCTCAGACCTGGATGCTACGATGTCAGGAGGGGGAAGGGGAGAGACGACAGGTCACAGTTTAGCCCATCTGCTCATAATGCCTCACTGCAAATGTTCAAAATTCACAGCTAATAATAGGCTTGGCTAGAAATAGAAATTTATAGTGGAGGGGGTGCACGGGGTGTGGGGGAGGCCGTCTTGTGGCTCAGCTTCCATGATAAATCAAAATCCTAGTCCAAAAGGGGAGTGGTATCCCTCTAGCAGACATGCTGGCGTTTCTCTTATCATACCAGTCGAACTCTGCGGTGTCTTTCCTCCCATGCCCACAAAAGGGGTTCAAACACTGCGTGGTCCGAGCAGCCGCCAGAAAGGAGAGGACAGGAAGTGATTCAGCTCTCACACATGTAAGGTGGCGGGGCGACTTGCTGCTCCTGCTGCTGCTGCTTGCACACCCATCCCTGGTTCCCTGCTCTGAAGGTACCTCCCCCGGGAAAAAAAGAAAGAGGATAATTATAGACGGCCTGTAGTTGGAGAGCCAGTCCCTAAGCTGCGTCAGAGGAGGATCCCATTTCAGGGCTGCTCTCGAGCCTGCAATGGTTGTGAGGGACGACCCTGGGGGCCCACCATGTGCTGCTCCTTTTAAGGGAAGGGACAGCCAGTCAGCCTGTCAGTCCAGGACTCCCAGCCAGCTCTCGCTTCAGGCAGTGAGGCCAGCCGCATTCTCTCAACGGGCCCATGTTCACTCTGACCTGTCAGCGGCCCTCCCCACCTCAGAAAAGCCAGAGGACTGTGACATCTGGAGGTCACTGGCGAGGCTCTGAAAGTGGCTTAAAATTAGGGGATAATAAACTCCTCAGACACACCAGGAGCCCATCTACCTGAGGCCTGAACTGTCTCACTGCAGATTTCCACTCAAAGCTGGTCTCGACTGAAAAGTACAGGGCTGAGTGAACCGGATAAAGGAGGGCGGGGGGGGGGGGGCCTCCTCCTACACTGAAATTCACAGTGGAAAATAAAAATACACACACTTTCTCTTGTATTGTTTACATATCACAGGCACTGCCGGCGTATCAGGGAGGGCACAAATGCCTGTGAGAGATATTTACACGTCAGAATGAATTAAAACAAACCGATTCCTCTCGCTTCATTTCTGATGTGACCAAAAGTTAATGTACCACCTTTCTTTCCTCCCCAGTGACCTAAACATTTTACTCCAGTGCTCTGTTTTTTTTGGGTTTTTTTGTTTGTTTGTTTTTTTTTTTTTGGAACTGGGCCAAAACCTTTTATAGTACCTTTTCCCCAATAACACTTTTTCCAAAATTTTTGTTTTTTTTTTCTGCCTTTTCACATTTTTTAAATCACAAGAGAAAACCAAATTTAGGGCTATAACATTTTCTTATTCCCTTTCTTCAAAAACCAGCCCATACATAAATTACTGGGGGGTAAACCTGGAGATTAAGGCACAAAACACAACTCCATTAAGAATAAGGTTGGTAAACAGGGAGACAACCAAATATGATGGGGGGGAAAAAAATCTAAATAACACTTAAAAATATCACTTTCTATTCAATGACCTCGACACCTCTGTATGTAAGGAATGAGAAAGGATTGCAAGAAAACAAAGCAAAAACACTTGTCCACTTAAATATCATTGTGCCTTGAGAGGAACTTAGCATTTATTGCCTCTAATTTTTAAATTTTTTTGTTAGTTTTTCTTTAAATTCCTTCTCTGTTCTCAAAAGCAGCAGCGGTGGCAGTGCTCTCTTGTACATCCCTCCACTTGTTTTGTCAGTTACATGGCAGCCATGTTGGAATGTTCTGGTTAGCCACATAGTAGTTGCTGAAGTTGTGGTCTCGGACATAAGGCGCCGGCTGATAGTAGCAGGTGACGCAAGACGCATCTGGGATGGCGTTCTGCTCCGCCAGCACTCGGAAGGCCATCAGCGAGATGAGGTGGAGGGTCTGCCGCCGCTCATGGCCCATGAGGCACACCGTGCTCTCGTTGACCACTCGCCGCAGGATCATGAGGTAGTCATACTTGCTCTTCTCCTCACCAATAAAGTGGCTCTGGAGGTAGGCCTCGACCTTGCGCTGCTGCTCACCGATGTCAGGGAAGTCAATGAAGAAGCGTGAACACATGTACCGCTCGAGGCCTTTGAACTCCTCCTTGCTGGCAGGCCGAAAGTCCCGCACCAGCAGATTGCAATATTTCAGCAGGCCGCCGCCTCGGATCTCCTCAGGCCGCTTGGTGGCGATGAGTTTGTTCCGTAGGTGGCTTAGTGCCATGTTGAAGTCCCCGTACATGCTCTCCCCATGCACAGTAGGGTGAAAGGTCTGTGACATGGGTGTCTCTGCCAGTTCGTAGTAGGCGAGCACCGAGTCCAGCACAATCTGAAAGGAGTCCACACTGAACTCAAACTGCCGGCGTATTGAGTCCACAAACTTCAGCTCCACATTGCGGCCATTATTGTTGGAAAGGGAGATGAGGCTCCAGCGGTCCTGCTCTGTGTTGACCTTGACCAGCTTCTGCACATAGGCCTCTTTGAGAGTCATGGGTGTAATTTTCTCTTTGTTCACACCCTCAGGCAGAAAGTCCAGCAAGGTAACCATCACGACCTCCTTAATGAGCTTGAACTTTTCCTCATGTGGCAGGTCCACCCGGAAGATGATGTCCAGATCCTTGTAGCTCCAGCCGATATCCTGCACCAGCACGTGGCTTGCTGTGGAGCCATTGAGCCGTATGTCCTTTACTCTGATGCCACTCAGCTCCAGGTGGGACCGCACCCTAGCCACGATGTCTTTCAGCCGTACCTCTAAGGTAGGGAAGTTCCCCCTTCCATGGACAGGCACGACCTCCGTCAGGACTTCATTCAGCCGGCTCACCTGCTCCCAGGTCAGGACACTGACAGAACAATTCTTTGGTTCCTCCCTGCTGTCCATCTTCTCACAAGATTCAGAATAACTAAGATGGAAAAAAAAATGTTCATTATGACTTTAAATGTGACAGAAACCAAACAAAATCAGATCAATTAAATAAAAACAAAAGCTGATTTGTAACTAATTATCATTGATTCATTTGTTGATTAATTGATTAGTTGTTTTGTCAATGAAATGTCAGAATATTGTGAAAAATGTCCACCCCAAACTTCAAGGTGAAGTCTTCACATGCCTTGTTCTGTCCAATAAACAGTCCAAACCCCACAGATATTAACTTAACTATCTTGGTACGGACATTTCTGTCTTAAAATAACGAACTCAAAGCGATTTATCGATTGCCGAAATAGTTACCGATTATTCCAATATCGACACGACCACAAACTCCGGTGACAAACTAGAACAACTGGCTCGCCAGCGTTAAAACCTCTCGTGTTAACAGCAGCAGCATCAGGACCCCATTCAGCACGAGCGGGGGCAGAATGCGAGCACGAGACAACCTGCTCGCTCTCCGTAATACTCACAGAAAAGGGCAGAGCGCGTGAGGTTTCTAGAACAGCTCGCTGCGCGAGCCTGGCTTTTATTCCAAAAGCGCTGAGACACAAACACAACGCCAGCTTCAAGTGCACTAAAGCCGGCGTTTCCCTACACAAAGAGCCACAACCGAAATTAACTTCCACACGACAGCCAACACACGTCCCACCAAAACAGCAGCAGTAATTATTTGCTCCAGCTGACTTATCAATTTGCCCGTGACGAGCACATTTGCTTTTATCTCAACCTTTGTTTAAAAAAAAAAAAAAAACTAAACTAAAAGTGAGTTATATAACGTTAAGTTTGACTCAATATCAATCCATATGGCGACGAATCCCTCTGTAAATTCAGCAAAGTTACATAAGTCAACATATGTGTAGAAGGAAGTTTAAAGAATCTAAGTGGTACGTTAAAACCTCTTAACTGTTGTCAAGATTTTGAATCATGGCTCCGGCTTGTGTAAACCTTTTTTTTTTTTTTTTTAATTTTATTTAGCTGGTCTGACCTGGCGTTACTTTCCTACCTACGGAGTCGAAGCACGGTTTCCTTTGGCAGAAACCGCTAAATGATGGACAAAAAGTCGGTACGTACGTTTCCAGAAGCGAGCTCTGAGAGCACTCAAGGTCCGAGAAAGAAGACGTTAACTTGGCGTTCGTGCAGACGCCTCCACATAATCCACAGCCTGAGAGAGGACACACACAGACACACACCGTTAGCCACTCAGTGTTTGAATCGCTCTCCCGGCCCAGCACACGCCTGTTTTATACAACCGAAGTACAGCCCACTGAATCATAGGCACAGCCGTGCGGCGACCCAGTCCCTCCGCAGCGTGGCTTTTTACGATTTAAACGTACAGAGCACGTGATATATGCACCGGTCGAATTAAAGTAAAACAGTAACTTTAAACATTTACCCAAAGGTCCAACTTTCATCGTCAGCGGGTCATGCGGTGGTAAAAATCGTCCAGTTTGATTGTACCAATGCGCCGAGGGAAGCGTCTGATTGGCCGGCGAGGTTTTTGCGTTGCTAAGTAACCAGGAGCGTCTCCAGGCGGACGGCCTGTGACCGAAGTTTCATCGCACTTTAAAATGCCTTTTGTACACTCTGATCTTAACTGTGCTGCAAACATATGAGAAAACATGTTGATTCGGCTCCACGATAATTTTGCAGGATGTTGTGTGCGGTGCTGTTCAGCTGAACTGCATTATACTGAGAGGTCTTTCTGTTATTTAGCCTTCACCATTTGATATAAATGCAAAATAATAGAAATACCTGTTATTATGTTAGTAGCAGTTAAGGTCCAAACTAGATCTTCTCTATACAGGACCAGGGCCACAAGATGGAGGAGGGAGGACCCATGAGAGAGGATATTGTACTTCAGTGGCGCAAATTTGCAGTTAATCAAATTATAAATACGGAAATTATATGGAGGGAATCTGGGGGATATTAATGGTAAATATTAATTTATGGTAAATGCATCCATAACACTAAACACATTGAGATGATACTAGGAATACCTCAGTTTAATGCACAGCACCGCAAACTACAGACTCTAAACTGACCCGAAAGTTGAACTGACACATCTTTAAAACAACCATTATAAGGCATTATTTTCAGTTAGCTGTAAACTAGCAGCTGATTGTATATACTCTACAGTATGACTTCCATTGATCTGTAACATCCTTTGACTGAAAATATGCCCAAGCTGTTCTGCAGTGAGACTAATTCTTGGTAGAAAATCGTTTAAATGGAGGACACAGGTCACCAGACATTATCTTGTACCAGAACTATCAAAGCCATACTCATTACATGTCTGAATTAATCACAACATATCTGAACCTCTTGTTGACGTTGTCATCACACAACAATGTGCTCAGGTACAACTGTAATAAGTTGTTCGGTGTTCATGAGTGATTTTTAATTTTTTGTTTGTTTGTTTGTTTTGTTTTTGTTTGTTTTGTTGTTTTTCACTTTGGGTTAGGGCTGTAAACATGTTGTGGTAAGGAAAGAGACTGTGGTCCTGACAGGCTCCTCTACTTATCATTCCACAGATACAGTAGATGCTCTGGGTGAATGCCACTGGCACAGCAGGGGAAACTCTCCCCTCCGTTTCCTTAGAAATCGAGGGGCGATGAACATATTTTCTTATGAGTTCATTGGAACACAAAAGAAAATCATTTCTAGATCCTTTTCTGTTGCACACACACAAGCGCATACAATCTAAAATGAGAACAGCACAGCTGCACTGTAGAAGCCCCCGTGACACACTCTGGAAGGGAATTCTTCCTTCTCTAATAGAGCTGCATTATTGTGAATGGCGCAAGGAAACCACAAAAGTGTGATGATTCTTTTGAAAGTAAAACGCAAGCATGCACCACAGAGCATCCCTACAACAGCAAGAGCTTGTTGCCTTGTAAAGGCGATTTTATTTTGAAACAGAACATTTGATAACTAACAATAGCCAAACAGCTCAAAGGTAATGTAGAAAACAAAGCAGCTCATAGAGGAATTAAACATATTTACTCATTAGTACACACCAAACACAATTTGTGTGTTCTCACAGGCAAAAATGGTGGCGTTACTGTTTTTGACACAAAGCACTATATTTCATTCAGATGCTGCAGGGATTTTTGGGCCAACTAATATCCCACCGAGAAAACTCCCACTAGTTAAAAATATAGCATGACTAATCATGGAGATGTCAGGCCAATAAAACACAATCTGCCAGATGCACATCTGTCCTATAACCATCTATTCTGCAAGTGTTCAGTGGGACTATTATTCAGCCTCATGATCTTTAATATTAAACAGGATCCATCTTTTTTCCACATGATTATACTGAATATATTTCTTGTGTGTGTGTGTGTGTGTGTGTGTGTGTGTGTGTGTGTGTGTTGTTTTTTTTTTCTATGTAACTGGCTGAAAGCGTCAAAAATGTTCTAGGCTTGACTAGAAAGTATGATGATTTAACAAAGGGAAACACACCCACAGTGAGTGAGTCTGTGAGCAGAAGCATTGGGAGCTACAGTGAACATATTTGTCTTGATATGCAGTTTCTCGCAAAGAGCTATCACCGTTCTACCACAGCATCAGGGGTGGGAAAACCACTGGAGTTGAGATGAAATCATTAACCAGCAGCGTGGTGCTCGAGCTGTGTTAGCTGTACAGTTGTGGTTTCGCGTGTGTGCGAGTGCTGTGGGGGAGCCCCAGATGGAATAGGCTGTACATCAGCTCAGTGTCAATGAGCTGGCAGCAGCACCAATAGGAAACTAGCGGACCAGAGAGGGGATTCCCTCCATCTGCATGTGTCTACATCACAATAACCAGTCAAGTCTCTAATATGTGACAAAATACTAATTTTGGTGATGGGTATTTTTAACTAAATTAAAAATACCCATCACAGAGCTTAAGGGGACGTCTTCAGATCTCTTGTTTTTTGTCTGATTCAGCCTACAGGGATTTAAAATATATATATACACACAAATGATAGTACAAAGGCTGATTCAGACAAAATCAAGCCGTTTATGAACATATATATGAACATATGCATCCTCTACCTTTATCCTGTTTTCAGTACTGGGTTTATTTATATTTCCTGGTTGAGACAGAGCATTGCTCCGACCAGACTCCTCGGTAAACTAAGGCTAGCTGTCAACACGTGGCCTCAGAGTTGTCTGGATGTGCACTGAACTTTGACCTCTGAACCCCAGCTGACCTGAGCGAGCTGACAGGCACAGAAATGTGACTGTATTAGTGACCGGTGGTAGAAGCTTTCCCACTATGTAGCGATGGAAATCTGCTGCTCTGCTGGACCTGGTCTCGAGCTTTCTCTCAGGGGAACATGTTGAAAAGAAAGGGACCGACATAGACCACCTACCCCCCGTACACAGACACACAGAAACATGCAGTACAGTGACCCTGGATAATCTCATGGTGTCAATCGTTTTCATGGAGACTGTTTCTACAGAAGTCTGAGATGCTGCTGATGGATTTTTTGGTTGTTGTTGTCAAACGCTGTGAGCACCACATGTAGAAGTCCAGTCACCTCATTTATACCACGGCAGACATCTCAAAACCTCATCAGACAAAAATGACCTGCAAGTCTAGAAACCACTGGATGTTTAGTCAGGGAATATGGCTTTTTGTCTTAAACGATTTGTTGGCCGTATAATGAGAGGCAGCAGACGAGTAGAGGGAGGACGGATGGAGAAACAGACACAAAGATAACTAGAGACTAGGACCTGGTGGATGTGGTGGGTTAGCTGGTAAGTTACTGTTAACAGGAAAGCACCTACACAGAAATTACAGTGTGGGGGGTCTCAGACAGTTTAATATGTGCTTCTGAGGAGTCACTCCTCTACAACTGGGAAAGACCAGCTATCTGTTAAATAGGCTGCACTCTGAGTTATGACCTGCTCTCTGTACTTTGAGAAAAAAAAAAGCATCAAGGCTGGATTTCCAATAACTCTGTGACATTTCCTCTCTCCACAGAACATTTTCCTTGGGAAAGAAACAGGCTGGAATGAAATAGTCATTGGATTTTTACTGGGAAGTGGCCACTTTGCCAGACACACAAACACTAATTCATTTTGCCATACATGTGAGGTCTTATATTGACTGATTGGACAAGGACAGACTAAACTCAACCATACAGTGAGACACTTTATTGGAATTTAGATTCATAAGCTAGACCCCTCCAAGCCATCAAGTCCTCAGTTATAAATGTTAGTAAGTCATTAACAGAGGAAAATGAGTTTCTCATGGAGCCACGAAGCAACATCAGCGCTCGAGTCTAATTTTCACTCTATACATGTTCAGCAGCCAGTCTCTAACTTTGTCTCCCTGCTGTTTGATTCTGGGAAATGTAAGACACCGGACACATACCAGCCAGTCAGTCTCTGAGAGAACGGCTGTGAAACCAAAACAATGAGCTCAGAGACACTAAAAGCCTCCACAGAGCTGAGGGAGCTGCAGAGCCAGCTGATAATTACCTGAGGGTTTGTCGCTGCAGGTGATCCATTACATTCATAACTAATTGCGTAATCCCAATTTTAAAATGAATGTAACCTTAACCTTTAAAACCAGAATGACTGGTACATCATTTGAGCACAGTGAAGACAGTGAAGACAAAATACTGGCAGGTTTTTGTTGAAAATTCAAGGATTACACTAACAGAAGAACATTTGTTCTGTGGCTCAGGTGTAATTTTATATGTTTGTGCCAAATCCTGTGTTTACAGACTGATCAAACATCCAGCGTGTGTGGAACTCCACCCCCTCGGCCCTGTGAATACAGCATCTCTGAGATGACGACAGAACGTAATCATGATGCTGGTGTTGTTTGTGAGGTGTGCAGTTCCTGTCTACCTGAACCGTGTGCGTGTGTGTGTGTGTGTGTGTGCGTGTGTGTGTGTGCTCATCCTGTCCTGCTTCACCATGCCGTCTGAGTAGTGACTCAGAGTGTCCAGGCCACGGATGGGTAAACAGCATTGGCCATTAACACATTAAACACACGCCGAGACGCACGATCACAATTGATTTGCATGTACGTGGATACACATATTTTACCCATGTAAGCAAACAGACTGGCACACAGGAGAGAGCCATTAAAGGTTCCACTACGTCTGCTGATGAAAGCATCTGCTAATCTTTTCAGAATGACTCAGTCGGACGGTTAAAAGCCCTGAACTTCATCTGACATCATTTACCCGTTGTTGGTTATCGGAGGGCAGGACCACTTTCCCCTCCATGTGCACATTCTTACATGATCATCTAAAGGTCAAATTCAGGCTGGTGCTCTTTTACGATGCTTTTAGACCACAGATAAAAAGGTTTCCTCTTCTTCCTCTCTTCAACAGTCATTTATGTCGTCCTGCAGAGTCGCTCCCCAACTAATTTATTATGTGCATAAAAGAATAATAAAAAGAAAAAAGAAAATTTGGGGGCTGACTCAGCTGTGGAAAGAGATTTGAATGTTACTTGGTGTTCTTCCTCTCAGCACAAAAGACGGCTCTATGCAATTTGTTAGAACATCCCATCAAACATTTTGGGCAAGTTTGATGTTTGGTCCTGGCTTCGTACGAAGAAGACAACTCTTCAGGGTATTGACACATCGCCATCCAAACCTCATGGAGGGAAACCCCATCTGTCAGCTAAGAGTGGCCACTGACAGAGGGGAAACCACAGCAAACCAGAGAGAGACACAGACATTCAGTGGCCCTCACAGCAGATGACATGTGCAGTGATGGACTGAAAATCTCAGAGGGAGCGACAGGAGAGAGATGACAAAGCTTTTACGGCCGTTCAGAAGAGCCTGTCTGTCTCGCTGGTGGCTCGCTGTGTTTACTTCAGCAACCCCCAAACAATCAGTTTTTCCAACAGCCTCCCTCTGTCTGTCTGGACAACAGAGAGGGATGTGTCCCAGGACAGACTGACTCGGCACACTCCAGTAATTTGTTCTATTTTTAATAATTATACCATTAAGAGCACAGTGGAAACAGGACGGGGAGTCAGCTGGGTCACTCTAATGTGGTTTTAATCATCGGTTAAATCGAACTGAGGGGAACACAGACATGAAACAGGCGTGAGGCAACGTTTTTAGGCTATCAGTAAATATCTATAATATAAAAAAATGTGTTTTCACTGCCTTTGCATTGACCCATGAGAGACTTCAACACTCGGAAGACACACTACCACCACATCTCAATCATTCGCTCCAGCGGAGAATCTCTGCAACTGGGATGAACGTCATCTGGGATCATTGTGTAGTTTGTGCACCTGCACGTCAACATGACGGCAACGCTGGACGTAAATGTCTGAGGTTTTGAAAGTCTTGTGGTCTGCACTACAACAGTGATTCAACCCACTTCCAGTTCATGAAAGACTCTGCTTCAGAAACGTGCTGTGAAAAAGTTTCAGGTGTTTAAAATGTAAAAACGCAAACTGGACATAAATAATCAGAATAATAAAAACCCACTGTTTGCAATAATAATGACTCACCACCACATCGTTACCCGTTCACTTTCAGAGCTGCTGATTGTTTCATTCCTGCTCTTTTTTTTTTTTTGTTCAGAGAACACAGGACCACAACCTCAGTCTTCCTCATGTCTCGTCCATCCCCTCCTTCTCTGAACATACTGAGGCCATTCGCTGTGAGCTGCTGCTGCGAGGCCAAATGAAACAAGGGCATGAGTAATTTTATAAACACAGCAGCTGTTCAGCAGGATAAAGTGTTTGAAAATCGGCCTTGCTGCGTTAACGAAGCGAACATGTGTTGAAATGACATGAAGGGGATGGGGAGGAAGACGAGGGCCATGATGACCCTGATTGCAAACATGTCTGTAAAATAAAACCATGCATCACCACAGAAACGGTTTGAGTTATTAATGAGCCATGAACATCACCCTGTCACGCCTCTCATTTGGGGAATAAATAAAGAGGAAGCTAATTATCAGAGAGGAAATAACTGATTGGGATTCGCTGACATCTGACAAACTGTGGTTAATACCAGAAATTTCCTGTGATGGATGGAAATGCTCCGGTGGTTTTTCTGTGACACTTTCGGTGGCATTTGTTTGGATGACGGATAGTTGTGGTGGTGATATAAGTGCCGGATGTTGCACAATTCCTCTGAACTGCATGTGCTGTGGAAGTACAACATAAGTGCTGCAGACGTGTTTCCCTTAAAAGCATAAGAAACTATCAACACGTTCATGTAGCACTTGTGTAAACCTGTCAAAACTGCAAACTGTGAAACCCACGGAGCAGTTTTTCCCTACGAGTATCATATCGTGGTGGGTCAGAGCTTTACATGAGATGAAACGTGTGGAGTAATATTCACAGAGTGCGACTTTTTAAACAGAGCAGTGTTTGTTTTTATGCCGGATGACTGGTCGCAGCGGTGACAGATGGACATTCAGGGGACATTAATCTACTCAGGCATTGTAGCAGACGGCCCGTATCCACATCTGTGAGTGTCCTGAATTCATGAAATGAAATATGCTGTTAGGTGTAAGAGCACAGGATTAAGAGACGGGTTTGTTTTTTTTTTTCTGTCTCGCTGGAACTGAAAATTCACTCTTCCACAGTGATGTCCCATAGCAACGCCTCAACCTGAAATCCACTTGGAATGAGGATGAAGTTAAGATGACTGCATCTAAATTTCAGTCAGGGTACCAGGTCACTGCAGCAGCAGAGCAAAAATAATTGATAAGAGAAAAGAGACAAAATGCAAAGACAATGAAAAGCAATAAAATTAAACTGTAGATATGACAGAAGCAATTTAACACGTTAAAATAAGCGTGGTTATGTAAATGTGAGCCGGTGGCAGTTTAAACAAAGTAAGCAGGCTGTAACAGTGATAGCAGGCAATGGAGAAGCATGATAAGCTGCTCCTCTTCACACATGTTGCAACCAGTTTTCATTTTCACTGAAATGTGTTCGACCAAATCAGGAGCGTGCGCCGTTTATTTAATTATGTGAATAAAGCAATAAAACTGAGACGAGAAACTGCGGATTGTGATGGAGAATGTTCCTGTGAGGAGAATTTAACCACGAGAGGCAAAAAGGAAACTACAGAAGCAAATGTTTAAATCTACACCAGTCTCCACCTCCTCCACCTGCTGACACCAACACAACAACACTCAGACACACTCACGCTGAAGTAATGACCAACATTTAGCTGTATGTTCATAATATGCATGGATATTGGACCTGTTAGGGACGTGTGTGTGTGTGTGTGTGTGTGCGTGTGTGTGATGGGATAACAGCTTTGCAGTTCACAGTGACCTTTTCAACAGGAAGCACCTGTTCACTTTCCCTCTGAGTATCCCTCTCTCTCTCTCTCTCTCTCTCACACACACACACACACACACACACACACACACACACACACACACACACACACACACACACACAATACCCCACGTGCCAGGAAAGATTTCTAAACACAAATCCGAATGTGACCATGAACACTTCAGCTTCTCTCAACCACAACCTGCGTGTGACAAAGTAACACTGGCAGGTGTACAAGCTAAATATTTACCATCAGTTATAAAATCAATTCAGAATTATTCAAATACTTGGGCTGAATAAACTCTGTGAGTCAGAGTGAATGTAAACTACTCTGCAGGAACAAACTACATGACTGAATACTCTGAGTTTGGAAATGGTTTGGAGTCTGGTTTTGACGAGTAAGTCGGTAACAGACTTCACTGATGACTCAGACCTGCTAACTGCCAACTTGGACGTGGGTATGGTTTAACTCAGAGAGGTTTACATCTTTTCCAGCAGCAGGTTGGAAACAGTTTGAGCTGGATGATAGATCTGGTGAAAAGTTATCTTCTAAAACTGTAAAACACATGTTACGGCACCGTTATTCATTTAGCGACAGGTAAAGATGACAGAAAAGATTAAAAGAAGGAAGATCTGAAACTGTGATGTACGGCTCTGTGAGGCTCTGTGAGGCTCTGTGAGGCTCTGTGAGGCTGGGCTTTGGCACAGTGCTGCTTCGTGTTAACACTGATAATACATCTGGATGTTATCATGTTAATCGTGTTGTGTTACGAACATTTGCTAATTAGCAGAAAACAAAATTGATCTGAAACTGATGGAGATGTCACAAGTTCTTCAGGTATTTGTCATAAACAAAAATATTGATGAAGATGATGATGATGATGATGATGATGATACAAGAACAAGAACATGATGATGCTTCAACAGCCAGAAAAAGTCCAAACTCAGCTCAAAGTTCTTCTGAAACTACAGCAGATCATCATGGCTGGAGTAGAGAGATGACGTCTGATAGCAACAGTCAGCTGTTTGTGGGTTCCTGGGCGGAGCCCGCAAACAGACGTCACTCCTGTTACAAACCAAAAAAAAAAACCCCATAAAGCATCGACAGCGACATCAACTCATGTTTCTCATGAAAATGAAACAGGACAAACACACGCACTTTCAGGATGCTGGCCTGCAGCAATACGTGACAGAACAAGCTGTCAATCCAAATATTTGCCTTCATTAAGAAGGAAATTCGAAGCATCTGCAGGCATCAAACAGGACCTGGTTTATTTACCTCCATCAGTTCGTACTCAGTGTAGTAAAACAGACCGCAGACCTGTCACACTGAAGAAAAAACCTAACATGCACACTCCAGTGTTTGTCCTTGAGATCTGTGTGCGAAATGTGAAACTGATGTTTGGGAAGCGAAGAAGAGAATATCAGCGAAGAAACTTCAAAGCTTTCCTCCAGTTCTGTTGATATTGGTAGATGAAAGAGTTTTGTAGTTTCTAAACTTAATGCTGAACTGCAGACTCAGCATGAGGGCAGGGTGATTTTCCTGGAACCTCCATAAGTCAAGATGTGTGCGTTATATATATATATATATATGAATAAAATACCACAGCTTTATGATGTAATTTAGCATTGCCTTAAGAAACAAAAGTTTAGTTAGCAGTTCCAGGCGTTTCCCTGTGATTTGGCCCCGCAGCATGTTGTTGTACCTGCACTCCGACCACTGTCGGGCCTCCACCCTGGGGGCGACGCCTCCTCGCCGTGTCACTTTCCATTTCCAATCTTAGCTCTGAATGAGTCTTTCCACGTTAGCGTTTCAAATCCCATTTCAGATTATTCAGTGTGACTTTCCTTTTTTGAAACATCATATTTTCTCATTACTATTATCAGTTTTCAAACATACAATCTTTTTATAGCAGTGGAGAAACACAAGTCTGCATCCACACAATGGACTGTGAGACTGTTCTCTGTCACAACTCATGCTTTCACATGCTGATGACTCATGGGTAATGTTTACCACCGTCACCATCTTAGTTCAGGTGTTAGCATGGTGACATTTGCTAGTTATCAGGAAACACAAAGTACAGCTGAGGCTGAAGGGACTGCCCTCTAGTTTGTTGTATTTAGTACTGGGTTAAGTTTTACCACTGTGAATGTTAACAAATGTATTTTCTTCTTCTATTCTTTAAGCATCTTTATTATCTAAGGCCAGGGAAGAAAAGTGCTCACGCTTTATTGTGAAGTCCTGACCTTATGCCAGTTCATTTACAGAATATTACAAGTGGAAAATGACTCTGAGCTCAATAACACTGGGTACAGTTAAACTGATACTGATATTTAATAGATTTTATTAAATATCTCAGACATTGCTCTGTATTATTATGGGCCTGATTTTTCGACTTCAACATCGAAGAATACAAACGAATACTGAAACTAAGAGTCTGTAGCCAAAGGGCTCATCTGAGGCTGAAGAGAACGGCCTTAGTTTTTATTGGACAAATTCAAATTTCGACCTGATGACAGCTCTGGATGAAAAGTCAGAGGATCACCAAGCCATTCAAATTCAGGACTGAGAGGGAAAGAGAAATGAACGTCTGTACAAACGTTCACAGCGATTCATGCAGTAGTTTTTGAGATATTTCAGTATGGATCAAAGCAGTGGACCCACCAGCAACAAACAATGTCCTCCTCATGTCTCATCACTTTTCATAACATCTTTATTGAATTTGTGTCTCAGTTTTTAAACTTATTTACAGATACTTTCAATTTATTTTATTTTTTTCTTAGTTCAGTAAAAATACAAATGCAGAACACTCAGTTTTCAAAAGCGACGTCGCTCCCAGCGACTCGATGGCCGCCCCGGTTTCTCCTCGGGCTCCCTCCACACCAGATGTAGGTGCTGATGATGATGTCAGCATGATGTCGGTGTGATGTCAGACACTGGGGGAAAGAGGCTGAGAGTCAAACCTGTTAATGACGACCGGCTCCAGAGTTCAGATGAAACAGGATGGTGGAGGTGATGCAGGATGGATGATGGAGACCAACGTGGAGGAAATGAAACGTGTCCTCACGGAGAAATATGGTGAACGTACACTGATCGAGGGTTATGAGAAGTTACCCTTCAGCCCAACCTTGACCTGACCCCATTAACCCACCTGATAAGATAATAAAATGATCAACAAGCTGAGACATTTCCTCCTTCCTGTCACTGCCACATACAATGCTTTGTCAAATCAGGTCAGAAATATTTCTGACAGCAGTTGAAAATTATTTCCACAGAAGTTTTGTGCTCGTTTGGTTCTGATCTTCACTTGTTTCTGCAGAAGCAGCTTTCGTGGTGGAAGGATAAACAGCAACGATGGAGCTGCTGGTTATCTAACAACCCACCTACTGCCCAACGAGGGAATATATCTGTGTTTTTATCATTTACATACAGAGATGAGCAGAGGGCAGAGTCATTAGGACTCCACACTGCCACATTTCTACAGAAACCTCTGAGTTATGTGGCTGAGCAGTAAACAAAACATTTACAAGCTTTTTCCTGTGGATTTGATGCTCTCAGGTGTCAAGTCTGCTGTCAACTTTATTTTTACTCCATCACAGTTCTGAATCCATCTGCACACCAGGACGAGGACAGACAATGTTTGTTGTGCAAACAAAAACAATGAAAGCATTTTATATCATAGTGACGTACTGCAAAACACAAAACAAAGAACGTGAAAGAGCACAGTGTTGGCCGAGGCGCCACGTTTGGAAAATAAGGCTTGAAAAAAAAAAAAAAAAAAAACTTCCTGGTTTGGTGCATTTCCTAAACTTTGACCTAAAACAGAAAACAGATGATACGCAGAGTTTGGAAACATCAGAGATTCATGTCAAACAAACTGGTAGCCAAAAGGCTTATTAATGAGCCCACAGACACTGATAACAGAAATAACAGCATTTTATCACAGTCTCTCTCTCACACACAGTCGTTGCAAATGTTTATTGGGCCAATCATTAAGCTTTTTACTCAATCACCGCTTTAAATCATGGTTCAATCCCTAAATCCCTACGAACATGGATAGTGGATTTGGCAGGTTTGAACAAAATAAATGAAACTGTGGAAGCATGTGGCTAACGGAGGGTGTAGCATCAACACCACGTCCTCCACTCTGCTGCCATTTCTCCTCCCTCCTGGTTAATATTTCTTGTGGTCGAGTTACAAACTGAACGCAGTTCGAAGAAAAAGCAAACATCTGACTCTTGGACACTGACCAGTCGCTTGCAGTGTTTTCTTCGAGTCTTTCGGATGAATGTGCTCGTGTTTTTGTTTGACTGGTTTGATTTAAGGTTTGATGCAGGCTCTGGAATTGTCTTTGCAACCAACTTAGTGACACTGAGATGCTTTCCTGCTGTCAGATTACGAGATTTGAAGCACTAAGTAAAACGAATGTTCACATAATCTCGCCTTGTACTTGTTACTGAGTCCTTGAATCCTGTGTTGATACTACATCACTACATCACATTAAAAAGATAAGTTTAAATCCTTCAAACAAAGTCCAGCATTCAGTCGTCAGGGAGAACAGTTTCAGTCGATTTTTTTTTGTTTGTTTGTAAATAAAACATTCGTAGCAGATCGTATTATCTGAACCAGGCGAGCAGTAAATCCCTCATGCTGCTTCGGCTGAAACAGAGAGAGTGTGAGCGTCGGGAGCGATAACTGGAGGCAGAACCATGCTGGTAACTGAGCAGACAGCACGGTGTGTGGTGGGGCTGACTTCTCTCAACAAGGCCGAGCTCTCCATGTTTCACACCACACACAGAGCCACTTCAAATATTCTGACTTTCAAACTCTTACACAGCGAAGAGAAATCTCAAAGACAGATGTGGGTTTGAAACCGTTCACAAAAACTTCCTCGATTCCTGACTTTTTTTTCCAGAACTCAGAAGATTCTGATGTTTGTCTGATGATATGATGTCGACATTTAGCAGTTGGACATTATGATGAATGAGGTCCAATCAGTCTGTCCGTTAGCTGGCTAAGGTTGCTGACTAAAAAACACAGAGGGGACAGGTTCACAGCTAAATGCTGTAAACCTATCAGGCGAATGTGTTTCTGAACATTTCCACATTATCCAAAACATTTTTGCGATTCAGACATTTTTAAGATATTATCCAAACCTTGGACATGACATAAGGTTTCATTCTCTGCCAGACTTTTCAGAGTCATGAGGGAACCCTGAGACTAAAGGCCGTCAAGTTGTTGGACTTCTTATGGTGGAGAGGTGAGGTAGAGGGTAAGATGGAGGAGAGAGGTGAAAGCAGAAATAAGAGCGGGATCCTGGAAAAAGTGGTAGAGTGCTGGAGGTTACTAACACCACGGTGAGTTCAGGAAGCCTAGAGTTAGGAGGCAGAGGAGCTCAGCGGGGACACAAGGAGGTTTCATTTATTCAGCTCTTTCAGTGCTACACCTCTATTTTCCTCTTCTTCATAGTCTTCCCATACAAAGTGCACAAAAAATGATTTACAGCAGGGGTTAGTTTAACCACACACACACACACACACACACACTCATACATAAGCATGGTTGGGCTCCAACCTCATCTCACAACGAATGATCTGAAAATAAAAGGAGGGATTCATGAAAAGGTGAGAAATGAGCGGATGTGAGAGATGAGAGAACGGTTGATAAGCGGGGCAGGAAATATGCGACAATGTGATCAGAAAATGTGGAGAAGAGAGATTTAAAAAAAAGAAAAAGCAGCATCCACTCGAGTAGCAGCAGAATGGTTTGGGGGCTGCGGCTCTGAAAAGTCTCTAACTGGAGGAGAAACTGGAAAGATGCTGAGGTGGGGGGTGATGAAGATGAGGAGGCCTGCTGCTGTCCCTGTGTAGTTTCTGTTCCACGTATAATGGTCCACTTTTCTGAAAAAGGAGGATTTGAGGAGGTGGGGACCGTTGCCATGACCCACTCTGACACTGATGATGTGACGAGCTGCTAACAGTTCCAGGTCAAAGTTCATCTGATGAAGATTAGACAGGGAGTGGACTGGGGAAGGGCTGGGTCAGGGAGAAGCAGAGGGCTCTGATTCAACCCTGTGTCCCCATTTAGGATCAAAAAAAAAAAAAAAAAAATACGCACCTTATCAACAGACCCTGTAAAGTCCTCTACTCTGCCTGGAAAAACCATCAGTACAGTGTCAAACTGACTGCGTGATCCCTCACAAAGTCCCATGTGCACTCTCAGTGCCTCATCTTGAGTCTGTATGGGAGGAAAGTTCGCTCAAATAAAACACTAAAAATAATAACAAAAAAAACGAAATCACGCCTCCAGGTCCGGAGCTCGGTCCTTCAGAGAAAAGAGTTCATTCACGCCAAGGTGAGGCTGAGCAGCACACCCGCCGTCCTTCTGATTAGAGCAGAGAAGACAGAGAGGTCGACAGAGAGAGTCAAAGAATAAAACATAGAAGAAGAGAGGGAGAGTCAGCAACCAAGTCCTCTCCACTCTGCAGTGGTCTGTGCTGGAGACACTCTCCGTCTCCTCCGGTTGATGTCCGCAGTCCAAAAGCAGTTGAGAGTCCGTAGAGCTGAATGTAAGTTTGGCCAGTGTTGGTGGGTGGGTTTTTGGGCAGGCAGGCAGGCGGGCAGACATGTGGCGCCCCCTGGTGCTGTGGTGGAGGAAGAGGGCCTGTCTGTCTACCGTTGAGCCGGCTCGCTGCCGGGCAGGGTGATGTTGCCCAGGTGGAGGACAGGAAGTGGGTGAGCCTCCGTGTTGAAGACCCAGCTCTCCAACGGCATCAGGTCATCGCTGGAGAACAACAGGTACAGATACCTGAGGGAGGGGTGGGAGGGAAGGGTGGGTAACGGAGGGAGGACAAAAGGGGTGAGGATGAGAGGGATCAGGTGTGAGAGGTGAGGAAGAAAAGAGAAGTGAGTGACATTACTGCCATTTTCTAGTAGTTGGGGGGCTCATCGCTGTCAGACATTGAATCTATGCCCCTAATGATTTCCAGATGTTATTCGATGTGTTATGTATTTTACATGTATTTCTACATATAGATATAAAAGATACACATTTAAAGTTTTCAATACCTTTTGTGTACAGACTCCAGCGTATGAAAAATTCATAAGATTTAGAGCTTTAATTTAAAACCACTTGGCTGTAACAGATTGGATGTGTAATTCTTCGTGAAATGTAATTAATAATAAATAATAATAAATCTAGCAAACACACACACACGCATGCATTTTTAGCAATAATCTTCACTGATGCGCCTGAACAGTTCGGGCGCTGCATCTCTGTGCAGATCAGCGTGACAGGCGACCAATCAGCAGCCTGTCTGACACAGAGCTTTGATGTGACAAAGACTGAGAACAGACAGACACCAAAGGCTGCAAAACACTGAGCCATTCAAATGTCATCGTCTCACAAAGTTGCCTGCCAATGTGGTGGGTGACCTTTAACGACTTATACACCAAAGACAAATTTTACTGGCATTTGATGCTTTGTGGCTGCTGATTTCAGACACACTGAAGTTAAAAAATGAAGGGCTGATAAGTGGCAGAGCAGCGAGTAAAGCCCGCTGTGCTGCGTTGTATGATTATCTTTGACCCGTGGGACTGTTTGACTGACAGGAACAGCTGTGTACATCTCCATTAAATCAGGTGAGGTTTACAAATACAGTGTTGCTCGGAGGGGATAACGTTCACAGAGCTGCCAGCAGGGGGAATCAGAGAGCCACCTTAGGCTTAATCTTTCCCTCTGGGCCACAGCCTGCATTCAGTGCCTCGTCTCAGTGATGATGAAGATGATGATGATGATGTATCTCAGAGACATGAGAGCTGGCTTTTGCATCAGTCAGCCTTTAACATGTATTGTGGCTGCATGTAAAGCAGAAACAAAATCCTCTTTCTGTGCATAAATGAATTCTTAAGTTCAGCTGAAGCTAAAATGAAGCTTCAGCAGAGTGAGACAGATCCATCTTCAGTCTTCTCAGGATGGAATTCAGCGGGGGAACCATGGATTTTGTCCCATATCATTAGAAATGTATCTCTGGATGGACGCTCATGAGGGTCTGTGACTGACATGTCAAAACCTTTGGATTTCTGTGCTCAGTCATTAAAACAAACTAATTGTTGCAATCACTTTTTGGATGACAAGTCAACTTTCAATCAGCCAGGCCCACCATCCACCCACCAAATAATTGCATTAATCACTAAAGTGATTAATTAATCAAAAAAAAAAAAAAGAACAACTGATGATTTATAGATCGAGCCAATTAAACAGTGTCAGCTTACTTGAGTGTCTCGGCCAGAAAGAAGCTCTGCTGCACGTCGTCGTAGGTCGGGTTGGACGAGTAGACGTCCTTCACCCCCGAGAAACCTCCGCTCACCCTGCAGTACTTATCAATGGCCTGGAGGAGACAAGGACAGAGGGGAGGAAGGAAGGAAAGGAAAAAACAGGGGAGGGGAGAGAGGAGGAAGGAAGAAGAAAAGGTTTGGGAGAAAAGAGAAGGAGGAAGAGTAGAAGAAGAAGAAGGAAGTAAGGAGATATGAAGGACAGCAAAAAAATAGGAAGAAGGAAAAAGGTAAGAGAATGAAAGAGAGATCACATGGAGGAAGAGGAAGAATGAGGAGAGGCAGGAGGAAAAGGGAAAACGTGGGGGGAGGAAGGAGAGCACACAGTTTTAATAAGCTTACAAAAGCATGCTATAATTAATTTCTTTGCTTGTGAAGATTAGAGCGAGTCCTGTGGAGACACACACAGGAAACAGTAAAAAAAAAAAAAACACTGGTGCACACTGACAAAGTAAAAGTCTGAACCTGTGCTGTGTCTCTCATTTTTACAGTCTCCCAATCAATCGCCTTCGCCTGCTGATTTCCACTGAATGGGAAAACCAGTTGTTGACAGATGTTTCTTTCTAAACACGTCGATTGCTTTTAGAACGTCGTGATTAACGTGTGATTAAGAGAACAGCACCCTTTGAACATGTAATCTGCGTTTGCTTGGATTTTAAGACACAGAGGCTGAATTTGATTTCCCTGGACATCGGATACAGTTCGGATTTTCCCGGAGTCATAACAAAAAGACGTGTCCAGTCGTTTCAGGACAAATTTAAAACACATTTGTTGGCGTTCTGAATTGTGATGTAAATCCTCTCTCTATCTGTTCACTGTGGCTTTCGAGGGTTTATCTCCGATCCTCCAAACATGACAGATGTGATGTCAGTGTTTCAAGGAGAACAAAAACCAACAAACATGGAGGACAGCCGGTCAGATAACAGCAGAGCACGGACCGTTTATTCAGTTTGACGTCTGCACTTTGTGCACTGCGAAGAAAAACATCCAGGATAAGCAACAAGAAAACTTCTGCTCCATATACTTGTTTATTTCTCCAAAGGTAGCAAATCAACGAGCCGGTCTCGGGATATAAAGGCATGTTTCCCCCACAGAGCAAACCTTGATGATGCCCCACCGCAAACGTCAGGTGCTGTTTTGGCTCTGAGGAATAAAAATGTATCCTCTAATTAAAAACCAGTCACATCAGAGATACAGTGCCATTGCCGGTCTGCACACACAGACACACACACAGAGACACACACACATACACAAGTCGGCAACACCTCATTACAAATGCAGCGACCGTCCGGCTGGTGATTCCGACAGAACGCTATTACCTGTGTGCTCTATTGATTTGCAATGAGGACTTGTTACAGTCAACCTGGTGCCTCCATAAAAATTCTGGCTGCATCACACTCCTGCTCATACCTTATCGACGTTCACTATTAACGCATGTAATTGAAAGCATTATCTCTGTCCTTGTCTTTCAGTCTCTCTCTCACCCATACACACACACACACACACACACATCAGTGCGCGTGTGTGTGTGTGTGTCTTTTCCCTCCATCATGTCCATTTTGCTGTCAGCAGATTTCCGTTGCGAGGAGTTTCGACCGTAAATCCTGTTATTCATGGGCAGTTGCGCCAGACGTGCGTTTGTCCTTCTGGATCTACACTGAAGTGTCTCGCAACAGCCTGTGCAACACACACATCACATCACACACAAACACACACACACACTAATATCAAGCTGAATGCTTAAAAGATGCATTTAAACACAAGTCACATTAACACTCAATCAAATCGACAGTCTGGGATCTTCAAATCTTTGCACTATGTTATACCCTGTTCGGGGTACAAATGTAGAACACACACACACACACACACACACACACACACACACACACACACACACACACACACACACACACACACACAC
>JBBMJY010000007.1:3594184-3648593 GCA_037833715.1 Toxotes lorentzi | reverse complement strand
ACACACACACACACACACACACACACACACACACACACACACACACACACACACACACACACACACACAAACACAACGACCATCTGTGCTAAATAAATTATCTGATAAAAACTCTACCTGTAGGAGGAGGAAGAGGAGGGTTTTGTGCTGCTGCCAAGTGAGGACACGTTTCACATTACAGCAGCTGGGCTTCACCTTCACACACTCTGACACACACGGGTAAAGTTGCACACACACACAAACGAAAACACGCAAGTGACGCAGGCATGGTCTGTGTGCACGCACACCTGGACACGCACACAGGTAAGAGCCAGCCAGTGTTAATGGCTGCGGTGAAAAGAGGAAGCGTGACAGATAGAGGCAGGTTTGGAGCACCAGATGGATGCAGCTGGGGTATGGGGGCGAGTGTGTGTGTGTGTGTGAGAGAGAGAGAGGAGCTAAACTTTCAGGTAACATACACAGAAGAGCGCAGGTGTTTGTGAAAAGTGTGTGTGTGTGTGTGTGTGGTGGGTGAGGGCACAGAGAAGGAGCCTCAGGTGTTGTGTGTGTGTGTGGAAGAAACGAGTAAGAAAAAACGACAATAAATAAAATGAAAAAATTCTAACAATACACTTTAAAAAGTAGTATATAAACTATATATATAAAGTAGTAGTATATAAACCATATTGTTCCACAGTTAGTCTGTAGTATGGAACTGGGATGCAGCAATAGAGTTACCACAACTGGTTCTGAATTGGAGGCAGTTACAATTCATACGACCCTGGGATTTTCAAGCGGTTCAGGGTTATTAATTCCTGTAAAATGGTGTTTCAACCTGCTGCGATACTGATTACACACACTGGTTATGTACATGGCAGTGCAGGTGTATGGTGACAGACATGGATGAGGAAAACAACTAAGGTAGAAAAACTTGACATAACAGCAAGAAAGTGACTTCATGCTGGGAAGGAAGTAAAACATATTTAGTTTTCTCATTTTACCCAAAATAATATGAAGTCATATGAACAAGATCAAAACGATATTCAATCATCCTCAGGCAGGAAAACACTTTTTAACACTTTACTAATTCTAAGTTTGATTATTGCCCTAAAAACGTTCCTTAAACTTTGAGAGTTCTGAATATCACAGTGCTAAACAGAACTAAAACAAGCCAAATGAAATAAAAGCAGCACAGAGTACAGGATCTGTTATATGCATTAGTATGTTTGTATATGTGCAATATTAAATAATGCAAGAGAGGCGAGGATGAGCCCTTCACCACCAGCTCTCTTTAGTGTCACTCATACTCAGTTCAATCACACATCATAAACACGCTTGCCAGTATATTTACTTGGTTCAAAAGCCTGTATGCACTTACTCCCACTTAGAAAAACAAAGAGAAGTACTTTCACTGCTTAAAATGGAAGAAAAAAAGGCGTTAAGAAGATTGACAGGAGAAAAAAAGGAGAAAAAGGAAAGCAAGGAAAAGAGCGTGATAGGGGGAGAAAAAAAATTGGATGACGAGCAGGTTGGTTCGGATTTAGACGGAGAAGACACATAGAAGACGAGCTCTTTAATCCTCTGTCAGAAGAAGTGGAGCAACGGAGTGAAAAGGATAGAAAGGGCTTTCATTTGTGTTCTACTTTCATAAAGCTTTTCATATTAAAAACACAAAAGGAGGAATAAATAACTAATAACACCTGAAAGACTCACAACTCCTCACATCCACCTACAGGTACAGGTTTCTCACACACACAAACATACATACACAACAAAAGTGGTCCTCTGGCTTTACTGGCTATTTGCACCAGCAGCCATCAAACAATCGCGAGTGTGATAATTAGAGCTGAGAGGTCGAAACCCTGACACAGTCTACATGATACACAGACTTTAAAACAACTCCTGTCCACAGGTTGTTGAGTTAAAAGCATAAAGAGCTGCAGAAAATAAGAAGCTCTTTATACTTGACACGATTTTAGCAGAGCGACAAATCAAGACTCATGATAACAAGAGATTAAATTGTTTCATGTGCAGTGAAACAAGCTCAGCTCAGTGTTTAAATACTTTCACTTTCCAATGGACACAGAGCAGATAACAGAATATTAAAAAAATACGTATACAGGAACCAAATTTAAATAAAGAGGTGTTTTTTTTTATGATTTTTATCTACAATCAGAATTAATAAAGAGAGGGTTTACAAAGCCTCAACCTGCCATTTGTGCCACCTACTAAGTTTCTTTCATTTCACGTGTGATTGCGTAACGGTGCTTTGAATGCATCAGCTCAGGCCACAAAGCCTCCTGAGATCAGCGCCGAATTCACCCGAGCCGTACTTCACTGCCTGCGCTCTCCGAAACCGTTCATCTGGGTAATAATCACAGGTGGACTTCACTGGTCCTTAGAAACCACCTTCCACTTTGAGTGACCATGTAAGATTGAATAGGTATAATTTAAAATAATGGGTTTAGAAAAGAAAGAAATGAAATGGTTAAAGATGCAAAAAGTGAAAATAAATTGGGTTTTTTTTGTCCTCTTGTTCTGTGTCCTCTATTCAGAAACTGAAAAGGAGAAATTCATGCTCTACATTTTTTGGTTTGGGCTCAAAAGTCACACACAAGCCACCAAACAGTAAGAAAAGTGACCTACTACAGTCAGTTTAATCCACTTCTAAATGAATTTTAGGTTGATATTTTTATCATTATTAGATAATGGATTAGATAATGGATTTTCCCTTTCACAGCTGTGCTCCATTTCTACAATGTAAGCTTTAACTCCTTTTCATTTTGGAAAACGGGGTCTTATATTTGAAAAGCGAGTTCAACAAATGTCTTACCAAATCCTACGTGGTATTTTTTTTTCTGTACGAGGTCGGTAAAAACAGTTTACAGCCATTAAACTCAAAACGAACAAATGTTTTATCTAATGATGTTAAAAATATTTCCTAAAGCATGACTAAGCTGTTTCACAGTGTATACAAAGGTAAGCTCTTTACCTGCGCTGCCTCCCAGCCCCACTGCCGGTATTTGGGATCGTGGGTGAACCTCCACATGTACCAGTAGGTCTCGATGACCTCCGGCCGCAGGATGTAGTACTTCTCATTCTGCCGCACAGCCACCGCCTCCAGGCCGCTGTCAAACTTGAAGGCCTCTGGGCCGAGCTTCAGCACTTGAGTGAAGAAGAGAAAAATGGAGATGGAAAACAGGGAACAGGAAGAAATAAAAGAGGGGAAGTTAGAAAGAAAGAGGGTGAGGAGAATGGACAGAAGAGAAGAGGTGATGTGGAAAGATGGAAAAGGCGACAAGAAAAACAGGAGGAAAAGAGGGAGAGAGATGAGGGACAGATGGAAGAGGGGGAGTAAATGAAGGAAATGAGAGGAGGAAGACAGGAGAGAGGGGGAAAGAATGATGAAGACAGGAAAGATAAAGATCATCCTTTACTCCTTGTTTGTCTTAATGGTTGAGTGGCTGTTGATTACAGGTCAGAGTTGATATGAATTAGTGCCTGTGTGTGTGTGTGTGTGTGTGTGTGTGTGTGTGTGTGTGTGTGACTTTTCATGTTTTTATAACTGTGGAAAATTACTCAGAGGCTGACAAAGTGGTGACACGATTGTCTCTCTGAAAGGATTAAAACACACACACACACACACACACACGCACGCGCACACACACACACACACACACACACACACACACACACACTCTGTGGCTTCCCTGAACGACTGCTCATTAAGAAGCAAAAGGCCAACTTTAGACAGCCTGACCGTTGTTATCAAACTGCCTGCCACCTCACCAGAAAGTTCTCCCTTTCTCTCTGCCGCCCTCCCTCTCGCTTCCTTTCTCCATCATCATTTGTTGCCACGGCAACCTCTCCTCTTTCTCAGAGCAACCTCACATACGTGCACACAAGCACACGCACTTACGCACACAGTCATGCTGCAAGATCACACTCTGGTGTTTCTTTCCTGACGACTATTGATGCTTATTGGAAAACTTCCCAAGCAGGTATTTCTAAAGGTCTCTGTTGAACAGATAATATATTTATGCTCCCAGCCAACGAAAATGTAAAACCTGCAAAATCCGATCTACCAGCTCTCTTACCACTCTCTTATGAAGCAATAATTCAGATGTAGTGAATCGATTGTCCTTTAGGCAACAGTGTTTAATTGGTTATGAATCTAAACAGCACCAGCGTCTTTTATTTTTATTTTTTAACTAAATAAACAGATTATTTTACAGATAAGTCAGTGTTTCTCACCCGTCCTGTCATAGGACTCGTGGCAGGTGTGTGCGATCTCGGCTCCCAGCTGCAGGTAGTGTCCGGCCTTGTCGTCGGGCGAGCCGTCAGCGCCCAGTGCAAACATGCCGCCGGCGAAGCAGGCTAGGTGGCCCATCTTCCTCTCCAGGTGGCCATTCTTCCACTCACCGATGAATGTCAGACCGCCGTTGGATTTGCGTATCAGGTGCCGCTCGATGGCCTGAGGGCAGGGAGTGTGAGGTCATTTGTGGAAATGGTAAATGAGGA
Source organism: Toxotes lorentzi (assembly GCA_037833715.1). NCBI lineage: Eukaryota > Metazoa > Chordata > Actinopteri > Toxotidae > Toxotes > Toxotes lorentzi. The sequence continues at coordinate 3,644,093 of JBBMJY010000007.1, read as the reverse complement.
TAAGTTGCGTGAATGGGGCACTGACATTGAGTGCAATGTCAGTGTGGGTTAGTGAGGGTCAGACAGAATGAAACAGAACAAAGTGGTGAGAGGAATTTAAAATCCAGCCACATCCTTCACCCTCTGCTCCACAGCATCTGTTCTGCTCACTCTCTGACACTCGCACTGACTGACACACATCTTCATCAGCTGCAGACCACTAACATCTGCTTCCTGTCAAATCTACTCTAACTTTCTTTGAAAGAATAAAAAACAAAAAAACAAAAAGATCAACAGGACATCTCTCTTTTGTAAGATGGGCACTGAAGACTGTCAGCAGTGAGTGAGGTTAGTGTTCTGAAATCAGTGTTGGTTTTCTTGCAGATAGGCGGCACAGGTTGGGATTACACATATGAAACGAATGGATTTGTGGCTATGTGGATCACTGACACTAGCTGGGCCTGGTTTTGTGTCTTTATCTAGGGGAGTGTTTCATTATCTGAATCAAGGGTCTGAGGTTAGCAGGTATTGTAAAGTTCCTTCAGGAAAAAGTTGTGATACTGGGTAGTGAAACTACCCAAGTAACATGCTGTAAATAAAAACACGTTTAGTCTTTCTGTGGGCGTCAGGTGATTTGCCAAGAAGAGTGAAATGCAATCAAATTAAAGGGAGCTACAAGGGAGCGTCTCTTTGGTAACCAGCAAGCATCTATGGCAATAACTGTACGACATGTGGAGACAGATTTCTGACTGGACCGTACCTCGATGGCGTCATCGTAGGTCTTGCGGGCTTCTGTATCTGTCTTGTCTGACATGAGCCACGCCTTCAGCAGGTACTCGTAAAAGCTGTCCCCGAGCCCTCCAACTGAGGTGTGGTCTGGAGAGAGAGGGGGGAAAGAAAAGAGTTAAAAAGAGCAGGGAGAGAGTGAGCAAGAAAAGGGAAAAACGGCAAGACAGACAAATGAGAAAGCCAGGGTGAATTATTCATTTTTCGACTTTGCCTCAAAGTCGTTGGTAGAGCTCAACATATGGCATGAAAAGCATCTATCCAAGCCCTGGGTGGGTTTTCTTCTCTACGCCCACAATATAATGGCAGCATGTTTGCTCTCTTTTCCCATTTTGTTTACCCTTTCCCTGATGTGCTCACATTTCGCTGTCCCTGAATGTCCTCTTGGAAGTTTACACAGCTTTCGTGGCTGTCCTAATTTGCCGGTCACCACACAGTGAAGGTGGGACGCTGGCCAGCAGTCACTCTGATCACGCTAAGAAAATGAATTCTTTTCTCCAGAGGGCATTCTGAGTCCACTTTATCTAATTTTTAATGGCACTGTGGTCTGTTTCAAGGGCAATTTCACTGACCTGTAAAATACTGGTTAAAATATTAGAAAAGAAAAGACATTTATGTATCTAGGACTTGCCATAACATCATGACAAATTAAAATGACTAACATAAAAAAAAAGTTTTAATAAAAATTTCTTCTGTTAATTTGTTTTCTGTGCATATCTCATTTATCTCATTGCATCTCATTTAAGCAGATCCTGTTCTGTATGCGGTTAACATGACAAGACAAGACAGGGAAAGAACCACCGGACCTGGATGAATGCTGCCATATTTTGTTCAGATCTTTAGTCTCTCTGCTCTGCTAGCCTCTGGCAGGTCACCAGCCCTCTTCCATGCCAAATTATCATACTTAGCTGGTCAAGTACTGAAAGTGGCATGTGGGTATTTTTGAATCTGGTAGCAGAAAGAATAACACTTTTGTATCCTGATTATAACAGCATTTCATCTTCGTTGTTCCGCCCCGGCTGGAAAAGAACACGTGTCTGTGGAGCTCCGACAGGTGTCTAACCAGATGAGATGAGAGTCGATCTTCTCTTTCAGGGGAAAATCAGTTCACCCACTGGTCACACAGATATTCTTCGGTCAGTTAAAGAAATCATCTGTCTTATTTTAATTTGTAAGCTCTCAATTTACCAGTCAATCTACTGTATGGTCCAGGCCTCATGTTTGGGTAGCGACTAAATAAATAAAATAGCGACGGACATATTTTTGCTTCAGAGAGATCCCAAAGAGATCAGCTTACCGTCGAACTACTCCTTAGAAAGGAGTGACATCCAACTAATCTGATTTCATATTCTATCTCACATATGGACCCAGCAGGTAGTGCTGGGGTACATGGGTGGGAGGAAAACACATCTGAGCGTCTTTATTTAGCCTGTTGCCACTGTGAACTGACCCAGATAAGAAGCACAAACTGAATGGATGGATGGATAACACTGTGCTGAATAATTAGCATCTCCTCTAAGGCTACTGTCCACTGTACAGAGTGGGAAATAACCACTTGTTTGTATATAGTCTGTGCTGATCATGTGCCGTCTCACTACCTCTCTCTTATGTTTTCCAGTCTCCTTTGAGTGACTGAAGTATTGTTTAATTTTTACAGTAAAATATGTGAAAACACACCTGAGGCGACGGCCCTAGAGTGTCGAAGGTATGCAAAACACAAATAGGTCAGAGTGAAATCACAGGAAGTGATAACACACCACCCACAGCTCCAACTGCCCTTTCACACAACAGAGTTTCTGAATATAAAGAGGAAAATAACAAAGGCAATGCAGATTAAAATCCAGACTGGAACAGGGGGTGCTCATTCAGGTTCTGCCTGATCTTTCTTGTATTTTTCCTTTATCCCGATATACCTCTCTCTGCTTCACAATCACCTCCCACACTGCTTCATCTTAGCATCCGCCCGCACACACTCCCCTCCCTCCCAGCTCCTCTCCTCTCCACCATTTTCCTGCCAATCACAGGATCCGGGTCATGCGGGGTGCACTTGTCAATCAAAGGCTGTGCCAGCTGAGGAGGTGGCTTCAAACGCACACTTTCACCGCATACACAAAGAGACGTGTAAAGAGACGAGGTAAAGCTAAAAACATCTACATGTAATCAAGTGCAATAACGTAATTTATCTCTGTGCAGTACACAACCCAACAGCAAAGGTCAGCCATGTTTTTAATATGATATCATATTAAATTCATCCAGCACACTAATCATTCTGACAGACAACAAATCATTGTTTACTAGTTCTGTAGGGCGGTACATAAGATAACAACCAATGTTTCCAAGAACAAAATGAAATCCACTGTAATTAACGACTGATTCAACCTATTGGAGAGAAAAGCAAAGGGTTAATAATAAAAAAAAATATATATTTTTTAAATGCTGAAAAGCCTGGTTGTTTTCCGTAAATCAGACGTCTGATGTTGTGTTCATTGACTGCTGTGTTCCCGCGCCGGAAAAACAACTGAGCCAATTAAAGCTTTGGAGACAGGATTAAGAATAGGGACATCATTTCCCTGTGCCCGAGCCAGAAAAACGTCAACAGAAAAGCTGCCACAAAACCGACGACAAGCGTGCGTGAGCACAACTCAGCTGCTGAAAGTCGACTGACAGAATTAGTTAACCACGAGAAATTGACAAAATAACAGCCCCTAAAAAAAACTAAGAGGGCTAACATGAACACTGCCAGAATAAGTAATGAACCGAAACGAAAAGTAAATTCTGATTAACAGGCTACAAAAACACATCCACGCGCTAGAAAAGCAAACGCTTAAACTTTAATTACAGCAAAGTCTCTATTCTACAGCACAGTATGTTTGTGCTTAAACGGCTGCTGCTGGGAGACAGAAGGAAGGAAATCAATTTTACCAACTTTAACTTTCCCAGGCTGTACATTCACAAAGTCGATCTCTGCAAAAAACACAATGTGACAATTCAGATTTTTTATTCAGTTTCATTAATTTTACTAGATGGAAATGTGGTGATGAAGAAAGGAGTTTGTGACAGACTGTCGTGTATGTGAGAGCGAAGAAAAGTGAGTAGGTGAGTAGGTTAAAAAGAGGGGAGTAGGAGGTGTGTGTGTGTGTGTGTGTAGGCAGCACAGTGTAATAGTGAGACAGAGGAGTGTGTGGTAATAAGGCTGTCAGTCACAGCAGGATCTCATTAAGACAGAGGAGCTCAGCCTCATTCCTCATTAGTCTGGTTTAACTACTGTCTACACACCTACACTCTACAAGCAGGAACACACACACACACACACACAAATTTACACACTGTGATGCATCTGCACACGCTCTCGACACATGCTTCAACCCTTTCAAACGTTTCACACATCGTCTCCAACATAGACACACAATCACATATATTTCTCACCTAATATTTACGGCTGCTCACAATTCAAATGTTCATAATTCAAACGCTCTATCACACACACAGAACTCTCCACACACACACACACACACACATATATATTACAACCAGAGAGAAAGACTTTTTTTTTTTTTTCACCCAGCTTGTCACAGTTGGCTTTATCCTCAAAAATGCACCATTAATTTCACTATTTTACCAACCAATAACTCAGTTTAAGAAGTTAACAGAACCTCCAGCTCATGGCTGCTTATTTGCCACAGCAGCTTATACAATGTTTGTTTGTTTGTTTGTTTGTGTTAATTTTGTGCTCAGACACCAGCGCACATAAATCTAATGTGAGACATCCTCACTGCCTCTCTCTTCACTCTAGAAAGCTGAGTCTAAATGGTCCAGTTATGAATTTAAATGGACGTGTGTGTCCCTGTTTGACTCTGCTGCTGCAGCTACAGGTGTTCAAAAGCATGCAAATAACAACAACAAGTTACGCACACTGTGTATTTATCTGAAAAGAGACTTCAAATGTATTTTAATTTCCTGAATCCCTGAATGATGATCACGGCGTCATGACAATGCCATGAGCAGCTACTGCCCTGTATGTGTATATAGTGCACTGTCAGCTGGACTCTGTGATTAACATCACAACGTGGACTAAAGTACAGAGCTGAGTTTACGCTGCTTGTTGCTGGACTCACATTTTCATAATGTGGGAAGAGCACATCACTTCCACTGAGTGGAGCCTGCAGATGAAATAAAACGAACACGTCTAACTAGCTTCCACTTTCCGAGTGGAACATAAACCCAACAGCACAACGGGTCCTCTCAAATGTTGAATGTTGTAAAGGAACAGGCGTCTCAAATCACTAATGGTACTTAACCAGCGCTATATGGGGTTGTTAAAAACCAGGGACCAAACGCCTTGTATCAGCATTAGTAGGCTCCACAGGGCTATGACATGCTCCAGTCAGTAGCACACCACAGAAGTTAATAGCACATCGCCATCAGCAACGGCTATTAAATGTCAGTCAACTGCTGCCACGGGAACTGCCCAGCCAGAGGCTTGAAAGCTGAGACAGTGTTTTCATAAACATGTCCAAAAAAATGTTTTTTTGTCCAAAAAAAAGCTTTTCTTACTGGTGACATCTCATTATGAGAATCCTGCAAAAGGCTTTCCCTGTGTGAAAACCTGCAAAGTCCAGTTTCAACAGTGCAGTTATGTTTTCGGTTTAGAGAAACTGACTCCTCGTTGTTGTTTAGTTTTAATGACACACTTTATTTCCTTGTTGTTTTTTGGTTGATGATGCCGTTAAAGACGGCTCTGCATGTTCCTCTGCTGGTGCCAACCCCTTTCTCCCCCTGCTTCAGGCTGCTTTATGATCCAAAGTAGCTCCATTTTTATTTCCCAGAATGCACCGCAAAGCTATGGGAAACCACAAACAATCTACAGAGTACAGTAGTTTGCTAATCATCCAGCGAACCTTTGCATCATTATTTGTGATTTTGGAAGAGTCTATCAACATTCAAGGACATTTTTGCTCCGAGCTGCTTCGAGTTTCACATTAATTAATGTTCACGTGACTCCCTCCCTCATAACTCTATCATGCAGGGCTCAGGGGGGCATTACAGCAGCTCCGGTTGGCTTTGGAGTACCTATGAATTTTAATTAAACCAGTGCTGCCGAGCTGTAATCAACAGCTGGTTAAGGCAACAAGGCTGAAAGGCAGCTAATTAATGTGTCCAAGCCGGAGAGCACGATAAACATACGCACATACAGTAACATGCAAGTATATTAATAGATGTGTATGTGCACAGAAACACTGTTCATGTGTTCACACAGACACGCATAATGACACACACTGCCAAGCACAATTAATGCACAAAAAACAAACACCTGATTGTCGATTTTCATTATTAAAATACATACACAAGAAAGAGTGGCACACTCACACACACACACAGAAACAAACATAAAACATCCATCATCACCTGCCCAGTCATGCAGCTCGCCAGCTAACTATCCATCTGTTAATGCACTCATCCATCCATCCATCAATCTGCCCCCCCTCCCTCCATCTTCAGCCCATTTATTTTTTCCTGCTTTTGGCCCAAAGTCTGTGCACTTACAAGTACATCAGTCTGACTGTCAAGCCACCTATCCATCCATTAATGAGCGTCTCCATTTATCCATCCATCCATGAGTGCTCTCCATTTGTTTTGTCGACAAGTAAAACAAATAAAACAGGGATTTCATCTTGCAGGGGCACAGATGTTATTAAAAATTAGGGCTAGAATGGCACTCTCGTACCATAGCAACTCAATTCTCTGGACAAAAAAAAAAAAAAAAAACACCACCACAAACAAAAAAATATATGCAATTTTAAAGAGATTTCATCTTTTCATTTCCTTTCACAGAACTAAAGAGCAAACCCTGAGCAGATAGTCATATCTGATCAACGGGCAAAAATTACAGCGTTCAGTAAAAAAAAAAAAAAAAAAAAAACACGTCCAAGGGAAATGCATGCAAAAAAAAAAGGAATATCTTAATATCCAGGGTGTTTTAATATTCTGTTGTAATGTTCAGATAACAAACTGCGACCCCTCTACATATCTGTCATCCAGCATCTCAGCCTCAGGTTCAAAACTCTCCGCACTGAAATGTTGGAAATAAATGCCTGGATGATAGCTTAAATCGTTCACAAGTAATGTTAGAGGAAAAAATGTACAAGAACTCAGAGGGCATGTGTAAAAGAAAATGTTAAATACTCTGAATAAATGGACTGACACCGTGCCTTTAGTTAGGCGTACTCTGAATCTGCACTTCTGCATCTCTTTTCAGTCAGCGTTCCTCAGTGTGACCACAGTTACACCGCTTGTTTGTCCATCAATCACGCTGGGTGAAATACTAAATTATCGTAGGTGTAGCTCACCAACTTTAATTATATATTTGTCAAAAATGACTTTAACCAAAAATAACAGGTTTCAGAGCAGGAATAGTGTGACCCTGCACGTCTACCTTCACTCACTGAGTTGTTAATTTCCCGGGGCCGACGGCCAAAATCTAATCAATATCCTGGGAAACCTGTCTTCCTTCTCATCCATCTTTTCCTATCTGCTTAAATTTCTCTTCATTAAAGAAGATCCTGTACAATTTTAGGCATTAGACGCAGCACTTCTACTACTAGCACTGTAATGTGAAGCAGTGATTTAATGCCACAGTGACTGTTGACCAAAATGTTTTTGATGCAAACTCAGCATCAAAACATCAAAACATCAAACGGTGTACTTACGCTGGCCCCAGCGGCCCGTACGGGGGTTCAGGTAGTTCGGGTAGAGCCCGTTGGGTCGATCCATTTTGGCTAGCAGCTTCCGGATGTGCATCACCTGTGATAATCACCAGACACAAGAGTTTTAATCCAAATACAAAATACGCACCTTTTGAGAAAGGCTAAATTACAATCATCTTTACACAACAGACACATCTTGTGCACCATATTTGCGTATCTGACAGAAGGCAAGGCAGGTATGTTAACATAACCAGACACACACACACACACACACACACACACACACACACACACAGTAGATAATATTACTTCTGAGTCCTACCTTCTGGTAGTAGGCTGGGTTCCCTGTCAGATAGGTGAGGTGAACAAACTCCATATGAAGAGTCCCAAACTCGGCCAGGATGCTGCTACCTGCTGACGCCCAGCCCCAGTTACGACCAACGCCACTGCAGAGGTGGAGGAGGGAGGGGTGGGGGGAGGTGAAGACAGAGAGACGGAGAGGGCAAGAGGAGAGAGGCGAGAGACAGTCATGGAGGTCGAGAGATTGATGGACAATAAGAGAGGAGAGGGAGGGTTGGACAAGGAAACAAGCAAAGGAGAATGTAAAGGAGTAATTAAGATTTTAACTGGCTCACTGAACAAACTGATAATAGCTGACTAATGACATAAATACGCTTTAAAATGCAAAAGTAATTCTCTCCAAATGTCAGAATTGGTTCATCTCCATGGTCCTCCATGTTCATAACAACACCAAAGCAGAATATATATTTTCCACTGAGTGAAACACGACAGGGCTGGGGTTTGATTGGCTGCAGCCTGAGCAACAGGTTCACCACCTGCACAGGAGTTTGACTCGTTCACCCAGGTAAAATGACATTTACACAGGACCATATTTGACACAGGTGGCATCTGGAACTGCTTCAATTTTACATGAGCGCATTTAACATTAATAGGCTGCAACTTGTGGGAGTGTGTGTTCCTGTGTTTGTGGAGAGTCTATGCGAGAGGCACCTTGTTTGTCCAATCAAGTGGAAAAAAGAGAGAGAGCTGTGTCACCTGTCTGTATTTTCAGTTTGGATTAAACTCCTGTGTCCGCAATTATTCCTGTGGGTAGCTGCGTATGCATGAACATGTGTGTATGAAACGTTTTCTCTGTGTGTGCTTGTCTCGTCACAAAACACAAAGCGTCCGCTCTCTAATGAATTAGAATTACCTGGAGAAAAGGAGGCCTTCTCTTGTACCACACACATCCCCAACAACCTGCCAATGCATATAACAGGATGCTGATCTCACAAACACACACAACCACACACACCGAGCCGAGATGCTTAGAACTGAAGCAGTCCGCAGGTTAATATGGCAATTTTATTTCATTTCCTTTCTTCATTCACTGAATAAGTAAACTGATAACACAGAGAGCAGCGAGGCATGGAGGGAGACAGAAAAAACACACGAGCAGGGACACAAAGACACTTTCTCACTCAGGTACAGTGAAATCAAAGTAGAGTCTGTCCAGGCTCATGTGTAGAGAAAACTCTTAGCGTTTGAATTCTTGAGTCAAGTTTTGAGGTCAAAAACGTGTTCTGTGAGGACACAATGACCTTGACCTTTGACCTCTGACCACCACAATTCTAATCAGTTCATCACTGAGTCTAAGTGGACATTGTTGTAGATGCAATAAAATCCCCTCCAGGCATTCCTGAGATATCACGTTCATGAGAAAGGGGACGTACGGACAGACGTATGCACGGACAGACCTGAAAACATAACGCCCTCAAACACAGCTGGTGTCGGCATGAAGGAATTAAAAACAGGAAAGCAGTAGAAACCAACAAGAAGAGAAAAGGAAATGTTATGGTAATGCTGCACTTCACACTGAGGCTACAGCAGAGAAGAAAGCCACTGTTATAAGCTGCAGGTTAACAGGTGACAACTGGTCGCTAAAAGTTGGACTCAACCATTTTTTCCACACGTTCCTGCATGTTGCCTGCTAACAGATACATTTACACAGGGTCTACACAAGCCTTATAGCCCGGCTCTCTCTCTCTCTCTCACACATAGATAGCTATTTTCAGTTAATTAAACCGATTAGAGTTTTTTTTTTTCAGGCTGAATCCGAGCGCAGCTATGAAGGGAGTAACGCCGGGTCAACAAACTCTGTGCAGTAATGAGAATGATAGAAGGTGTAAGTTTTCCTGCACTTACAGCACAGTTTGTAAATGCCCACAAAGCCCTGTGAAGAGGTCTAATCAGGCAAAGTGAAAATACCTGTGTGGGTGGATTGAGGATGTGTGGGAGCTTTAAAAAGTGGGCCAGGGCTGCGTGAGATCACAGCAGTTTGAAGACCTCCAAAAATTAATTCAGGACTCAAACACATTATTTCACAGCATTAAATTTCCCTGATAAAATGGCAGGTTTGGTTAACCGTGTGTATCTTTGCTATGGCTTCACTGTGTGTGTGTCAGTCTAGTGTGGATCACTGTTGTGTGTCTTCTTGTGCTGCTGTTACAGTTTCAGACATGGAAACGTAATTAAAGATTCTTACAGATATTATAAGACATGTCCACTGGAAAACCATGCAGCCAGATAAGCAGGATTTATATTGTACTACATTTCAGCGCTTAACAAGGTTTTAATTGAAATCAATAATGATGAAAAAATGAACACTAGTGTAGGGCTGGTTATTAATTAAAACTTGTCAAAACTGGCACAATGATAATGGAAAAATAAGTTCTTCATATTGGCTGCCGCTTGCCCCTTGAAAGTACAACAGCCAGTGCATCCTCAAAGACCAAGGTTAGATATGAGGGCTAATTTTAAAGTCAGCTTTGGAAATGGGAAGTATAGAAGGATAAGAAATCGATTTGTCAAGGAGCTTTGAGTTTAAATGACTATTTGTGAGGCAGATACACAGTATGAGAATATTACGCTGGTCTGAATTAATACAACAGTGAACAAAACAAGAAAAAATTTGATTTTTCACTTTTCAGTCCGATGAACTTTTGGTTAAAGGAGAAAAAACTTTGTTCTCTATTGGCAGTCACTCTGCCAACCAAGTCACACATGCTCTGGATTGTTCATGGCTCATCAGTCAACTGTCATGTCTGATTCTGAGTGACACCTCTCTTTGTATTCGCCTCAGGTGAGCTACTGGATGAGGGGGATGGTTTTCAGTGTCAGCGTCACTAACCTCTTAAGGTTAACCATGGCCCAGGGGATTCCTGTCGGGGTATTAAAGGCAGGGAGCAGCTTCTCGGCCAGCTGGACCGCCTTCAGCTTGAATACCTGGAGGGAGAGAGAGAGAGAGAGACAGAGAGGTCAACTTTAACATCGGTTAACTTTAAAATTCCCTTTTTATTGTGTACAGTAGTCGATCCCCTTTGCCTGTTTAACATTCTCCTCAAACAGCTGACAAGTACAAGCATAAAACAACTGCCAACAACCAAAACAAATGCAGGATGAAGGCAAATAAGGCAGAGTGAGATGTCAGGAGACAGACGACTGCTAAATGATGGCTACACGATGTCAGAGCTGAACAGATTTATGGAGGAAATTGGCAGCATAATATAAGCAAAAGCTGCCTTCAAACTACGCTGCAGTAATATGAAATGTTGCAGAATACCACAGAGATGTCTAGAAGAAAAGCCTGGAAGGTCAAACTACATCAACTGAGCAAAGCGAGAGACCAAAGTACACAGTCAGAGTTGGATTTCTATTATCGTGACTGGCGTCTAATTTAAACAGACTGATGTGGGGGAATGGACATGTTCGTTTTGAGATTACACAAGTTCCTGAACTCGTCTGACAGATGAAGGCCCAGAGAAATCTGCTGCAGCCCTTGTTCTTTTCTCAGCATGCCAATCAAAATGATAAAAAGGACATTTAGGTTATCCTGCTGCTGAGCTAACTAACAGGAGATGTGGATGTGCTGAAAGCTGAAAATGGTGGCTGTGTGAATGGTGCAAAAGTGCTCAGTATTTTACAGAGTTTATATTTTCTTCCAAGACAAAAACTAACTTCCTGCATTCATTGTAAGTTCATTTTTGATAATCCCTGCATTACCTTTAGAACTATTTCCATACACAGAAAGCAGATAGGCATTATTTCTTTTCTTTTTATAGATTCTGCAACAGTTTGCATTATTCAAGCCAGAATTTCATTTCCTGAAGAGCTACTGGTGAACCGGAGGAAGAAAAGAATATTCACAAGATTAAAAGCCGAAGAATTTGTTGCCCTACAAAGCTTCTACATCTATGTCCAAATAAAACATAAAATATTATTTTTAAAAAGTCTGTTTATTAACAGCATGACCTCCAAATGTTAACGAAGTAAAACTAGACATACACAGCAGGACATGGGCTGTAAGAGCTGCATTCTGGGTTTTAACTGTTGCCTAAGCCCACAGCAGCCGCATGGATGAAAACAAGGCATTAATTAACCATGAGCTGAAGAAAATCTTAATCCACCTAAAACAACTGACACGACTGGAACCGTTTTACATCCCACAGAGCCGACAGACACCAAACCGCCACAAAAACTTCTGTTGGCAAGTCGCTAAAAGAGTTTTCCACATCATTATGGTGACATACCAATCAATGCTCAATCATGTTTGCTCCAGTACTGAAGCTGTAAAACATTTTTAGATGTAAAACTTAGTTTGTTATCAACTTTCATGCCATGACAAATCTGCTACTTATAAAAGTCAACAACAGGAGACAGAGAGACTTTCAACTCACTGGATGATGGGCACCCACACAAATCGGTTATCAATGGTTTTTATTAGTTACTGCCATGCCAATATTCTATAATGAAGAAAGCAATAAAGGTAAAACTGCCAAACTTATGCTGCGCTAGTGTTTCAGGAGAATAAAAGTCAGCGACTGTTGCTCACTTCTTGACAGTGAAATGACAAAAAAAAATTCATGGTACATATGAGCTGGCTGAGGCACGATGGAATTTAGTATTACAAATTTCACTCTAAAAAAGCTGACTACATTCTGAATACCAGACTGCCGGCAGCATTGGGATACGTAAATTTTGATCCAGTTTGTCAGAAAAGTTTACTTATAAAGGACAGTTGTGGGATAAACGCACGAAGAGGGAGATGTGAAGCTTCCAGACAGCAGTCAGGCAGAGGAGAGCCACAGAGAAATGCACTTCACTGTGAGGCAGACACAGGTTGATTCATCAACACAATCTGTCAGGGCTGAGCAGTTTTATACCGAGACCAGATCTATGGAAAATTCCTGCTGTCTCACCAAGGAAGAGGGAGCAATAGAACATGCTGGTGTTTGCAGAATACTTAAGAAGACAGTGGGACATCTTACAGAAGACTTGGAGGTCAAACTGTGGAGTTAAACACGAGACAAATACAGACAGAGGCAAGCAGAGGGAGCGACAGAATGGTGCAGTCAAACCGATGTAGAGATAGGCCTGCACATGAAGAAGATATGAAGAGCAACAATGAAAAATGAGAGAGTAGTGAATGTCCTCTGTCAGCCACGTGAAATGCATCTTTAGTGGTGCTGGGTTATGACTCAGCAGCAGTAAACTAGGTTCATTCCAGCAGACCGTGGCCATGGCCACAGAAGCTTGAGCCAGATAAACAACATGCCGGGTTCTCTGACCCTGCTGGGGTCACTGTGCCTCTGTTTGGCCAGCAGAAAGGAACTCCTAATCAAAATAAAACTCTCAATAAAGGCAGAGTCACCGAGCTGAGAGAAAAATATAAATGTAGTTACGGTAATGATGGCAACAGGAAGTGTTGGCAGTACTGTTACTGATTACAATGAGGAGATTTGAAGGAAGCATATATGAGCATCTCAGGCTTAAACATATGTGACTGGCCTGTACACTATGTGTCAGGTTATGTGAGTGTGTACGGATCATGGTGTGTGTGTGTGTACTCATGTATGCCCAGTCATCATAAACGCCTCCACTGATTTGCGGCCTGTCTGCCGGCTGCACTGAGGCCCTAAACAAACTCCATTGCCTTTTATTGTCCATCCCGCTGCTGATGTCATCAAGCAGGGACACGATCCAAACGACCCATCAGAGGAGACGGCCAGCTGCCTTCACAGATAAAACCAAAACAGTTTATGATAATCATCTTCCTCCACTGCTTTCATCTACAGGCAGGGATAAAAGAAGAGGCTGCTCTCAGGGAAAAGCAGCCAGGCCTTCTAGGGAACCAAGGGTTGTATTGTTGCTATTGAAGGAAGTAAACCTGCTGAGAGAAGGAGGAGGAGGATAGAGAGTCTGCTTAATTAGTGTCTGTACAGTTTCCTTATCTTGTTTGTATTACTACAGAGCATTAACACACTTAAGTGGTGCTCTATCTGTTTTCACCTAGTGGCTGAACTCATTGCTTAGCATATGGTGCAAACAGGCTCAGAGGATATGCAACACACGCTGCCAGCTGCATCACATAAACGCAGGTAAAGTTCGGCTGATGATTTTCGGTTTGTCTACCGAACAAGCACTATGTCGCAGTGAATATGGCAACTAACCAGACATTGTTAGTGAGTGGAAATTCTTTTCCAGAAACTACAAGGCTCATGCAAAGGTTTGGCCATCCACTGAGAGTTGTGTGCAATTTGTTACGCAACCAAAGAAAAGAAAAAAAAAACCTTAAAATAAGATTAACTGATTTTATTTAGATGTGTACTATGAGTTAGACATGAGTGGATAAGTGTATAGATGTTTGTACCAAACAACAATAATTCTTTCTGTGGCACAGAGTTGCTGTCAACTGCTGAAATGGTGGCAACTGTCCGGTCAGATTTGTAAGCATGTGTACTTTTCATCAAATAGTTCTCGATTTAAATTAAAGAAAAAAAGACTTTGTTATTCAGGAAAATTGTATGACTTTGTCTTTGTATGTAGGACTGGATCCAATGATTATTCACCATGTCACCATCAATGATTTTTTTGTCAATTCATTGCCTGAAAAAGGTGACATCATCATCATCATGTCTTGCTTTGTTCAACCAACAGTCCACAATCCAAAGATATTCAACTTACTATCATAATAATAATATAAGACACAGAAAAGTGACAAATTTTCACATTTAAGAACCTGGAGCTATCACATTTCCTCTCAATCAACTAATGCAACTGACAGTTTGGACAGATTTGAGAACTGAGCCTCTTTTGCTAAATATTAAAATAAGATTTTGTGGAAAAAAATGTTTATATTTGTCTCCAAAAGATCTCATTTTATTAACTCACGTATCATATCAGCACTACCACCCTGCCTAACGCTCATGTTCTGGTTGCAGCTACAGTTTTAAGAGAAATAATGTAAAAATGCCTCAGAACTGACAACATCAGACACAGACTACCATCAAACAGGCTGGGGAGAGATGTGTGAGTCGTTCCTGCAGCATACCCTCATTTTGCATTCTTCATACTGAATGAAAGTTGTTCAACCTTCACTATGACACTCTGTCCTATTCTACCAGTAACCACCGAATTGTGAAATGTACCACTGTTAAATTGTCAACAAACCAGAGTTACGTTTGGGTCCTTTTCCTCCTTGACACATCTGCAAATCACTGCAGCAAAATAACTACAAGGCTTATGTGCATCTATCCTGTTGACATGATATTTACTGTAGCAAGGAGACAAGACTAGGATACTGAGGTAAAAATCCTTGGAGAGGACGAGCCCAGACAGTTTGTTGTCTGGCGTTTCCTAACTTGTTTCTATCATTCTCCCTCCAGGGCTGACAGCTTTAGTGTTCAGCCTTTTAAAATGCATTACAGCACACTTCAAAATCGATCACTGGAGGATGTACCCTCTCAGTGAACACATATACGCACACACATGCACACATGAATAAATGAGTGGAGAGACAGCAAATGCCGATGCCTCCACACAGATGCGCTGCATGGCACAATTATGTAATTAACATCCAATCAAGCTCCGTGGCATGTATAAAAATGCTGAGCAGGCCCGGCTGGCTCTGATTTTGTATGAAGATGGCTAGAGGAAAAAAATCTAAGTGACTTCGAAAGAGGGTTTGTTGTTGGGGCACAGATGGCAGGAGTCACAGTCACAAAGACTGCTCAACTTGGCTGGTGCTTTAATAGGAACAGTAACTAAAGGTACGGGAAAGACGTCGGGTAAATGGGTCGGAAACTGTGGTCGACAGCGAACTTTCGACGACCGTGATGCTCAAGCATTAGGGCAAAATATAAGGAAAGAAAGAAGAGCAGTTCTCCCTCAGGTGACTAAGATTGTCAATGCAGGACGTACAAAAACCATCAGCACTGGTCTACAGAGATGTGGCAAGAAAATGATATGGTCAGATGAGTCATCCTTCAACATATAAGTAAGTGGGCGAGTGCCTGTGTGGCTTCCACCAGGAGAACGGTACAGGCCTGAATGCTTGACCCCTACAGTGAGGATCTGGTGGCTCTGTTATGCTGTGAGGGACACTGGCATGGTTTGGGTCCACTGGTCCACTTTAGAAGGAAGGGTCACTGCAAATCAATACAAAGTTGTTCTGGGAGATCACAGCGCTCTTCACCTCCATCATTAAAGCACCAAATCAGGCACTGTCCTTTGGAAGATTGGTGTTGCATTCCTCCAGTAGAGTTCAGAGACTTGTAGAATCAAAGCCAAGGTGCACTGAAGCCTCAATAAGACACTTTTTCCTTTAATTGTTACCCATCTATTCTCTTAGATGGGTAACATGTTGCCTCTTCTTTATTCACCCATTAGCAGTGTCCTCTATAACCATCCTTCAACACTCTCTGTTCCAGTTCTCTTTTCTTATCACTCTCCATTCTCTCCCTGTTGCAGGATTAAAAGATGCTGGGTTGTTTGTTTGGATGGGTCAAACTCTCAGCCAGCAGATTTAGAGTACAGCAGGGAAGGGTGAGGAGGTTATAGAGGGGACACAGGCCGGTTTTCTGGCCCTCATGGTGAGGATTGACGTTAGCGTTGCCAGGGGTGAGGGGTTTGATTCCTCCAGGGACCAGCCATGCTAAAACTGCGTGCTGCGCTCCTGTAAGGCGCTTTGGATGAAATCATCTGCCAAATGGTACATCAATGTTACGTCCCAGGGACAGGGAGAGCTGTAATCCGCCACTCAAACACGTCCTAAACTCAGCCAGTGATCCAGTTATTACACATGAGGATATAATTTGTAAGCTGCGAGCAGCTGGGAGAGCCTGGAATCGCTGTAAACCAGAGCAGGCACTGATAGATATGAGTCTATACAGACACACACACAACAAAGTGTGCACAAGTACAATAAGTCCCACATAGAAACCCCAAAACACACACAAACCATTAACACATATGCAATACATATTTATTTAATTACAGTATTTCTGACAAGCTAAGTAGCCAACTGAAGACAGTAGACCATGAACTGTCAACTCAATCCCGTCAGCAGTGCTTAGGCAGTACTTGTATTCAATCTTGTTGAAGCTGTTTAACCAATCATCTCCCTTCCATTCGATTTTAAACACGCTCCCTCTGCTGCAGCTTCCACCTGTCGGCTCTTTCCCAGCTCGACCTCACCATCAACAGACATCCTACTCCAAGTCAAATCAATCCTAATCGTCATCCCTTCAGATGAAGATCAAGTCCACAAAGAAGTCTCTCTGCTCAGCAGACGCCATGTGTTTTTTGTGTGTGCGTGCTTTAACTTCATGAGAGAAATGTGTGTATTGGAGTAAGATGATAAACCTCTCATTGCGTTCTTTTGCCCCCCAAAAAAAAGATGTCTCGCACAATACTAACTTGAAAAAATACAATATTCGTTTCAAGCATTCAAGTACAGGTAAAATTAATTATTCTAACTTAGTCTCTCCAGACCATAAAGTCCCCGTATCAAATACACTGTGTGAAAAGCACTAATACTAAGTACTTGCCTAAATTACTTAATAAGATCAGCATTTTCACACTGCAATAAAGAATCTGCTCATACATACAAAACACTGCACGCACACAGCACACACGCAGACACACACGCAGACACACACGCAGACACACACGCAGACACACACGCAGACACACACAGTCTCCATTGTAAGCAGTGGGCCACTGTTGACATGTAATGGAGCCTCCTAAAGGGATTAAGGGGTAGACTGTGAAATGTGCTGAATGCGCCTGCTTGGTAAGAAGGACCCTGAGGCCCCGGAGGAGAGACAGGATTAAGTCACCCGTTGTGTGTGTGTGTGTGTGTGTGTGTGTGTGTGTGTGTGTGTGTGTGTGTGTGTGTGTGTGTGTGTGTGGTTACTGTGTCATTTCCATAGTTTGCCACGCCACTTCACCATCAGCTCATCCATTTGCTCTTACTCTTCCGTATCCTGTGGCCCTGTGTCAAATGTAGGGAGCACGAAGGTGAGCTGCCATGGAGAAAACCCAAAGACTGTCATCAAATTAGGTGTGTGATCGCTTCATTTGCTGCCATCAGACCGTGCCACACCGACTGCTGTCAGCTTTGACAGATACTTTGCATTGAGCACGAGTGGAAATGACTGACTCGCAAAGCTTTGAAGACGAATATGACTGATGTGTTACTCTGCCTCTAGCTTCTGATCTTCTGACTGAAACAAAAGTGGCCAGTTCGCACCTGATGTGTTTATACTGTCTCTACTGTATCTGAACATAGAACAAAGCTGAATTTTATTTTCCCATGCAAGAACACATCAAGAAAATTAAATATGTGTGACGTCTTGAATCCTTGCAGCTGGATGTTGAGACTACATGGTGTTAAGCTGAAGTTTATGTGTGGAATTCTGTTAGGCTTCATCATTAATGGTGAGATTTCTGAGTTCCTCTTGGGGATGGAGAGTGAGTGCAGAAATTCTTTGGCAAATGAAATGTACAGCTTTTACATGCAGACCTGCATTTGTTCACTATTAATTCATAAGGAGGTATCTTTTCCTTCATTTGCCACTCTTCATCATTCTCTTTCCCTCATTAAATTAATCCCCTTCGTCTCTATCTCCTCTCTTTTCCTGTACTCAGTGCATGGTCCATTTCTTCACATCTTTCTGCTTGTCATCTCCGTTACAAAAATCTCTCACTCTTTTTCTGTCCTCTTCCCTCTGCATCCATTTCTCTCTCTCCTCTTCTCACAGCTCTGACTTAATCTCATTTGGACTGCCTTTCAACCTTTTTCTCCTTCCAATTCTCCCTCCTATGCAAGCTTGTACTTTTGCATTGTGCTTGAACCACATTATCAAATTTTAAGTAGGGCCGATACACCTTGTAATTTTACCCCAGCTTGCATGGGACCGGTGAGTCATTTGTTTGCAGAGTGGCGTTCATAAAGCTGTGAAGAAATTAAAATTTTTCTCCTGTTTGTTACACCATCTTGGTTTTGTGTGTGTGCCTGCCTGCTGGCACAGCAGTAGACAGTTAGTGAGCATGTCATCACAGCACAATCTGCAGAAGGGGAAAAGGATTCCCCGGAGAAACCAGACGACTGTTGCTAGAAACAACTGGGGTGGCCTCAATATGTGCTGCTCTTACTGGCAAGAATGTTCATTTACTAAAGGTTTGCCTCTTAAATGCTGCTGTCTGAGCAAAGACTTGGTGCAAATTGTTTTCATAAAATGGAACAAAATACAATGACACTTAAGACAGATGTCAGACAGATGTGTGGCCAAAAATTAGTTTCTTTGAAAAGATATACCTGACTTGAAACTGAGTGATTTTATCTACCTGGGCAGATTGTGGAACCTATGTATGGGAAACGCTGCAGAGCTTTGACCTCATCCCTATCCAGCACCTTTGGGATGAACGGCATCACATTTGCAGGGCTCCTGGATTGCATTTCATTGTATCACTGGTACCTAAACAACAACACATCCCTCACCAACACAGCCACCTGTGTTGTTTTAACACATAGGCTGTCTTTGGTCTAAATCCCCGCTGATGCTTTTGTGTCTGAATGAAAGCAAATCCCTGCATCCAGGTTCCAAAATCTTGTACAAACCTGAAACCAGAAACAACTGGTTTTGAAATGAGATGTTCAACAGTCACGTATGGGTTTAATGCCTGGGTGTTCGCATACTTTATTCAACTGTCCACATACTTATGACCATGTAATGGACGCTATGATCTTGTATTGTTTATGCACAACATGACATATTATATGTAAGTAGAGTTGTATTAGGTAAATACATATTGAAGCAAATTTAGAAGAAAGGATGGTTTAACACTTTCACTAATTGAAGGAAAACTGAATTGATCTGCTCGATATGAACTAACTGGAGCTGCATCCTCGGCACTTCAGAAATTAAAGGGTAAAACACAAATCACGAGTTAATAACCAGAGGTTAACTGGAAAACACAAGTTCCCTTAACAGGCAAAGTCAACTCCAGTCTATGAGTTTGAGGGAGGCACTGAACTTCATAACAAAATATTGTTTTTTAATTGCAATCTAACCCTCTGATCAGACTGACACTGACCTACTGTATTTTTTAATCAGGGGAGAGATCACAAGGCAGTGTACATTCCTCAAAACTATTCTTCTCATTGCACCCTAAGTGGAAGCATGGCCAGTGAGCAACGCCCTCATTATTCTCTGTAAAGTTTTCCTAACAAGCTGCAAGTGTCTGAGGGCAGCGCAGAGGTCCTTCTCTCCCCGAGCATTAACAGACACCTGCTTTCTATTTCTGCCATGTTCATCAGCTGCTCCAAACCTCTATGTGTAAAATGAATGAATGAGGAGAGTCTTATTCTTGAGGTCTGATTTGTGTGTGACTACACTCATAGACCTGCCGGTGGAAAACATCAGGTTACTGTTTGAATCCACAAAGGCTGTTAGGACACTGTGGCAATTTTTAAACGTATTCCACATCTTTTTCTCTTGACTTGCTTTACCAGGACAAAAAAAAACAGTGTTTTTACCTCCTTACAAGTTTGAACTGTCTCAGTTTTTTGTGTTGCGACTCAGTGTACAGTAACATTTAAAATCACCACGCCAGCTCCTAACAATGCCAGCAAATCTCTCCCTCTCCCTTCATCCCACGTCTCCCTGCCCCCCTGCTGGGTCTGCGGCGCAGCGGCAGTCAGTGAGAGAGCGGTACGATGCCCTGAATTTGTTTGACGGGTTCGGTGTTTGACAAAAACTGAGAGGGAGTCAAATGCTCCCCAGTGAGATCAAACAGACAGCCAGAGGATATACTGCAGTCTGCAGTCACCGATCCCTGGACAAGGGACAGCTTAACGCTATATCACAAGCACAGGCAGACAGGGAGAGAACCGAGACGATGAATGAGCCAGATTGGCAAGAATCTGAGCAAAGGAATGAGTGAAAAATACCAAATGACTTCAGAGGAACCGGTTTCCAATGACGACTGCTGGTGGCAGAGGCGAAATAAAAGGAACAGACACAGATTTTTATCACAACATGTTTTGGCTCCTGACATCTACATCTCTTCGTCGTCTTCTCGATGCTCCGTCTCCGTTCTTGCCTGTTTTGTCTGTTCCTCTCCACTCCCTTTCTTTTGCCCTCTGTATTTCTCGCTATCTTGTTTCTGCCTCCATCCAAATATTTCACTTCCATCTGTCATCTTCCTCCCTCCTCTTCATTCCACCTGTACTTTTTTGATTCAGCATCTCTCCGTTTCTGTCTCGTTCTTTCCTTTTCCCTCTGTTTTACCTTTTTCCCTTCTGTCTCTGCTTCCCACTTCCTTCCTTCTTTCTCGCCTCCCTCCTTGGTCACTTAAGTCCTACTCTCTGTTCTACCCTCCCTACCTCTAATTTCCTCCTTTCTTCCTTTCTTGTTTTTTCCCATGGCCATCATTATCTCTGTCCCTCTGTCTCTCTCCAGCATCCTCCCCTTCATTTGCTGTTCCATTTCTGTCATTCTCCACTTCTTTATCCCTGTCCTTCCCTCCCTCCATACCTCCATCCATTCACAGGGTGGTTTGTGCTGTAACGTTTATGCCTGCAGAGTCTGCAGCATTACTGCTTCCCTGACCAGCACTCTGCTGTTCCTCACTCAAATCATCCCTGTCGTTCTTGACCTCCGAGAAGAAAAATTCATCACAGTTTTCTTCTCATTTTCACATGCATAACAGGTGAAAGGCAGAGAAAGTAAAACTCATGAAAAATGTTGAAAAATGCCCTCACAATGTTAAGGGAAGTGATAAAAAATTCCTGGATACGCACCAAAATTTAATACCCTGACCCTGACTTCATGCCCCATCCCCTCTGCCAAGTTTGGTGCAAATCCAGTGTCGGAAATTTTGCCACAGCAGACACACTGACAAATGCAGAGATGAAGATCCCTCTGTTATTAACTCCTTAACTCCCTCAAAACTCCTTGACTGGTAAACATCCACATCGCTCAATATCAGCATCCCCACTTTGTAATGCAGGCTTTCTGTTAAATATCTGAAAAAGTTCCTCCTGAGCCACATAAGACACTGTAAGATGCTCAACACCAACTAGATGTGAGTATACTGTGACAACATGTACCATTTTTTTGTGTTTTACTTTTAAAAACGGAGGGTAAACACAGCAGAGTGCTAATGAGGTGCAGGTACGGGCACAACAAAGTCGGGTAGAGAAGGGAAAAAAAAAAAAAACCCACTACACATCAAAATAGCTGCAACAAAAAAAAAAAAAAGCAATCTGGACAAAACATTGTGACTACAAGAGTTTTTGTTTCCCTCTGGAGCAGTTTTTTTTCTTTCTTGTCAAGTTTCTCCTCCTGCCAGTGAAACTAGCTGATGGCTTTGTACATTCATCCATCACTGTACAAATTATCCTCGAGCTCTCCTCTACCCCCCACTGCTCTGAAAGTTAATTAAGGGCTGTTGTCGCAAAATAAGGTGAGATTAAAGAAGAAGGTTGGCGATAAAACAGTCTCTACAATATAAAGAGGTTGTTAATATAAGATGCAATATTCTTTATGTTTTTAGTACTTTACAGTGCAATGTTAACTTTTAAATGTGGACTGTGAGTCACACAGTTTCCTTGATCCCTGGTTAAAAATATTTTCTACTATCCATTAATATTTTGTTTTGCTAACTATAGTTTTCAGCCAGTCATATTTATTTAAACAATTCCCATCCAGCTCTAACTCAGCTCTTGTCTCGTGGACCTGCCCATCACATAAATTACTAATTAGCAGGAAAACAAAACAGAGAATAGGCCTGCTCACTTCATGAGAGTGGGAAAGAAGTAGATATAAAAATAGGAAAAACAAAAAAAAGAGGAGGAAGATGATGAGGAACATTTGGACAAAAGACCAGACGAGATGAGATACAAACAAGCGGAGAGGAGGGAAAACGACAAGCAGTGATAGAGTTCTCAAGAAAAAAGGGGGAGAACGACATCGGTGAGATGAGAAGCTGTAAAAAAAATAAATAAATAAATTTAAAAAAAGATGAGTGGGAAAGACAGAAGGGAGGAGGAGAGAAGAGAGCTGTTTAACGTTCTTAAGATTAAAGGAGGTAAGGGATTAAAGGGTGTGAGAGCAGGCATGCACTGGTGAGATGTGATAAAGTAAAAAAAGAAAAGAGGGGCAAGTGGAGAGGAAAGAAAAAGGACAACAGAAGAAAGCAAGAGGCAAAAGAGACAGTTGGGGAACAGAGTGAATTTTTAGAAAGGAAGAGGATAAAATCTTAATGCAGAAACTAGGAGGAGAAAAAGGAGAAAGAAACCAGTGGAGTGGTACAAGGTAGGTAAAATAAACAAGGCAGGAACACAGGTAAAAGGCAAAAAGGCTCAGAGATGAAGGAATAGAGAGAAGGAGAGACAAAGGATGAGGAGAGTAAAATGAGCCAAAGATGAAAGGAGTAAAGAAGAAAGGTGAAAATGAGAGGTAAATTGGGAAAGAAGGGGAATTAGGAGAAAGGAAAAATAAATACAAAGACAGGGCGATGGAGAAGAGAATGGGAAGAAAGCTTGTTAGAGAAATAAAGTACAGAGGACAAAGGAAGACGCAAGCGATGAAAAAGAAAGTGAGGAAAGGGGGCAACAAGGGAGTGCAGAGCTAAGAAACGAGAACAAGCACAGATGAGAGAGAGATGATCGAGGAGAGGACAGGATGAACAAATCAAGAGGGAGGAACACGGGAGAAACTAATGAACGAGACAAAACAGGAGAGTGGAATAGAGAGTGAGTCGCACAGGGATCACAGAGATCAGCAAAGACACATGGCAAGGAGAGCCAAACAAAAGACAAAGTGTGAAAAGGGAGGAGAGGGTGGTGAGGACATCGGAGGAAGAGGCAGAAACAGAAGGAGAAAGCAAAAGAATAAAGGTGGGAACAGACAGAGGAGTAAACACAATCCATCACTGCTGCTCTGCTGGTCCCCCAGACCAGAACCTCCTCCTCCTGAATGCTGATCTCAAACTCTCTCTAAACCCGTTCTCTCTGATTTACCATCTCCCTCTCTCTCTTTTCCTCTGTTTGTCTCAGCCTGTGTTTCCCTGTCCCCCTTCTGTATGTCTGTCTCTGTCTCTTTGTCCCTCCATTTGGTCTCTCATCAGTCTCCTCCTGTTCTTTTTTGTCCTTCATTCAATCTCCTTGAGTTTTCTCCCTCACGTTCATTGATCTCCCTTGGTTATAGATCTTGAAGACCTCAGGATCTCAAGCCAAGTCCAGCTGCCCTCGATTCAGCTCCTCTTGGATTTATCTGTGCGCCTTGTCTGTGCCTGTTGGTTTGGAGAGAAACCTCTTTTTATCTTACACTGCTGTGGTATTTACAGTGTCTCTCTACAACAGATGTTTACAGGTCTGAAAAGTTGTGCCCAATCTGACGAGAGCCCATTTTGATTTTAATTTGCAGATGAATAACATCCATTTTCTTCTTAAAGAGTTTTTGTTTTTCAACAAAAAAATAAAGTGGCTCTTAACTGGTCCTAGAATCAAAAACTCATTTTCAGTCTTTGATGAGTGGCACTTGTTTATCCAGCCCAAGCTCTCAAGGTGACAGCAACCCTCATCAACAATTCAGAGCAGCAATGCCTTTCAACTTGCTACCTCAGGCTCAAGTGTGTGTTTCTCATGTTATCTGGTCCAGTAAGGTCCAGTCTAATATCACAGGCCCACAGCAGTGTTTAACAGTACAGACAGTAGAAAACAGCACTGTAAAACAGTACAGAACCAGCAGAGCGGCTAAAATGTCCGAGTCAAAGACTCAAAGTCAAAGACTCACCCATGCTGACACAGAGAATCACAAACCTGCGTTTCATTACAACTGTGTTTACTGGGAAATAAAAAATCAAGTTACTCTCTGGTCAGTGTGACCATCAGATCCCAAATATGATCAAAACCAGGTCCAGACTAATAACTGAGATACCGGTGCGCCTGTTTATGTACTCACTGAAGATAATGAAAAATGTGAATGAAGGGACTAACAGCAGAAATAGTTTGCACAGATTTGAGAGCCACAGTTTCTAGGTGTGCTAGCTTACCTGGGAATCCCCCCGCTGTTGCAGTTATGCTTAATTATCTAACAGTTTGGGCTCAGGGTGGTACAACCAGTAACTAATTTGGTCACATTTGCATCCAAGCATTTTAGTCTTTTTTTTTTACAACCTCTCATTCTTATGTTGTTTTTGTGTTTTTTAACTTTCTTTCCATTTTCACTCTCTCCTTTTACCTTGCATCCTATCAGTCCATACATATGTTTAATCCATGTTTTTTATTATTTCTGAATCTTTCTTTAGTGTTTCCTTCCTTTTCATGCTGTCCGTTTCATCTCATTCTCCACTTCCTGTTTTCTTTCAGTCGTCCTGGGTGCTGATGTTCTAACTCAGCCCTGCTCCTTGCCTCGTTTTCTCCAACCCATCCCTCACTCACTCTTAGCAACTCAATTACTCCCTTCCACAGTAACAGCTTCACAGCTGGGAAAGATGCTGATAAACTCTGAAAATATCACCCTCAACCTCCTGTTCACTCTCCAGCTCTAATAATTCTCTATCTACCCAGGGAGAGGGCGCTGCTTCATATTCACACTGTTACACACAATTTCCCACAGGGATCTGCCCAGTAGCAAACATTTATTCAGCTGCTGGTTGACTGGAGCAGTTGAGCAGATAAGTGCCTTGCTCAAGGACATATGCAGCGAGAGCGAAGAATGAGTCTCACTCGCTTTTCTCCCCAATCAGCCATTCATCATCCGTGTTCTCCACTCCCATCTCTTTATCTGTAACCGTCACCTACAAGCACCCTCCGCTCATCCTCACTGCTCCATCATTGGGATTTCTCCACCCTCTCCCCCGCTCCCTCCATCACTCTCTCTCCTCTCAGCCCTCCCATGCTCCATCTCCCTCCTTCCCCACCACCCACTGCTTCTATTATCACTTGTGTGGGCTCAAATAACTGACTGGGTTTGATTTGGGTGGAGGAGGTGGAACTGAGCGAGGGAGTGGACATTAGGAGCGACATTAAGTTTGGCTTGTAAGGCACTTTAGCTCTGTGTTGTTATTCAGAGTGTTTTAACAAAATCACAGATCATCAGTTGCAAAAAAAGCCAACCCACAACCTCCGCATCACTCACCGTAGCCAGGCAAAGTTTAATGGCCATCTTCAATGTTAGGGGCGTTATTAGTGGGAGTAGGCCAAACTTTTTTTTTGTTTAATTTTTTTGCTGCAGATGGTTGAATCAGCTTTTAACCAGCTGACAGAGGACTAATAATTTCTCTTCTTTGTTATATCACCTGACACCAAGTGAGCCTGTCATTTAGTGAGCTTCTGATTTTCAAACCAGAAAACGCTGCAGCTATTCTGAGAATGTTGCATTTTCTTTCTAAACTGTCACAAACTTTAAGATGAATACATACAGTTTATTTGTTCTCTTCTTCAGCTTTGATGCAGATGGGCTGTAACAGCGGAACTGCACTCCTGTCAGATAAGACCTATTATGACCACAGTTTACCATCTTCTAATGGCTACTACCAGCAGGATAATGCTCCATGTCTCCTCCGTCTCCAGATCTGAAACCAGCTGAACACCTTTGGGATGTGATAGAACAGAAAATATCAAAGGAAGTTTTCCAACATCTTGTGGAATCCACGAAGAACTGGGGCTGTTTTTAGAGAAAAGGCAGAAACTACCTAATAAAGTTGTTGGTGAGTGTATTTGCCACGAATCTGCATTGTTCAGAGAAACAAAGTGCAGTAGAATCAGCTTTAATTAGCTACGTCCCTAAGATTTCAAGAAACAAACAGTGTGTGACAGATACAGAACCATGACAGGAATCAAGACAACACTGAATGATGACGCTTTTTAAAATGCTAAGATTTTGGGGGTTTCTCCGTCACATTTTTGTTCCCTGTAGTATCAGTCTGTTCCCAGTCACATCCAAGATATTCAATTATTACTTCATTTTATTACTTACTACTTTATATACTGGGTTTTGAACAATATTTAATATTTTGACATCATTCTCAGTTTCAAATGAAGTTTTGAACCACAGCAGCAATCATTTAAAAGGTGTGCAAACAGTGTAAAAGGGCACAGCCCTGCTGGCGTAACTCACTGATGCACACAGTCGAATCATTAATTGACACTGCTGTTTATTTTGTGCACACGCTGTTCATGCGCTCACAACACTGCATGGCCTCAGAATTTTAAGGGGTGCACTACAGGGCATCTCTGACAGCTGTGGTACCCAGAATAAACAAACCAGCATAAGGAAATGGATCAGGCTTCACACTAAAAACCAGTGAATGGGTTTTCAGGCAGTATTTTAAGTGAAATGTCTGACAACAATCATTATAGGTTTGCTCAGAGATCGGTTGGCCAGTACTCGCAAAGACCACATAAAATTATGACAGAGAGCACAATGGATGTGGGCGTTGAACTGAGCACATATTTGATGTATTTGCTTCCATTACACAGGGAGCACTGCTTGGCTAGGCGTGAAAGGTGGGGTGGATGGGATGGACAGAGAGAGGGAGACAGAACAGAAAGAGAGAAACGCACGGCTGGATTCAAGTTCCAACAAGCTACTTAACCAAGAACCAAAATCTGCCTGATGACCTTAATGGGATTAGAGGAGAGGATGGATGAGAGGAGGCACCTACTTAGAGGTAGAGGAGCACTTACTTCCTGTCCAGAGAGGTAGTAGGCCGCCAGAAGTCCTCCTATGAAACGAATGTTGACCTCAAACACGGACACCTCGGCATTCTGGGAAAATAAGGGAGCACAGATGAAAAAAAATTAAAAAAAATAGACATAAGATAGTTAAACACAAACAATTCCCTTCAGTGGTTCTCTAGGTTTTTGCATGGACACTTTACCATTCTCTTTAAAAGTACATTTTAATTTCATTCGTGTCACTCAGTCATTTTTAGTTTTTCTTTCATCTTCCTTTCTTTTGTTTGTTTTTTTTTTCTTATGAGCTCCTCGGATGTTTCCGGATTACCAGCACAGCTTGTGTTTCATTTCATCTTTTTCTGCAGAGTGTGTATCATCTGGTTTGTACAACCTTCAAAAAAAAAAAAAACCCTGAAATACACAGATCTGCATTCTTTACAAAACAGGCTATCCCACAGAGATAAACCAAATCACAGGGAGGTCACACACCTTTACAGCTTTTTATTTAATAACAACTCAGGTTTCCACAGACTGTATTAAATCAAAAAGATTATATTCTCTTTAGTGACAATGTGTTTTATAGTGGAGATGGGCAGCCTCACTTAAAATCAAGACCTCCTTTACAAACATTTGAAAAATTAACACAATTTTACAAACATTAAGAAAGATAAGAGATGCTATTTCACTCAGCAACTCCCATATATTTTTTAAGACAGTGCATGTTTTGTAAATTTCCGACTAGCAGGACTTAGATTGTGAATGCACTGACCCTCCAGTCTGAAGGGATGTTGAATTCTTAGACAAATCATGGATCAGAAAGCAACATCTGAAAGCAAGGGCTCTCGCATTGACAAACAATTCAGTAACCTGCAACCAGGTAGAAGTGGAATTGCACAAAATGTGTGATAGCCATGGGAGAGCCTTAAAAATTACCTTTAGAGCTCCTGGGAACTAAAGAACTTTGAACTAAGTCAGACATTTATCAAAAGTCAACTGTGTGGATAAACTCTTCACAGTTTATGCATATTTCTTTCACTAATTAAACCCAAGGGTGTCACCCTGGCTATTGTTTTGTAGCTTGGGGTGCTATGAGGGAGGGGAGCTGGTGCTTCAGGGTTCACCCCAAATTCCTTGTTTGCAACGCACAGCTTAACTGGGCCTAATTCTCAACAAAATCTTCTAGTTTTCCATTTGAAAATACCCCAAAGAATAATCACCCTACTGCTAGCTAGTCTTGCAGCTTTCCCAGACACCACAGCAGCCTTGGTGGCCTCTGATGAGCATGTGAACCGTTAGCAACTTGGTAGAAAGCACAAAAACACTTTAAACTGTCACAGTAAAGTAACTCATGAGAAATTAGGACATTTCTCTGTGACTCACACCTTCCTTGACGCCAAGGCAGCTCTGATGCAGCAACATTACTCAACTCTGAACACCTTGCAGCCTCCCGCATTCAAATGCTGAGAGCGATTTGCAAACTACAATGAGTGAATATGCTCTGATATTTTCTCGGAAGAAATAAAAATATACAAGAGATGAAGACTTTACCTGCACTTCTCTAAAGAGTCAGAGCGACCTTGACTTACAGTAAATGCTGTCTAGACATTAAAGAAAGAGGGACACCTTAAAAATGTGGCTTTAAATGTGGAAAAATGTTCATTATTGTGGCTCATCCACTGATTGATTCTTTTTTTTTAACCTCAGTGAGGTAACTGCAGCCTTTAGCCAGGAGCAGGTGTCGACAGACAACACTCATAACCCGTTTCAATCCTCCACCGTAACACCCTCCAGTTTCGGGTCAGCAGCGGTGGCCGTGGCTGCCTCTTTGCCCCTGACTCCCAGCTACCCTCCACTAACCTACTCTGAATCCTTCCCATGGGCTCTTTTTGCTTCTTTGCCCTTTCTGTCATCGTCTACAGCTGTCATAAATTGTCTTACTGCTGCTGCTGGGAAGCCTCTGCAATAGAATTATATGGGGAATGACCAGTCTTCTTGGCATCCGTTGTTCCACAGGACTACAATTTCCAGCAGTATGTTTTTCTTATCTACTGAGAGCCACAGCATTATGTCTAGATGTATAAAGCAATAAAGGAATATCCAACACTGAACCTCCTATCTCATGATGTGTGCATCGTTTGCAGTAGATTGGATTCGTAACAGATCCGACTCCCTCCTGAAACAGAGCAGGCTGCTCTACCTGCATCTGTACAGACCGGTCACTTTTTCTGCCTTTTACTTTAATATCAGCAAAAGACGGCAAGAACTGTAGCAGCAGCTACAATTGACCTTGAGTTAAAATGGTTTTGTACACTATCAGAATGTGTGATAATGTACTTGTGTCACTTGCAGCTGGGCAAGTGACACAGGTACAGAGGTGCAGAATGGCTCTCAATCCAACTGCTCCACCTGTGTTATTTTCTTCTGGAGTAGATCCCACTTTGTCCAAGAGTACGTAATTCAACCACTCTTTTTGGATTTGTAAAGTGATAAATATTTTTTATAAGTTTTCTACTTTTCCAAATCTTTTCAAGAAATGCGCAAACATGAATTTCTCATGTAGATTTATTTTACAGATTTATCTCTATATTGTCGAGGTGAGATCAAATGTTTTTGAAGCACACAGTCTGAACAATGACAGAGCAACAACACATCAGGAAGCACACATCAAAACAGTGGGGGCTGCTTGTCACGGAGCGGGTGCAGCGCTGAGCGGCTGATGTGTTGAACCTGGTGATGAAGGGATGGGAAGCTCTCGTAAAGCTGAAGGCCGGCTTTGTTCCGCAGCATCCATCTATCTAACTCCCTGTCTATCGGTCGGCCTTGCTTGTTAGCCATTTACAACTGTAGTTCAGGAGCACAAACCCCGGTGAGCAGCAGAGCTATAAGCCAGCTCTGATTTAAAAAATACCTGCAGTGAACACAGGACGGCGAGAAATCACGTAGGTCGTGACGAGGAAAAGTCTGATTTTAATGAACTGTTTTGGTATGAAGCTACAAAATAGGACAGCAGAGTCACTTCATTCTCTGATCTTCTATCATTAGACAGTTCTTAAAGACATACAGTACTCGCTCTCCCCTGTGAATTACATCCACTTTCCAACCTTCACTGCTTTCTCTAATAATATCCACCCTATCCCAGTATAAAAAGAGATTTGTCAAGACGCATAACACATTTCTTTTTGTGCAGTTTCCTGACATAGATAATAACTGCTGTTTATTTTAATTAGATCCTGTCTCTACTGCAAAAGTGTCTCTTCCTTAGGTCAACACTCTGGGGGTCATGGGAATATTTAGATTAATGTATAGTCAGCTGTAGCTTTGACTCTTGCCCTCCTTACACTAGTTACCTGAGCTGATCTATCAGTTGAAGGAGACAGAGAGCGGCTCAGTGCAGGATAGTGCGAGCCAGAGCAGCCCAACTTGTTTCTGTTGGCTGCTCCGATACTCAGAGCTCCAGTGTCGGGCTGACGACGCTGTCAGCAGCCCAGCAGGAGAGACGCTGCGCGGTGCTGTAGGATTTCATAACTGAGCAATGACTAAGACGTCTGTGACTGCGGGGAAATCTGACGATCCTTCTACACGATGAACAAAGACATTAAAATGTGAGTCATGTACAGGAGTATGGTTTGGGATGGCTGAGCTGACACTACATGTGCAGGGGACTGAATCATATGTGAACTCCTAGATGTAGATCAGATGTGATGAAGAAAAGACAGAGGTAATAATGTGGAGTGTTTATAGAAACAAAAACTAGAGAAGGCATGAACCAACACAATTAAATGACTAACTGATGCATTGCTTAGTATTTAAAACAGTCAATATCAGCAGCTGAGGAGAGGTGCGTTGCTTTCAGCACAGTTTCCATTTCATTATCTCCCCTTTAGTAAGTGCAGTGAGTTTCCTGTGTTCTTTCGGGTGCTTGTATGCACTTATATGCAGCATAGTGTGTGTGTGTGTGTGTGTGTGTGTTTGTTGTCTCCTTAATACACTACACCCCGCATCTGCCTTGTATTTTCAAAGCAGAACGTTGGATTTGATTGGTATGTTGCAACACAAAAGCCAACTGAATAAGTGAAATTCTCCAGATACATATAGCGTGATATTTCTTTCACAATATGTGGTGTGTATCTGTGTCTGCGAACTTGTAGTCTAATACACGGTTTGGCTCAAACCTTTCACTAGAGCATGAAAACATGGGATGATAGTTCGACAGGTTTGAGTGGAAATAACTAAAAAAGAAAAAAAAAGAAAAATTCATCCACGTGTCTCGGCTGAAACGCAAAATCTTCCAATGACTTGTCATCCAGGTGACAAGAGAGAGGAGTGAGGAGGATGGGGGGAAGTCACTGTCAAATGTCTTTCACCTTCAGCAAAGTGCTACGGGGGGAAGGGTAGAGGAGAGGAGAGGGGACGTCTGAACATGACAAACCCGACAGCTTTCACAGTGTAGGACCATGAAAGCTCAGCAATGTCATGAAAAATAAACTGCAGAATGTTACTCATGAAGCCAGCTTTTTTTTTTTTTTGGCCTCTTCAAAAGACTGTGAAAGACAACTCTGCACTTCTTCACGTCTGAAAAAACACTGTTGCATGTATGATTTAACCGCTGACGCTTTCTCTACATAAAATGCAATAAAAAATCTGAATAAGGAACTCTTCCTCTTGTGTAATTAAATCTGGTTAATCAAACTGGGCTGGAACGTACTCTTTGACAGCTAGCATTAATTTATCTCTCCATCTCTGCCACATCATCCCTGATCAAACCCTCGATTTAACCAGGGTTATTAATACATCAGTTAAAGGAGTCGATTAATTTGGTGCATCTTTGAGCCTGGCGATGGATGCAGACCTCATGCCGACACATTCATCATCTGAGGGCAAGCTGCAGTGCGGGGGCCCCACCAGGACACTCGAGACTCAAACAATGACTCACTGCTTGGCTCAACCTGACATGGCAGCTATTTAATCATTCATTAGTGCTGGAGCTGGTGGATGTGCTGGTGGTGGCAGGTGGGTGGCTGGAATGAGAGGTGGTGGAGCGGGGGTGTAACACACACACATGCACACAATAAAAATGTGCATACATTTGTTAAAGCCTTATGAGAACCATAAAATTATGTTTTTAAGAAAGGAACATTTGACAACAGAGAACATGCTCTTTACTGTGTCCACAGCAGTAACACCCAAGTTGTGATAAACCAGAATTCAATGAGGCAGTATAAACTATACATGCTCCTTTAAACGTATGCTAAACACCCTCAGTGTAAAGCTCATACTGGTTCTATCAGCGATGGCCTGCACACACAGCAGAAGTTAAGCTCAGTGTAATGTTTGGGAACTCACACAGACATGCACAGGAGAGTGATTAAACTTGACTAAGAGTGATGTTTTTAATCTCCGAAATGGAAATCCAGACTATGCCCTTATTCCAGCTCCAGAGCTCTGACCAGAGAGGTTGGGTATGGCTTCACCCCTTGGATTGAGCAAATCTTTGCTTTTCACAAGGGCCAAGCTTAATAACACTTTAGCTGCCAATTATGCTGCC
This sequence comes from Toxotes lorentzi, assembly GCA_037833715.1. Taxonomy (NCBI): domain Eukaryota; kingdom Metazoa; phylum Chordata; class Actinopteri; family Toxotidae; genus Toxotes; species Toxotes lorentzi. Next base: position 3,611,047 of record JBBMJY010000007.1, on the reverse strand, counting down.
AGGCCTCTGCAGGCTTGAAATATATTGCTCCCTATGAGCCGGGGAATTACCTGTTTTGTAAAAGGCCTGAGCAAAAGCCAGAGTAATGCCATGGTCATATTGCTAAGATTGAGCCTAAGCTAGCTTAACCTTTCCTGAATGTTACAGTAGCTGGAAGCTGATGCCTGAATCCTTTGCCTAATGCATGCAGGTATAAGAGCATAAAACCAAGCTGCTAATGAAAACATAGCAACACACCCCCTTCTCCTCCTCTCGCCGTTAACAGGAGCTCCAAGTCTCATTCTCCCCTCTCTTCTCCTCCCTCTCCACCCTCTAATCTCTCCTCTCCATTCCCCTCTTGTGTAAGCACAGAGCTTCTCCTCCTCTCCCCTGCCTCTCCTTCTTAAAATTCTACTGGAGCACATTTTTTCTCATTGTCTCATATTCCTGTCACTGTAATTGCATTCCTTATACATTTTATAATTCTCTGCATGTTTAATAAGGCGCTTGCACTGTTTGTTACCAGAGCAGGTTTTATTACAATGGCTGCTCCTGCAGATATTTTGCTTATCACTCGGTGCTAGAATACCGACCTCTTGTTTTGCTAAATCTTCACTCCAACACTTCTATTTAATTAATCAAAATATTGCCATTGTCAGGTGAGTGTGTTTACTGTCATTCCTATCAGCATTACGTAACTGTTTGCTGGGTTTGATGACTATGAAATGACCCATTACGTGTAATCTACCTGGATGTGTCCCCCTGTCCTGTCCACTCTTTGTCATCTTCACATCTAAAAATTCATCCAGGCTTTCGTTTCCAGTTCATTTGTCTGCCTTATTTTAGGAACCCCTCATGTATTTTGTTTCTTTACATTCATCTCAAAAGAACCATTGAGCAAATCCAACCTATATTTCAGTAAGGTTAGTCTGAAATGTCTTACATTTCAGACTAACCTTTCAGACACTTTGGATAGGTTTTTAAGCTTTGTAAAGCTCCACAGCCTCTAACCTTTAGTGTCCAAATAACACTCCATAATCTGTAACTCTCAGAAATCAGAAATCAAACAAAGAAGATGCACCTTATAGCCTAACTGCAGATTCTTACCTGAAAATCATGGTATTTGGGAAATTTTCTATGGCTTCAGTATCAAAAGAATTTCTGTAAGATGCTCCCTCTTTCTACACCTAATGCCCTTTCCACTACATATCTTTTACTCTCCCTCCATCTCTCTCTCTGCTTTCCCTCATCCTCCATTTAGTCTAAGTCTTTCTCTTCTTTCTCTCTTCCACAGTTCCTCAACCATAATTCCTCCCTTTATCCCTCTTTCAACTGCTCGACCACAGTGATCCTGAGGTTAATTAGCCCTCCAAGTGTCAGACTGTTAGATCCCCTCTGCCTACCTGCTAGCTGCCCTGTGATTGCCTCTGTAGGGGGACTAACAAGCTTGGGGCTTCACACGTTGGTGCAGGCAGAAAGTAAGGAAAGGAAAAAGACGGGTAGGAGAGCAAGGAGAAGCCCTGCGTGGATAGAATAATGATTTCATGGGAAATTTAGGGGAGACACATCAGAACAAAGGGGAAGAAGATAGGGATGACAGCTTGACCATAATCGGGATGTAGAGAGAAAAGGGGAGAAAAGACAAGAGTAACGGAGAAAAAATACTAGAGGGATATTTAAGGATAGTGAAAGAACAGAGGAGAGGGGAACATGACAAAAAGCCTGCTTCAGTGTGAATGAACGTGGGTGAAGTTACTGAAGAACATAGGGGGAAAAAAGACAGGAAAGAAAGAAGGATATAACTTGTTAACCGGTATTCAAAAGACAAAAAACAGGTCGGAGAATGATGGAGTGAAGGATAAAGAGGGATAGTGAATGGATAGAAGACAGAGGGAAAGGACTAAGAATTATTAAAGGGGGAAAAAAGGAGCATGAGCCAGATAAAAAGTAGTGACAGACATGGCAGATGATGAATAGACAAACAGATAAAAACTGTGGTTGTTAAATGTAATAAAAGAGGAAAGACTGAGGACAATAAACCGGTCAAGTCCAGAGACGAGACGGAGGGAAAGAGCCATAGTAAAGACAAAAATAAGGGCGGATGAAGATGGGGGTCGTAAGAGTATGCAGGGAGCACAGTAAGAAAAAAAAAATAACAGAAGAGAAAGGAGGGTAGATGGAGATGACTGACAGGCGAAAAAGAGGAGAAGGAAGCCGGTAATGGGAGAGGAGGATGGAAACAGAAATAAATGAGCAGAGCTGCAGATGTGATGGACAAGAGAGACGGAAAAGAGAGGAGGTTATTAACAACAGAGGGTGAGAGGAGAGTGAGGGCAATGAAAAATAAATAGAAATGGACACAGAGAAAGATGACTCTCAGCAGGGAATCAAGCTAAGAAATGAAGTGTTATTATTGCTGTTATTATTGTAGCTTAACTGGTAATTTCCAATACTTACTCCATTAAATACTACCCTCTTGACTATATTAAACAAGAGCAGGTGTTCTAAATGTAAAAAAAAAACTTGTAGGAAAATAAGAATATATTCTATGGTGCTTAGTTGTAGAACAGATTACACTGGTAAGTGTACAAGCTTACTCCAACCCTAACACCTGCAAGGGAATTATACAGAAATAGTAAATTAGGTGCAGCTTCTGAAATCAGGACAGCAGAGTCAATGCCCATCTTGCTCTCTGTTCATTTGTTTAGAAGGGTATCGCTATCTAGCTCTTGCTCCTGTATGGTTTAGAAGCAAACATGTGCCAAATTAATGTAATGAGTGTTTTCACACCAGGAGCAGGTAATCCAACAACGTGTTCCTAGATCAAGGTTCATTTAACCGAGCAGCAAAAAAGCCACTGAAGTGATACTGAGACTTATTAAAATGTGAGTCTCTGTGCTCTTCCAAATTCTAGTGCAGTGTGAGAACAGAGTGGGAACGATACTTGGATCATCAAGAGGACCAAACTTTAAATCCAAAGATTTCCTGATTGTGCTGCAACTGTTCAGCTTCTGTGTCACACATTTTAATGTGTATAAAAGGAAGGTAGGTACACACCACACTGAAGTCAAGATTCTGTTCGATCCACTCCTGGCCGTCCTTGAACTCCTCGTGGAGGCCCATGATGTACAGAGTGTCTAAGGCATCCACGATGGTCGCCCCCAGCTGGGAATTACCTGCACAAGACACATTGTAAAACAAACAGGAAAATTAGATTAATTTGCCCGGTCATGCACAAGCCTATTTGCTTCATAAGAAAACCCTGCACCTCTGGGAATTACGTGTGGAAAACTAATCACAAAACACAGTGGGCCTAATTTGTAAGGGAGGAACTTACACATTTGTTGCTGTGAAAAATTAGAAATTTTATAAAATTAAAACTTTAGCTGCATGTCCATCAGAAACAGAGTTATGGAAACACAGGGAGAAAATGCAAATGCACACAGAAAGCGCCGTAAATTATACACAGAACACTACTGAGGAGACAATCACTGACTGACAGTGAGGTTCAGTTGAGTACATGCCAAATCAATGCTTGGATGAGTCAGATGAGTGCTAACAGCCACTCCTACCAAGCAATGAAATCTGTGCAATGTCACCCCCCCCCAAGCAATATGAGGCGCTGTGAATGGGTCTGTCTAGTCCTTTCTGTCTTTTTTTCCAGCTTACACACTCATTTTGTTCTTATTTCTCATTCCTTCACTTTCTCATATACAACACTTTCTCCTTCTGTTCCTCTTTCTAATCGACTGTCTATTGATCGCAGTATTACCAGAGAGCTGGTGAATGAAGAGACCAGAGCGGGTTTGTGGTGACACCCAGGGAGAAGTACTCATAGACGGAAGTAAAAAGAGAAATATTGTGGGTATACGAATGGAACAACGGGCTAAAGACAGAAACTGGGTGAACAGGGGGGACAACAAATAAGAGATACCAATAAAGACAAGAGAAGAGACATATAATGAAGCCTCCCAACAGTTATACTGATAACCATAATCTAATTTTTTAAATTACTTTTTTTTTTTATTTACTCACATTAGTCAAATCAATATTTCCAGCCCTCTCCGACACCTGCAGGCCAATACTTCTTTGTGTGAACTTAATGTGGAAGTTCAGGAGGCAGCCATTCCACTGTAAAGTACAGTAAAAAATGTGCTCAGTTGTCTCTTATGGATATTGCAGAAATGATCTCTCTCAATCTGATTCTGTGAGAAGTTGGCATTCCAGCATTGTTTTGCTGCGACAGATCTACACTCCCTTAAACTGCCGAGTTTATCTAGACATTACACAGAGGAGCCGTATGTGAGAACGCAAATGTTCGTTAAATGGACCTTACCCTGCCAGCTCCCTGGTACAATAATGTCCAACTGAGCTGATGTGTGAATAGAGCTGGTCATTGTCCGGAGAATTCACAGCGAGTGAGTGGGCACGTTGAAGACATTTCTGTCCTGCCTCTTGCACGCTCTCCAGGCGCCATCCCTCACCTAAACCAAATGGGGTATTTCTAGTGGGTGTGAATGTGTCTGACACGGACAATCTCCTGTTGTGTGAAAGGGCAACTCTGAACAAAGTCCAGACCTGCTTCTCCGGACACTGTCCAGAGTTCATATTAGAAAATGGTTTTAATTACAGTAGTTTGCAGGCGAAACTATTAGATTAATCTCTTGCACCAGAGGCGGGACATTAAGCTAATCTGTGCAGAGTAAAAAAAGAGTCATATCATCACAAAATCATAATTTGCATCATTCACTTGAGACTCATGGTTTGAAGATCAGGACATTACAACTCAAATGCATCGTAATTCAGGTCACAAATGTGTAACACAGTTCTCTGACAACAGGAGAGAGGATATCACTGATCAACCAGCCCATAAACCCATGCAAATATATTATGGTCATTTTGTGCACCACAGAAATAAAATGCTACCTACTGTCCCTCAAAGTAAGTTGCTGCTTATCAAATACAGTTGGTTCAACTCACTGTTGTATTTTCACTGTTAATACAGTTCATCATTTTAATACTACCACAGCTGAGGTCAGCAACCCTCGAGCTCCAGCTTGGGGCTGCTATCTCCTAATAATGCACAGCCATTAATGTTGTGCTTATTTAAATACTACAGGCTTTGAAGGTATCGTCACAAACACACCCCCTCGGGGATTTAACCTTAATTTACAGAATGAGGAGCACATAAGTAATTAACAGGTCAGTCAGTCCTTGTCCTTTAGCCTGGCGAGTTTTTTAAATCCTTATTGTTCTGGACTTTCCCCTCGTTGTCCTCGTTGGCCCTGTGAACACAGTGAGTAGGAATCATTTCACCTTGCTGTTTAAAAAATTAAATTAAAAGTTTCGTTCAGTGCAGTCTGTCATTATTGTCCTTTCTCTCCCTAGTGATTATATATAAGATATATTATTTTTGTTTCCATACTCTACAAAGGCAGATAATGTGTCATCACATAGTTTATATGGTCTATTAAGAGTTATGCAAATAGGATACTGACCTCAGTACTACAGATGTTTTGACAGATGTTATCTGTGCAGTATTATTGTAGTGTCATATTGATTATTGTTTTCGCATTTCTGTTTCATTGGATAGCGACAGTAGAGAGAGAGAGACAGAAGAGGCAGGGGAAAGAGGAAGGGATGGCACCCAGCTGCAGGTCAGCCTTGGCCAGTCCCTAAAAGCACTCACTGCTGAATGTTGTATTGTACTACGCCACTACAGGCCACCACTTTTAGCATGTCAATGTTTATGTGGAGCAATCACTTTGCCGGACAAATGCACAAAGACAGTTGACTAAATGGGTCCATATAAGTCAGGTAAACCCCAAGTTAATCTTATGAAAAGGATATTTAATATTAGTTGATTACATCTTCCTAATTCTACTGTGACTACAGCCGAAAATTAGCTACAGCTGAAAACACTTTGAAGCATATTTCATCAGTTAATAGATGCAGACAAAATTTATTACATAGTCTTAATGGATCATTAATTCCTTTTTTATTAGAAGAATAGTTTTAGATCAACACACTGACACAAAACAAACCAACTACAGATCTTAAAGTATTAAGGAGTCATATCAGATTCAGGGAAATCTCCTCATTAATATGTAAAACAATGCAGCAAGGTGCTCTGAGATCTCATCAGATCATACTGATTCCCCCATTACTGCTCGCTGTATTTGGTTCAGTTTGATGCACATACATTAACAACATAGTTCAGTGGTAATAGTCACTGCCCTTTAAATCTGCTCTCATTTTGGATCAGCTACAGTGTGTGCTGCTGGGATTCCTGAGCCTCCAAGCCATCCCTTCTTATCTATGACTCCATTCAAAGGGAGAGCGTCTGGCCTCATGCATGAGCTGCAGCGTTATTATCATTATAGACAGGAAACGCTAAATCACTCTAAAAATACACTGTAGTCAGGCAGGCACGGCTGATAGCAAGATGCCCTGGCCGTCTGCCGCATCTTGACAGATTGGCCCGACTGTTGGTGGAGCAGAGCCCCTCTGCTGCACCACACAACCCCTATCTCCCTCCCTTCTGTCACTTTCATCACCCGCAGGTACCCTTTAGGCAGTCATAGCAATGTGAGGCAAAGACAGAGGCCTGTCAAAGGTCTCGAGGCAGAGAATATTCCTTTGATGTCAAGGATTTCTCCAACAGCTCCTGAATGCAATGCGACTTCCTCTATGCTCACAGTACACCACAGTGAGAAATCGCCATCACTGCGATGAATGAAATGAAAATGTGATGTTATCGTCATGTAATGCACCCCTGTTCTTCCTTCTCGAATACCAAGAGGTGTTGTCCTAATTGGTTTAGAAATCCCACTCATCATTTCTCCTAACTCTGCGAGTGCATTCTTGCCAGCGGGCAGCCTCACTGTAAAACTGACACTATAAGCAACTTACAGTGACATGTTGTTGGTCGAGGTTTGCAGCCAAAACATCCTTTTATATAAGAACACAAACTTAACTATCCTACAGAAAATGCAGTGCTTTAAAACGTTGTGTTTGGTCAGAGCACATGTTAAATATTCAAAGCAAATCTGATTAAATATTTCTAACAGCCATCCTGTGAGATAACTGCAATTTACTTTTATTGGTGTGCTAAGGTTGACTTTAACAATGACTGATTATTAGTTCATTAAAATAAACATTCATGTTTAAGTTTCATTATTAATTCATCTTTTGATTAATAGATTAATTATTTAGACCATAAGCCAGTCAAATACTCCCACACCTGATGCTGCTTGGTGGATCATACTTATACCCAATTCACGGGGACCCTAATGATTTAAAGTTAGGTTATAGGGAAGTAAGATTTTCCATGTTCCATGTTAAACCAAACAATTTGTGTCCTACATACAGTGGCAAGGAGTATGTGAATCCTTTGGAATTACCTGGTATTCTGCATTAACTGGTGATAAAATTCGATCTGACCTTCAAGTCATGGACAAAATGTGCTTAAATGTGCAATGTGCGTTAGTTAATAACACAAACAGTTATAACCTTTGGGGTCTTTACTGACTACTCCCATTAAACATTCGCAGTACTGGTGGAAAAAATAAGTGAATCCTTAGATTTAATAACTGGTCAAACCTCCTTCGGGAGCCATAACCTCAAACAAGGGCTTTCTGTGGCTGCAGTTCAGACCTGCACAACATGCAGGAGGAATTTTGGACCGTTCTTCCTCACAGAACTGTAACTGCTTTATTCTTAGGTTGTCTGGTGTGAAAATCTCTTAACCCACATCTCTGTTGGGTTGAAGTCTGGGCTCTGACTGGGCGACTCCATATATAAAATTCATCTCCATTTCTAAGTTGTAATTTCAGTTGAAATTTGAAAACAAAACTGAATTTAAATTTGCAGTTTACAGGGGTATGTTGAGCCAACCTCAGGATGTTCAGCTCACCTTGATGTCTGGTTATAACCTTGCGATCACACCTGAACAGTCTCCCCCCTCCATCTCCTTTCAGCTCCATCACACCCTCCATCTTTTCATCTGCCCCTCCTTCTTCTTACTAACCATCTGTTTGTTCTCATTCATCACTGTCTTGCTCATGTTCTTTCTTTCTAAATCTTTCCTTCATTGCTCCATTCAAACCCTGATACAAGGATTCTCCTTTAACCTTCTGTAGCCAATTCATTGTTGTTGAGCGTTCTCCCCGTACGAAATCTCCTTATTTCCCAGTTAATCTTGCTCAACCTTGCTTTTACCTGGAGTCTGTTTTCATATCTCAGCTTGTATTGTTTCACTCTCAATCTTGTCAACACACACTGTCTGTTACTGTCGGTCTCCTCCATCCTCCCGACATCTGAGCGCTGTACAGCCTTTCATACAGCGCCAACTGCAAGCTGAATTGGCACTTCCAAGAGGTGGGTTTGGGGTTGCCAGGCACTGCTTATCTGAGACAAATTGGCCAGGATGAGGTTTATTTATTTGGGGAATTATCGCCACAGCCTCGTGAGCACACAGAGACACACTCAGTTGAAAATTCTCTCACACTCTCTCAGCCTAACTCTCCTCCTCTTACATAGGCAATCATTTTCCTTTGATTGAATTCACGCCACATACGTTCTCCCTCCAACTTCCTCTCTCTCCCTCCCCAGCACTCATGCTACCTCTCCTGGTCCCTCTGCCAGTTTCATTACATTCATTACATTACGACAGGTTTCAGAGCTCTTCGGAATAAATTCACACGAGGCAGGAAAACGTGATGACATTATTCAGTCTCCATTCTCTGTGTCTTGTAAACTGTCAGCTCTGGGAGAGTGGGAGATGATGGAGAGTTCAGGTGTGTGTTTATGTGTATGTGTGTATAAGAGTGTGTTTCTCTGCAGGATCAGATTCAGTGAACTTTTTACTTGACAAAAACACTGATTTGGACCGAGCCCTGGAGTTGCTGCATTTCTAGGACTCCCTCTGTTGTATTCACTCTCTAGCAGCCTCACTGACTTTGTTTTTACCCTCTTCCTCCATCCCATTTAGTCTGAAGCACTGTGCTCTCTCTAAGGTCCTCTGCACAACCATCTGCACAGGCCTCAGTCTGTCCTTATTGCTGTTCACAGTCACATCCAACAATACAAAATTGTACTTGTGCAAGTGAGCAGTACAAAGGAGCAATACTGTCATTAGAGTGTCTACTTTAGTTGAGAATACTACATCTGTACATTATTCAGAATAATTCTATTCACTTCCATTGTTCTGGGCAAATGCCTCAGGGATGGATGTCACATTAACTGAGGAAATAAAAGCATGACTATCTGTATGGGTAGACATCACTAGAGGTAAGTGAGAAAAAAATTTTTGTAGTCATTTAGGTGAACTGGCCATTTAAATTCATACACAATATATCAGGTTTTGTCAAGAAGTTCTCAAATTTAATTATCAAAGAGCAGTTTAAAACATATAATGGTTGCTGGGGATTAACAGCACCAATATCAGCTCAGCTGTCATGCGTCTCTGCCAACTCAGCTCGTACAAATCATTGTAAACAATGAAGTTCGCTGGACAAATATTGACAAATACTACCTCCATTTTTTTGATATATCACCTGGGCTTCTAAACAAAATCACAAAGTAAAATTATCTTTACTAATATTCACATAAACAACCTTTATCTACGAAGTGAAGTTCACCATGTTGTTCTTTTGTATTCAGTTCCAGCCTTTTAGCCTTTGCTCCACCATGTTGGCCCTTGTCAGATTAGAGAGCACTTGCACACTGTCACAGTCTGCGAGACAGTTTTGTCAAAATTGTTTTGCAGCCATCAACCTCATCTCCTCCTCCTCCTCCTGTCTTTCTCCAGGTCCGTCGTGGCATTTCAGCCTGTTTTGTAATGAGCCCAGCAGCGATAAACACAGCCAAGCCAAGTCCCCAGGCCAATTCAGGCCAGTCTGGCTGGTAGTGGACAACTGGTTAGCAACTTATTTGGCACCAGACTGAAACATCTGCTGTGTTTTGTTTTCTGCCTCAGAGGGTTACTGGTCAGACCGGGCCTTCCGCTCAACATGAGCTCCCTGACTAAACCCCAGCCTGACTGCCTGTCTCCAGGCCTGGTGCCAAAGGGTCTCAGTCGGCACTGGTTTTATTGTAGAGTTATTTGATAGCATTCCTTGTCTGTACACAGAAGAGGAAATAAATAACTTTCAAGCAAACCGACACATGAAGCTATTGTTAAAACCATGGGTACAGAATATATGTATGGATAAAATGGAGAGCTGAAGCATCAAAGGATCGCTTCAACCGAGCTCTGAATTTCATTTGGTAGGCGTATGGTGTATATACAGTATGTCCAACTAAATGCCTGTACTACAGGACAAGCTGGGATTAGACTCAATCGCACAGCACAAAATCCAAAGGCTGTATGCATCGAGGGACAGACAGTTCTTAACACCACGAGAGTCACTGAGTGCATTATTTCATTGACACTGACACAGATTACGGATCATTTTTACTCATCACTTAATCTGATGGCAAACCAGAACTGAGACAAACAGTGCAGCTAAACAAAGATTGGATAAGGACAAAGAATGAGACATGTTTCCTCTCTATCTCAGAATACAGCTGTGGTTCCTCTGAACCAGGCAAACAAAGGTCGCAATCAAACAGCAGCATTGTTAATATTGTCAATATTGGATTTATAGACTTTCTGAATCAATGTGATGAAGTACATAGATATACCTTGTAACATAGTTATATTTTCTGATATTGAGATGTAAAACACATCATGATGGACATCAAATCTCATCTCTCGGTATCTTTTTTTTCCTGCTTTTATGGTCCTTGCACTGTTCTATGCAACAAGATCTAAAAAGGTCTTCAAAAAAAAAGGTAAAAATAAATGTATAAAGCTTTGATGACGGCACTGTAGCACTGCCGTCAACTTAAAATCATATACTTCTTCAAGGCAACAATCTCCTACAAGGACACAGGGACAGTAAAAGTCTACAAAAAATGTTTTCCAGCATGCACTCCATCTCTTTACCTTTTTGTGAAAAAGAAACCAAAGCAGCCATCTGAATTATCCATCTGTGAGAATGTGACAGAGAATATGTGGGCTTTGAGCTGGTAACTAGGGGAGTGATTGCTTTCTTGTTTCCTTCCGCACACTGTGTTATTTCCAACTAGCCTTTGAAATGTCCAATTTGTGCACCCTTACATGCAGACGTTTAAAAGTGGGTCTACGTAGCTGACAGATTAATAGAAAGAGTAACTTGGGCAAAGTCATTTGGGAGAACAGTGAAAGCTGCTGAAGATGGAGTACAGGGGATGGTGTTTCATGCTCTCACCAGCTTAGCCAGAGAAAGGTCAGCAAATCCCTCAAAATCCAGCAGTATATACACGAGGCCCTGTGACTGGGATATTCACAAACCTAATTATATCAATTGGTCAAAGGCACATACACATCACAAAGTTAAAAAGAGGACAAGAAAAAAAAAACAAGGTGTTGTAGTCTACCAGTGTAAGAGTAGATTAGTGTTCTTCACCGTAACTTTTCACCTTCCTTACATCACAATGGTGTGTTTCCTTTCTCTGACTCTCAGCGTCCTGGCTTTCTATGTTTGGAGCCAAATTCATCTCTCGCTTTTCCCGCGGGTGTTTGGTGTTTTGCCACTCTGGTTGCTGTTGTTACCTCTCACTATCTGGTGTGTGCCACCGTCTCCTCCACTATTCAATTTAAGCATAGCGGAACCACAATGTAAACAAAAAAAACAAAAACAAATATATTTACGACAAATTTCCTTTGCAAACTGTAATTAATGCTAACAAATGTTACTTTTAGTAATAGTATGAATTTCATGAAAAACATTACCTTGTACATTTTCATCCACTTGCATAAATATTCCGCATCAAAATATACATAAATACAGGAAAAATATAGAGAACAGTCAGAATGAAGCTCACTCAAATTACTTTTGAGATGCCGTCCACACCAGCCACATACTGCCACCTACTGACAGAAGACAATGTAGCAGGAATTTCACAGTTATTGTATACTGCATAATATAACTCACACTCCGGACACATACTGTCATAACACTGAATGTATATCTACACATATGGAAACAATAACATCTTGAATTTCCACAGTGGCAGTACAAACTGAGGCAGGTAGAAGGACCAACCAGGGGAACAGGGGAACTTTGATACCAAAGGCCCCTGCGCTGTGCTGAGGCAGCTCCCCTGAGTCTGTAACCAGCTATTTATATCAATATTAATATAAACCCTAACTGCTCGGTATTATGTCGAACTACATTGGGGGCAATGGTTCAAAAATGACTCATCCAATTATTCAGTGGCACTACTTTGTAGACTGTAGCACTTATCATCATTTGGTCACATCATTCATCATTTGTAGACCCTAAAAAAAAAACTAAAAACTAAAGCCTGTAGGTCAGAACTTACAAGGTAATGTTTTTCATGAACCCCCCCACCCCTTTTCTTTTTTTTTTTTTTACTCTGTTTGAAGGGCTTATGCACATTCCTGCTGGACTCAGCAGCAGGCAAATCCTCCTGTTTCCTGCTGTCCAATTTGGCACCGGCAGCCCTGCTGAAAGTTTAATCTGAAAGGAAAGGAGGGAGAAAGGCTTGGCCAAGTCGAAGAGTTCTAAAGGAAATTTGACATATTGTTGGGAACAGAATTCAATTCTCTCCTCAGTCTCATTTTGCACTGCAAATGTGCAAACTAAGGTCTGCAAAGTTAGAAATAATGTAGGTAGGCTCTCTCATCTAAATGGAGAAATACCAGTTACTGCTAACAGGCACAGATTAGGCCTGGACTAGACTTGGAGGGTCCCTGTAACCCTGAAAAATTGCATTAAACACAAATGTGTGTTTTAATTGTCTAAAACACACATTTGTGTAGGTTTCTTGTTTTAAATAAGTGTGGTGTAGTGTTTTCTCTGCCAAGCTATAAATCTATCATAAAATCATGCAATACATGTGATAAATACAAGCAAATCTTCCACCATTATCACTGTTCTCAGCATCCCCCCCACCCACCCTCCTTCTCTCACATAGAAAGCAGCTTTGGGCCCTCAGGCAATCATTATTAAGTGATCATCAGTGAAACCTCTCACCCTGCTCCATACCGCCTTTCCTGCTACAGTCATCAAGACATCTGAGTCTTCACGTTATGCTGAAACAAAGAAAGGGCAAAAAGCTCGATGTGGGGTCCTTTCAAGCACGTCATTGTTTTCAGTTTAGCAGCATCTCGTTTTGTCTCTCTTCCAACGGGGGAAATCACTGCATGCATTGAAGCAGATATTAACCAGTGGAAAACGTACATTTGCATAATGGGAGAATTTAATCAGAGGGCTGACGGAGGGAGCTGTGGCCATGAGCTTATGAATATGAAAGTGATGAGGAAGTGGAGGTGGAGTTTAGCTGCATCAACCCAAAATCCCTGAAGGTTGTGGGGAAAGGAATCTCTTAACCTAGATAGATCAGATGGTAGATGTTGGTAGATAGTAGACTAAAACTCAATGTTTTCTTTTGCAGAAAATATATTAACTAGTAGTCAACAAAACAATTGGAAGCACAGTTCCACTAATAGCAGATATAAATACAAGCTATCATCATTTCAGTCGTTTCCAAATAAACAATAACTTCTACCAATAGTAAACTTCGTTTTTTTACATTCAGTTTTTCTCAACTTGTCTCTTAAGCAAAAAATGTTAGGAGCCGAGTCCTCACTGGAATAAACGTGATAAAAAATGTATACATTAATGGAACAGTAAGGTGCTTTGGATAAAAGCCTCCAGCTGACAGCATGTTGCATTCATAAAGTTTAAGATAATCACAGAGGAAGTACTTTAAGATTACTGTCTGCAGATTGTTCAATATCCTGCACAAAGGGAGCACTTTCTTTCAGTAAGGGGTAAAATACTGGAGCTGGAGACAATTATAAAATTCTTAGTTTTTAAGATTGTCACTGGACTGATTTGCAAATAAGCAGATCAACACCTCAGTGTCTCTGCGCTCCACGTTTCCTCCCTCACTTTTTCCTGCTGCCTTTTTTCTCACTTCTCACAATAATTGCATTAAGTGAGAGAAATGGACCCTTTCCATTCCACTCCATCTCACCCAGCCTTCTGCATTTTGTTTATTCACTGTCCTTCAGAACAGCGACTGAATGCTTAAGCCTGATTAGTACTTTAACAGCTACTTTGCAATGCGTCAGAAGGGGGTTACAGACAGACCACGCATTTATGTTGCTTCCCTCTGCTGAGCCTGAGTCATTGGTCTTCACCCATGGGTGCTTTGCCATTGTACCACTGTGCAACCCTTTTCCAGGACGCAATGCACTGTTTCGCCCTGGGAGCTTGTCATGTGAAGACATGACCTAGATGCTGGGGAGAAAAAAAAAAAAGAGTAAATCCGCATGGCTGTGAGCAAGAGTGGACTTCTGACTTCATGGTTATCACGGCATCCACATGGACCCTGCAGAGATATTGCAAGAGGGAATTAATATCCAAAAGCTCTACAGAAGATTACGCTCCTCAGTGTCTACTGATTAGAAAAGCTGGAATCAAAGCAGTATTTGATCCAGTATTGTGGATGTATGGGATTTTGGATGAGGCCTTATCTCAAACACAATCTTCACTGCGCTGACTCCAGTGATCACCAGAGCAACAAGTTTTGATCGAGATGATCAGCAAGAGCAGATTCTTGCCCAACAAACCCATTAGAAAAAGCAAAATGGAAAAAAAATGAAATTGCATTACAGATTTCCTGACAAGCTGGTACAGCAATAAAAGATGTCCACCACACAACAGCATGTCTGTGTTACTTAAAACTAAGTCTAAGCTGACAGGTCGCATCTCTATGGGCAACGTGATGCACAAACAACCAAAGTAATCCTATAATGGACAAAGCGAGTCCCCATGAATAATGACTAAGCTCTCTCCAGTACTGGACTGACAGAAGGGCCAGGTGTCCAAACTTCACTGCAGTTTTGCATCATCTCTGTTGCCTCCTACCTAACAGGCTTCAAGCAACTACATGCTTGAGGCAGCCTGTGATATTGTTTACTGTGAGCATGTCAAACTGCCAGTTGGAGAAAGCCATGTGTCCAAGAAGTAAGAGATTCTCCACTTCCAAGCTTAGATTTAAATCATCAGACAGAGAGGTCTCTGGGAAACCAATACAGCATTAACAGTGTCTAGGTTGAGTATGCGGGGCACGCCCCAGACTCACCACCGGGTTCCCTTGAGTGCTGTAAGACAAGATTAAACCCCAGGAAGTGACTCCGGTAAGGTTCCTCAAAGTCACAAAACTAACATCACTCCTGGTCCTCTGTTGTATGCTGAAATATATTTACACACATTTCTGGAGACAGAGAGAGTGAATGTATTTTGATTTCTAAAATTGCTGTCATTTAATTTTCTATTGATTAATCAGTCTGCATTGCTCAGGTAAAGATCGTCTCATTCAGATTTGTAAACTACTCTGATGCCAGAGGGACAGGAAATTTGGTGTGGACACTCACAGTGAAGTCCTGATCAATGTAAAGTGACCTGCGTCCCCTGAGAGCATTTTCCAGCAACCACAGAGGAATGTGTTTAAAGATCAGAGCCTGTGCTGTCCATCCACAATAAACAAGGCCCACCGGCCTTTGCTTTGCCTGACTCACAACGTCAACAAGGGTCAAATGCTTTCAGCCTGAATCAATGGAGGCTGATGCTCCTCATGCAATTACCCACGGGAATCCCTACCCTGTGTGTGACCTGGGGTGAGAGGCTTGTGCAGAGTAACATTGAGATGAACAGAGCCGTCTATCGTATGACTCTCACCACTAGGCCACTACAGCCAGGAGTCAACTGGTAGTTTGTAGTGATAGTTCAAGTACTTTACTATTATTATTTTTTATTATCAATTAATCATCTGATATATTTATTTATTCAATTAGTCTATTAAATGTCCAGAAGTAGTGTAAATAGAGTGAGTAAAACAAGGTTGTGTGTGTGTGTTTGTTTGGGAATGAGTGTGGGTCTAAGGTAGCCCGCTGGCTGCGTCTGACGCTGCTTGCAGTGAGCTCGTCTTAACCCAGCTTGAACTACGTTTCCTTTACAAGGCCATTCGTTATCCTTGCTTGAACCGCTTACCCTCGAGACAAAGGCAGTGTTTGTATCTGTACTCGAAATCAGCTCGACTCATTCTCCGCAGAGCAGAAGGAAAAAAAAAAAAAGCAAAAGAAAAGACAAAACATGGTCAGGCAGTGAACTCAAGGTTATCTGAGTCTGGTGCCACAATGAGAGCCCCAGTCCTCTTGTTACCATTCTGGCCTCTCGGCCTCTCTCTGGACAGATTAAGACTGAGCTGTGAGGTGTGGACTGAGCACACAAAGATTTGCCCTTTGTCTACTTAATAGCTGCATGGAGGGCATATTTAAAGGAGGTAAACCGTATGCAAACCATTGTAATGCTTGTGTCAGGCACGAAGACTGCTCAGTTCCAGCCTGATGCAGGACAACACTGGTCAGCAAAGGGAAGTATTTCCACATTTCTCTTTCTCTTCAGCTCCTCAAGTCAGCTGCAGATGTCATGTTAAAATGAGCATGATATTCTCCTTGGATCCGCTTTACTATCAGAGTGTATAGCAGTCGGGTTCAATTCAAATGACAAAACATCAAAGCGATTTAAATCCACAATTCACAGTCAATCAGCAATCCCTGTTTCCATGCAATCATCCAGCCTTTGTGCATGTGTGGGTCCCTTTGGTACACAATGTCAATGCTCCTGACAGTTACAGCAAGCAGAGTCTGCTGCATCTCCAATACACTGGTTTCTCTTTTCTATACTAATCTCACACACACACACACACACACACACACACACACACACACACACACACACACACACACACACACACACACAC
>JBBMJY010000007.1:3521783-3584388 GCA_037833715.1 Toxotes lorentzi | reverse complement strand
TCACACAGACTCACACATGGGCGAACAAAGCGCAATGCACCACTCTCGCGATTTCCCGCAGGGGAATTGTCTAGTTAATCAGTAGACTTATGTCAATTGGTCCTGTCCCCCAGTTCAGACACACCTATATTCACACTCACAATCACATGGGGTATCTGTGTCTGAGCACCATAGCACCAACGTAATAAATCACGCCTTGTCTTATCCCGTGCCTGAGAAGATTGGGAAGATTGTCACTGTAGACGTCATTACCTTCTTTTACAGTGATCTGCTTATTTCTATGTGGCCCGGTCTCTATATTGCCGCTGTAAATTTATTAATCATGCCACATTATACGCTCGAGCTCGCTCCGGAACGTACTGGCAGCCCAAGAGTGGCCCTGTGTTATTAAGGTCAGAGTCTGAGGGAGATTAAAAACCTCTCTTCCCCTCCCTCTCCCTATTGACTGAAAAGCTTGAGAGTGAAAAGTGAAGCCTCAAATATGGTGCTGGGTTTGATGAGAAAGACCGCCGTGTCTCTCATTTGATGGATTTATTTGGTCGGCCCACAGAAACGGTTTGTTTGTGTTACCATTTCACCGGTTTAAAAAATTTCTAAATGCAGTCCGAAGAGCACACCGATTTAAAAGTCAGCCAGAAGGGTGCAATTTTGTGCCGGTGTGAGATAAGTCACATATTTACTGCACTGCTGCTTTGCAAAAATCTCTCTATGCTTAATGCTGCTCCAGGGTCAACCACAACAAATTAAGACTCAACCTGTGGTAAACACTCAATAATTGTTTTTACGAACATATTCTAATACACACATGAACCTGTAATTGAAATTATACATTAAAGCCAAGGACATAATGCCTTCTTGCATATCTTCTATGCACAGTGCTCGAATCATTTAATATAACTTGGAAAAAAAAAAAAAAGGGTTGGCAGGTTGGCCTCTGTCTTGATGCCCAACAAGACTGCACAGTCTATCAGGAGCTGTGACCTTCACAGTGCCAGCCAATTGTCTGCTTGTTACCTGCTCTAGAAAATAAGCACAATCTGCCCCCAGCCATCTCCCCCCCAAAGGACCAACGGCTATGATTCATGCAGCCTTATCCCCGATGTGCCATGGTCTCATACACACACACACACAATCACAATGTACGGACACAGACAGCCACAGGGCACTGAAATATTCATAAATCCCCTTCGAGCCAGCAGCTTGAGTGCAAGGCCATTACTTTTGCCATTGTTTGAAAAAAGAAAAAAAAAAAATTAAAATCAGCTTAGCTCCCACAGAAGAGGCACACAGCGACAAGCTTTTGGAGGTTTGGGGAGCTGGAGAGCTGAGCTGAACTTATGTGCTGCTCTGAGCGACCTCCACAGTCAGTTTGACTGATTTACAGCACCCGTCTGCCCGCCCTCCACTTTCTCGTCTCTTTCCAACTCACCCCATGGAGGCTTTCTATCTGGCTTAACGGAGGGCCTTTCAGAAGATGCACGAGGGTGGTGTGAATGTGACATCTGAATTGCTTCTTGCAGTAAATACATTCATGGCACTTAGGCAGAGGGTGGTAATAAATTCCCCATGAAATCACGACAGTAAAAGAGTCCAGATAGGCTGTTTTTATACAGCTCCAAAGCCAAGAGTTCTAGATAATGGTTTAAGATACGGTTACCCACAGTGTGATGTATGGAACCTACATACAAATCTAACAGTTCTCTACTCTCACCATGCTGTCGGTTCTATCAATGTCTGGAACAAAAATGCGTTCAAGTATTTTCAAGAGACCATGAGAGATGATGATAAGAAACTAAAAACATCTTCAAACGAGGAGAAATTTGATGAACTACAATAAAGTATCTCTGTTACACTGGATATCGGTCACTCCAATCAGTGAACCACACCCCTTTATGGCAATACTGGATTCACTGCATCAATAACCTTTACATGTTTAGTCCCATTCTAATTTATGTCCTGCACTAAACCTTGTAATGAAAACTTAATATGCCTTTTTTTCTCTTTTGGGGTTTAGGCAGGCAAAACTTTTCTATTAACAATTAATAATTGCTGATGAATAATTTCTTATGATTTCTTAAAAAAATTACAACACCCACAGGAAGGTTTTTAAACACAGTATATTAACATTCCCTGGTCATCAAAGAACATCAGCTGTCTTTAAGAATTTCACACAAGCAGGTCTCTCTATTCTGTTTATCTGAGATGATAAAGTATAAATGAGTCATCCACTCCCTGTGTAACATCAATTACCTTGCTAAGAAGCTAAAAGATCCTATTTTCACAGTGACCCTTTTTAAAAGGTAGAGGATGAGTCATCTTAAGGATTAAGTGCAGAATAGTGTAAAGGCTGTATACTCACTGCACAATGGGTTCATAAACCACAATGATACAATTTTGTGTGTTTTCTGTGTGTTGCTTTGAGTTGTTTCATCAATGTTTGGTGGGTGGAAAATTAGACAGCCACCTTGATTTATATAGTGTTTGCAGGCTTCAGCATTCATTTTAAGTTTAACTGTGTCTTTTCACATTTCTTTCAGCTATTTTTTGTAATATTTCACTCTGTATTTGGAAACAGAACGCAGTTTTCGGTAAACATGTATCACGTTTACAGTTTAAAAAACCTAATGCTGTCCTGTCAAAGTGTGGCTAAAACTTTCCGCACAACAGAAACTGTAAAATGTGTTGCTCAGCATGACGATGTGTTGGAGGTTTAATGTTTATCCACACTCTTCCACTGCTATTTTTATACACCAAAGAGTAAGAAGTCTTTGCTGTTGCTAATGAAGGTGAGATGAAGCTGTAGCTGCTTCACAATAAACCCCTTGCAATGATTGGTGAGTTTGTGAGGAAGCAACAACGAAGTGTTATGTTTACACTGGCTTAACACTCGCTTGATTACAGCTGGGTGGGAAAGAAAATGGCAAGTTTGATTCCAGTATTTATGTTTTCTGATTGCCGATGGAGATGTGTGGGTGCTTGGTGGACGTACGGTGAGAGAAGCACTGAGGAATCTCAAAACATGTGTTTATCAGCACTGAAAGTAAAAAGTTTTGCTTTCAACACAACTTAATGCAGGTGCAAACAACAACTGTCTCAGCTGTTACAACAAGTTACAGCAGTGACAAATGATACCTTATTTTGGTATGTTGAGTTTAGTTTTTAATCCTGTGTGTGTGTTCCACATAAAAATGTAGGCATCCCACACATGCAACATTTCTGCTGGGTCCCTCAGGACCTGCCGGATCCCACTCCCAAACGCAGCCCTCCTCTTTGTTCTTTGCCAGCCAATTCTCATATGTCAGACATCTGAGTTACTGAAAGCAAATCTTTTTTTTCTGCCCTTCACGCTCACAGGTTGCTTCTGTTTTTATCTTTTGCAGTGTTGCATGTTGCACAGTTTTGCACGACAACAGCTGTCAGGCAGACCATCCTATTGATTCATGATATACAGACAAAGTCTCACACACGCTCACACACAGACGCACACATTCATGTATCACATATAGGGGAAAGATAAGAGTATAAAAAAAAACAGAGTGAAAACTTATCTCACAGTCAGTCCTGTGATCTTGTTCACTGATTTAGGCTCATAAAGGATGACCCTGGTTGGGTTTAATCCCTTCTGTTGTATTAGCGGTTTAAAAAAACACAAAGCTGGAGACAGAGCTGGTCGTCTGCAGCAGCAGCTCAGAGGGACCAGCAGCCATTGCAGGGTGATCTCGTCCTCTGCCAGCTTCACTGTCACTCCCTCTCCATCACCTGAGATCTAATTGGTCAAGTTCATTATGCCTGTCCTATTCTTTAAGTGACAGGGAAGCTTTCTGCCTTCCACCCAATAAAGGAATTTACCACCAGTTCTCTGCTCAAACAGAGAAGATCTTCAGTTTAGCTGATAGGTACCTTGAACAGACATTTCAAGGTAGGGGAAAGAATATTTGTCAATCTCAGCATTCAATTCGACTCCAATTTTTGGTGTCAGAGTCAGATCCAGATTCAAAATGATTCTTGAGTCAATAAAAAAGAAATGGGGGCACTATATTTTGGCTCTTACTCCTGTGCGCCTGACCAGTGAGTCTTGTCCTTGGCTCTCTGAGCTGCTAATGAAGCATAACTTAAGCTGACTGGTCTCTCTGACACTAAGAGTAAGCATCTTTCTCATTCAAGTTACTTATTTCAGTTAACTGCATTAACTAGGCAGCATCCAGTCAAAACACTTCACCTTTGTCTTGCAAAGTTAATTACTGCGCCATTAAATCCATAATGTGCACATTTTTTTTTTTTTAAGATAAACTACAAGATTAAACTTACACTAATATTAAAACTTAAACTAATACTTGTACGCTGTACACCGTCCAGGTGCTACACTGTGCCCTTGTGGTTGGGTTCAATCTTTTTTGTCCTATAAACATAGGGTTAGGTTTAGATTAGCCGTCAGATGTTTATAGTAACGCTATGTGACTACTCTACTTCTGACAGCTGCAAATCGAGTCAGAATTACAGAAGACAGGAATCGTGACAAAAATTTCAGGGTATAAACAACCATCGTTCATCAGGGGTTAAAGAGATGAGAAATCCTAAACATAAGCTACTGCCATGGGGTTGGACAACAAAATTCTGTGTGTGTGTAAATATAATACGCATTGAATTATAGCTGACCAAGATGTGTTCTGCCCTCGTGGTGTGGGATAAAATCAAATAAACAACACATACAAATGCTTTGGCGTGCATTTTGCTCTGAAATATTTATTTAGAGACCCCATGAGAATAATCACAGCATTTTATTTAATTTTTCAGTGCCTGTGATCTCAGATATGTTAAACTGTGGGTTATTGCTGATGTCTGTGTACACAGCTGGTTTGTGCTTACAGAGAACTGCTGCTTTCTAACAGCCCTTTTTCCACACATCAATACGTGGTTGAGAAACTGTGAAGGAAATCAGGCTCAATGAGGAGTGCACACATATACATTTACATGCCTTATGAGAGATCAGGCACCGATGCTGAAGAGGCTATTATAGCTTCAGCATCACTGTTGGTGTGTACGGAGGTGCATTCACAAGAAAGCGTGAAAAATGAGCTCTCTCCTCTTAATGGAGTAAAGAAATGTAAGCCAGCTGAGGAAGACGACTCATGCTGCACTGCTTTGCTCACGCCACACACCCTACTCACAGCTAAACCCATCCCAAACAACATATCTTTCTCACTGTGGACAAGTGTAATCCACAACATTATTTGTAGCTCCATTCACTTCGGGTGTTCCACTTAAAAATATTATGGCTTTTTTCGTTGTGTTAGCAAGGTGCTGACTGATCCTTAGGAGACTTTAATCAAACTTCAAACTTTAATCATACTTTCATCAAACCAAAATTTGCAACTAAATATTCCTGTTACCCTAAGATGATCATGTAACTGAGAAAAACCAAGGCCAATTTTTTTTTTTCAGTTTTTTAAGAGAGAGGTTTTGATTGTGTTCGGCGAACGAAAAAAGGAACTGAGGAAATAACTGTAGCTGAGGTGAAGCGGGTTCACTTTAATGTTGAGGAGAGAAAAGGCACAAGAAGATCAGGGCTATAGGATGAAAAGAAAACGAATTTCTGAATATACTTTATGAGTGTGCCTGGCTTTTGAGTTTTCTTTTTTTGTCTATTCACCAAAAGAAAAGGGAAAAAACATGCGTTTTAAAAGAGCGCAGGTACAAACATACGGATGATAATTTGATGAGACTGCTGAGTATGGGCTTAGTCCTAGGAATCAGTTTCACATCGAGTTTGAAAAGTTCAGGAAAAAGCCTTCAAAAACTTCATTGTGCTAATGCATCTGAAAGATCTATAATCGCTATAGTCTCAATATATGCTCTGCTTCTCAGCTTGTTCTTTCAGAACATTTGCACAATTTCTCATTGCCGTAAGCACGTCTGTCTTTGAACCATCACAAAAGCTGTGCTTAAGAGTAGTCCCTGACTATGGCTAAGAACCTGTCAATAATTACTTTAGTTACTTGTGATGTGTTTTTTCTTGGCAACTGATGCTGCATTCATGAAATAGGCGCAGAATGGGAAGAACTGGAAAAATCTCCAGTTGTTCCAATGGGAGCCCTGTTGACATATAGAGCCATATATAATGTATGGACATAGATAATGTCTTCTGCAGAAGGGCTTTAGGTTGTCAAATGTCACGTCCCTACCACATGCTACGACAGGCTGGCTTACAAGAAAGCATCAAGCATTACACAAACAAACATGATTGCCTTGCAAAAAATAATTTGTAGCCCAGCCACAACCAACAAACCACTACAGCACAGAACCAAGGAACGGCTGTAACATTTTTAACATACCCATTTGCATTCTCCAGACATTCTGTTAGACTCAAATGATATACTGCACTGTCTGAGGATGAGAAGTGCTCATTGTCCAGCACAAATCAATACTGCAATCCTTAAGAAAAGAGATGATTTTAAGAGCCTTGTAAGAGCGGCTGGGTGAGTGTGATTCCTTTAATTCCTTTTGTTTACTCCCTCAAGCACATGAGCGTCCAGACTGTGTGCCTCTCCCTCTCTCTCTCCCTATTTTCTTCTCCCTGTCCTCCATTTTCACTCAGGCTCTCTGTGCTGGACCTTCAGCCATCCTGGGAACTCTCTCCTTCCCCTGGCTGTCAGTGCCTCATTCCAGGCGTTTGAGATCTGGATCTTTGTCTTCCAGGAGTCCCAGCCTCCTCCTTGTCTCACTCTCTCTCCCTTGAGTTCATGTTGTCCTTGTGTCTCTCCTTTCATGTATTTGGATCTGTGTTTATTTGTTTCAGTCTCCTAGGAAGGTGAATGATGTGAATGGGTTTGTGCAGTCTGTCCTCTTTCCAGGTCTTCCAGGTGGAAAGGAGGTTGCTCCTGGAGGCTGATTGGCTGGGTGTTGTATGCTGTAAAAACTGTTAAACCCGAGCAGAAAGCTTGTGTTTTGTGATATTGGGCCATACAGATAAAATCTGACTTTACTTGAACTTGACTTAAAGGGGGCTGCTTTGGCCGCCGTTTTATCCGGGCTTTTCCGGTGCAGTCCATAACTTTGTAGGGAAACACAAACGCAGCCTCTCCAGTGCCAGGCACAAATCTGTAATCGTTTGCTTTTCACTCCAACAGTCACAGCTGAGTGACTGGAGAGCCAAGTCGGCAGTCTACGTTCTACGGCCTTCAAACATTGTACTGCCTCCAGACAAGCGAAAGTAGGCCATGAGACTTAGATCTGAGAGATACTTCTCTCCTTTTCAAGTCTGTGGTGATTCTGCACTGCAATTACCAGTAATCAGCTGTCAACTGAAGGCAGTCTGCGTCAGTCGCTGCGATAAGTCATTAATGATGTTTGAGCTTCTGAAGGTGGTCCTCCTGCCTCAGTTAACACTGCTGCTGCCCATGCTAACCATGTTCAATGAATTAACTACTGTATTGTATCTACTGATGATCAAAACTATAAAAACAAACATTTATTTTAAAAAAGTGACAATTTATTTTTTTAATTAATTTTTTTCATCATTGCATTTCTTCAAGTCAAGTTAAAACGTACTTTTAAAAAGCCCTTTTAGAAAGGGATCTGGATCTGTTTGGGAATCCACTTCTCTACTGTGTGGATTATCTTCTTTGATACGAGATAAAAATCAAGTTCTCAACTGCTGTTCTAAGCGTAACTAAGAAGACACTGACGCATTATGTGGGCGCTTTCAATAAGCAATCTAACATATAAATCCAAGAGGATATTTTAATAAATCAGAGAGGACAGAACATAAATGATGAAAATAATGAAAACCTGAGGGAGCATTACCTTCCACTATTAGGTTAAACATTCTTTTGATTTCTGCATTATTTTCTGTACTAACTTGTGTTTTTCCAACATTATTGATGAGCAAACCTTACTGAAAGTGAACTGTGCCTTTGTACCACGGCCCATTAAGTGCAACAGCCAGCTTATTTAAATAGCTCTGGGCTAACAATACTTCATGATGTGACAGGTGAAAAGAACTGGAACAGTTAATAGTCAAATTCATTCCATTTCTTTTCCTTCATTGCCCTAAAGCTCTCTCTATCTCTAGACAAAGGTTTAATGGCCACTAATGTCCGGGTTGTGTAATTAGCAGAACACCCAAAGAGCACAGAGCTCTGAGCTAATGGAAGCGGTGAAACAGGAGGGTTTTTGTGCTCTGTACAGTCAATGAAGTATGTTGTTGATGGGCATAAAAACAAGGTTCATATCTGCTTCTGGAAGTGACATAACGTTCTCTGTTTGATCTGACAAATTTCCCTAATTTCCACACCCTCAGATGGACTGAAGAAGCTCAGAATTGTTGTCTCCACAGCTCACATAACCAGCAACCAGCAGTTATTTCAATTACAAGCCCAGTGTAGATGAAGACTACCAAGATGATGATCTAGAGATGCTTAAGTGTACTGAGATTGTGTACATGGTGCCTATTATGGTGACCACCATCGAGCAAAATAAACCACATTATTTTAGCTCTACTTGTTTGGGATGCTGTGATTTGACAACGCTAATTGATGAGTCAGGTAAAAATGTCTACGCAGCTGCATCCCGTCAGTTTCTGTGAATCCAATATTGGGAAATATTCAGAAAACTGAAAGAAATATCCAACATACTTAATCTGATATCTTTATGTATTATAGCACCAAAAGACACTTACCTCTAGTCTGTTTCTCCTCAATCTATTTCTTTGTCCATCTACTCAAGGTTAGCATACTTTGTACCACATTTCACTCACAGCAAAAAAAACCAAAAACAAATGCTTTCCTCCTGCTTGTCAGGACTGTCAATTAATGGGAAGCAAATACACAACCAAAAACTGCTGTGGTGGGCCCAACGTGCGTTCCCTAATAAATATGGAGAACTTGACAAAAATGTGGCAACAGCTCTGCACAGTAAAAATCAATAACTGAAATCGCTACATACATTTAATTTTACCATTTTAATGACAGAACCACCACACAGCTGCCTTCAAAGCTAGAAAATTGGTCAAAAGGGATCACTGGCCATTCTCTGATTATTAAAACCCAGAGGATTTAAATCATTGATCCTTCACAGTCATGAACTGTGCAGGGGACCAGATTTTGATCCAAATGAAAATAATCCTAAAAATAAATGTTGAAAAGACAGATGGTATAATCCAATACTGGCTCAACTACTACTATTGCCAGAATTACGGCTTACTGTCTACATGAAACATAAACAATGACAGGAAGATGGATGCTGATACGTCTCTCTGGACTTCATTTAACATCATCAATATTCAGGCCAAATAGCTGCCTTTAGCCCATGTTAAAAAAATAAATTAAAAAAAAAAAAAAAAAACAGCTCCAGTCTTACAGTCACAATTGTACAACAGTGTGCGATTATGATTTCTCCTTGGAATCGCAAGGCAATCAGGAAAAGGGGAGTGTGCTGTAGCCCATACAGCTGCTAGTTGCTTGTTCATTTGGGAGTGTATGGCATTCTCTCAGAATGGTAATTATGAAGGGAACAAAAGGGACATTTAGAGACAAAGGCGGGCTTGGAGTGAATAGGCCTGCTCCCATGTGCAGTGAGTGGTCTGACTCCAAGTGCTGTTTCAAGAGAGACGATATGAGGTAATTATGCAGGAGAACTTGCGAGGAGGGGGCAAGGAGAGGGAGATAGGCTGGGGTTGGCCTAGTGTCTACAGAGAGCGGGACCAGATAGCACCATCTGCATTCAGTACAGGCACTGTCTGTCTGGCTCTCTGTTGCCTTCAATAAAAACCTGGCGCTGAGACAGAGAGCAGGCAACAGAAATGCATTCAGATGTGCAGCATATACATAAAGCACACACTGACCCTCGCACACACACATGCTGGGTACTTACATTTTACCACAGAAATCCTGTGGATACAACTTCTCACCACAGTCTACTGCAAGATGGTCTTCACAGGGTTATATACGAGGTTACACAAAAGGTAGCTCTTACTTTTCTCATGAAATCCAGTGGGTGCCAGTGGTACTTTCTCTCTAATAAAAGCCATTAATCCTCATCAATTTCCCAAATTAAATCTTTTGCTTAACAAGCAAATATGTAAATCAGGATGCAAAACTAGTTAAGGAAAGGAACGTTTACATATTTATAACATCTGGAGTTCAGATGACTAGTACACCAAAGGAGGAGGTCCTTATTATATGGTAACACTGAGGGAAACACACACTGATACACTTTATTGACAACAAAAAATATGCTGATATCAAAAACTAGCAAAGTGCAGTTTGAGGACAATGTTTTGTTGATTGCTCTTGCTACACTCCCACTAAAACGACTCCCTAAGAGTGTGCAGCCAACCCCGCCCGTAAGAATCACTGAAATGATCCGAAAACATGATGGGCTCCCAAGCACATGGTCCAAAATAACATCACAGAAGTAAATACCTATAAAAATGGATATTTAAGAGAGATAACAGGTCAAAGGTCATCCTACCTCTCTGATCTTGTCGCGTTTCTCTTTGGCGTCAGGCTCTGGTGGCTCTCCATCGCTGACGCCCACCACTTTGGGCATGGGGACTGGAGGCAAGGGTTTAGGCCCTGTGTCCTTCTTTTTCAGGTCCTCCATCACTTTGTTCTTCTCTGTTTGAATCTCAGCCTGCAGCTCCTCACGTGACTTTCTTAGCTTCTCCTTTGCCTCCTGAAGTGCTCGCTCATGGTCTGCCCGAATCTTGTCCCTCAGGCTCTCCTCCTCCTCCCTGTAGGGAGCAGGGAAAAGGCAGGGGGTACGATTTTTTTATTCTCTGGTCTTTCTAGATCCCTATTAGCTTCCACAAAGTGGCTGCTAGTCTTCCCAAGGTGCACATACAGAGTAATTTTAACCAAAGCTGACAAAAAAAAAGCAGAAATGTGTGGTAAAGAAAGGTGTGCAGAGGGTTTTCTGTTTGAAATTAATTAAAGATGAACTTTGAGAACAAACACTAACCCTTTGAGAAGCAGATATTCAACTGCATCAGAGATAAAACCTGGGAAAAGTTATTGTAACTGCAAACTGGTAGGAAAAGGGATGAGTGTACCCCCTGGTCCCAAGGTACAACATTTTTAGTAATGAAATGGGCTTCATATTATTGTTACTCAAAAATCTTCAGCAATTTGAAAACATCACCTTGCGCTCTGGAAAATTATGGAGGACATTTTTTACTATTTGATAAAAAAAAAAAAAAAAAAAAAAAAAAAAGATAATGATAATAATGGCACTGCATTGCAGTTTTGACACACATCATTCATTGTCTGTCTTCAGAAGTGAACCACTCGCATCCCACGCACCAATTTTAACTGACTGGCACTGTGGCTAGGGCAAACAAAGCTAAAGTTCTTGGACAAGACGATGTTCTGTAGCTCAGTTAAACAGCAACATTTTAGGTAATAGCAACCAACAACAGTTTACACGACAAACACGGGGCCAAGCACAGTCCTGCATCTAGTGCAGGTGCACCTGTGATTTGTCTCTCTGAAGAGAAACCTAACTCCACTACTCTGCAGTTACATCCGCTCCATAAAATAGGGCAGGTGTAGAGGAACACAATGAGAAGGCAAGCCAGAATGAAATAGAAACATCATCTGTGGTTTCACTTGGTGGTTCAAGCCCCAGGGTGTTGAAGCAACTCTACCCCATGAGGATGGGGTCAGTTTTGAAAAACAAACACAGCAGGGTGACGAGGCAGAGGCAACAGGAGGACAAGGACATTGTTCTGTTCTTATGCTGCCGATAAAGTTAAATAAATAAATAAATCGTCTTAAAAAAATCTCAGTTGGCTGTTATGAGGGCATACACAAGAGCAATTACAGCCACATTATACACAAGGTCAGCTCCAGATTATCTGTGCTCCAACTAATCATCACATGTATGGGTCATGCCCTGTGTATCTATTATATTCAGAAGATGGGTGAGGTGAAGTGTGGGAGGAAGGACGTGAATTTAAACATGGTTTTATGTTTGTGCAAAAGAGTGTTTTATATTGGTCATAGCAGAGAACAGTGGAAACTGCAGCGGCTTTAAACACGTTTTAAATCAATATGAATAGTTTTCATATTCATGTTCCCCTGTTTTTAAGTGTTGCACAAGGCTGCATAATAAATTACCAAACATCAAGATGATATGAACAGACTAAGGTAGAAGGAAACTTCTAAAAAAGCGCACAAACTATTTCCCCTGACACTTGAGTCAATCCCTATTGTTTTCATCAATTCTGTTGTGTTTCTTAAGTTGTCATGTTAAATTACCTACTTAAAACGTGTTTGAGTTTGAGTTCAATAAATGTGAGAGTTCTTGAAAATAACTCTGCTCTCAGTGTGAGAGCAAACATGTGAGTCTGTTTATTAATGACCTTCCGTGTGATAAACACAGGAAATGTGGGAGGAACTGATGACCTGCTGTGATCCTTGTGGACTCAGCTGCAAGCCTCCACAGCCCTACAACATCTCTGGGAAAAGAAGAAAACAACACTGAGAGAGTGTGTGTGTGTGTGTGTGTACATATTTCTGTAGAAGTATAGATCCATAGCCATGAGATTAAAAGAAATGGTAATCATAACTTTTAGCCTTTAACACTATATTGTATTACTTTTTACTGCAATACATACAAATAGAAATTCAATAACTGCGATGACTATTCTCCAACTAAAACAACTCCTCCTGCTGAGATTACTGTGTGGTGAACAATCACTATAAACACAATTTCAACAAAAAAAAATTAAAGACTTAGAAGAATCAATACAGAAGATCATTGTATTTAGATTTAAATTAGCAGCACTTTGACACAGAAAGTCTGAAGTGGTGAGTTTCATTCAATCGGTCTGAATGTTACCGATCCTCATCGTTATTAACGGTGCAATCCTGGTCAGCTTTCCTTCCAGCCGTTTAAACCAGTTTTTTCTCCATTTTAAATTCCTGTTGTTTGTCATGTCACGTGCATGCCAGTTAAGCATAATGTACATTTCTACCACTTTAACAAATTCAACAATATAATCACGCCATTTTCAACCCTTTGTTTCCAAAGAATTTCCACTTCAATCCGATTATATTTGTCGTCCTATAATCTTGTCAAACTGTTGCTGCATATATGTCACAATAAAGCTCCTGTTAAGAAATGAAGGTTTTCTGTTCACTGAAAATGCTAGCAGGCTTTTAATATGAAACAGCTTCAGGAAATGTATTACATTTCCTTATTACATTACTCTTGTATTACAAGAGTAATACAGTAATACAGACCAATTATCCTACTAGCAAACAGAGGGAATTAGAAATAAGGGCCTGCCTCTAATACAAGCCTGCTTCAAATAAAGGCCTGTTACCCTTCTGCAGTTGCGGTAAATAGAGCTGCCAGTCACTATCTGAGGAAATATGGTATATGTTTATAAAAAAG
The DNA here is from genome assembly GCA_037833715.1 of Toxotes lorentzi. NCBI lineage: Eukaryota > Metazoa > Chordata > Actinopteri > Toxotidae > Toxotes > Toxotes lorentzi. The sequence continues at coordinate 3,570,990 of JBBMJY010000007.1, read as the reverse complement.
AAAACAAAATGTATTAACCCCTACATGTGATAGTTTATCCACCTGTAGAGTGGCAATTCAAGGTCAGGATTTATATATCTCACCCTCTGCTCAGGTGTTTTACATGTGCATGTGTACATACACAGCTGACTAAAATTACTGCTGATCTGGAAGAAAAAGGTAGGAGGGAGAAGTGGAGCGAGGCATGAGTCAGCCTGCAATAGAGCAGATGTCTTTATTGTAGACCTGGTTGATAAGACTATATGGTACAACCTGAGCCAACTTCAGAAGACGAGGAAGCACTTCCAGACCCTGAAAGAGAAGGGATGCTTGGGAGTGTTTGGTGGAAAAACAGAAGCTCATGACTCACGTGATTAAATATATCTGCCACCTTCGGATGCCTGTATAGGGAGCTGAAAGTCCCCTGATAACCTGAAAGTTGTTGTGGATGAGAGATGTGACTGAGAAGTCAGCTCTGGCTTCCTGGTATCACTGCCATGATAAAACTACACTTGTCTGTGCAATTAGTCAGTGATTGAACAATGTATAATTAAAATCAAATATAAATGCAAGGCGTAAATATAAGGGGATTTTGTAAGTTTGAAAAGGCTTAAGGGGTGGGTGTGGTCTACAAATCCTAGGAAGGAAAATCTATGAGGAGAGAGGAATAGAGGAAATACATTTCTGGAGAAAGGAGACGCCCTTTCACCAGACCCGTCATCTGAAGCAACTTTCATTTCAAATGACGAGGGCACAGCTGGATCAGCTGCAGGTGTTAAGAACTTTGCATGCCTCAGAGTTTGAATATGCACAGATAATGTGATGTACTGTCCAAATAATAATAATGGAGCATAGTTACTACAACCAGCTGTGTAGTGACTGACTCCAACATGACAAAAGTGGATGCAAAATTACTCAGAACACAAATAAAATCTAAAATTGGTGGTGATATTAGACCTGAGTTGAATCTGTAATGAACTGTAGTGATGTAGCATGAGATCAGTCCAATCAACTGCAGCATCCGGTCACTTATAAATTTCTAATAAAGGGGTGTCAGGCCAATAAAAGACTTCTACAAAGGATGGTCTTGTGTGTCACTGCTCAAGCCTCCTTCAGGCAGCCTCCTCTCTCCTTGATTTCCAGGTTACCCGAGGAGCAAGAAGGCATGAAATAAAGTAATGAGAAGCACCTGTGGTTGCACCCTGGGCAGCCCTCGACTGCCCTGCTCCTAACAGGCAAACTGGGGAACAAATAGTCATTCATTCTTTCCATTAAGGTGCATCATGAGTCACCAAACTAACTAAAGAGGCACAGATGAGGGGGAAAAATTGCAGTGTACCTAAGAAAAAAGACACGTGGCTTTGCTCCCGCAGAGTGGCAAAGCATCTGCACTCAGACAGAACCCTATAAGAGAGAGAGTAAAGGTCTCCAAAGGACTTCAGGGCTGAGTGTGTCCATACGTCTGTGTGACAACAAGTAAAAACAGGACTGTCTGTGTGTGTGTGTGTGTGTGTGTGATCGGCATCCATCAACCATCTACTATCTATCCAGACATTCCCAGCATGCACTGAGCAAGAGACAAGGTAAGCCAAGGCCATTTCACTAGTCTACTGCAGTGTGTGAGAAGAGGGGGAAACAACGTCTAAAAGATGCACAAGAATAAGTATGGTATAAAACGCGAAATGTGAAACTGCAACACAAAGCCAATAGGACAGAGAAACGACGGAAGGAAGGAAGGAGACAGATGTTTTATACTAATTATCCTTCACACAACACAATGTGCATCCATTTTATAATTCTATCATGACGCTGAATGTGGGGCCAACAGAGACCAAAATAAACATCTTCCGAGTTACGCAACATCGCCCTGGAAATAACTCATAAATATTCATGTCGCAACTGTGTGTGTCTGACTTTAATTGATAGAAAACATATTTCGCAACACCAAGATGGCAATTACTGTGTATATGTTTGTGCCAGTAAATGCATGTGTCTGTAAGAATGTTTCATACATGCTGTAATTTACTTCGTGGGGACTGCATGTGAAGCACACGTGTGTATTGTATTTCTCAGTTTGTGATACAGCTTGTGTGTGGATTTCAGCCTGTGTGTGACACGTTCCACTCTGTGATGCATGTCTGTGCACACACACAGTATTTGTGTCTTCTATTTCGAGGTGCACGATGAGGTTTCTATGTTTTAGTGGCTGCACTCTTGAATTTGTGTGTCTCTATGTATGTGTGTCTACACCCAGGGGGGGTCACACCTCCTCTGTATGCCATCCTCTGTGCCTCTGTGAATGACTGTGCCCTCAGCAACATGCATTTAAATGTGATATTAAGATGGTGCTGATGTTGGATGACTGCGTAATGTCTGTTTGAGTGCTCACATACGTGTGTTTGCGTTTATGAGATGCCAGGGAGCGTGACAAAGGAAAATGAGGAGGTTAAGCTGACACCATCACTTCTAATGGGTGCTGATTCTGCTCCATGTATGTATATGTATACATGAAAATATGGTGTCACGGAAGCACAAACACGCAGGTTTCAAAACAGTACATACCAGCAAATCTGGTGAAAACTCATTCCCACACAAACATGCATTAGCCTTCTGCCACCTCTTCTGTCTTTCTGTATATGCCCTTTCTCCTCCCCTCCTTGGTCTTTTATCCCATGTCACTTTTTCCTCTTCAGACTCACTCTAGCATTGCAAGTGATTCCCCTTCGAGTCTCGTATGATGTCAAACATGCAATTAAGAGCACATCAACAGCAGCATTACTCAATTACCTTGACAAAGACAAGTGTGGGCCAAATCTATTGTTTACCCAGGTGACCACGCCAAGCCTCTCCCTCACCTTTAGTTTACTAACATGTTCCCCACCCCAGAGTCCCAAAATCTGACAAAAGCAGGAAGAGCCCCACCTCCCTGATTATCTGTTCTCATCATGCCTTGCTGCCAGTAACAATTTCCTTATTTTTATATATTCCTTCCCTCCTGTCACTGGAATTTGTTCTTCTTCAGCGTTGTCATGAAATCTGCTGCTCAGCAAAGACCGGCCCTTTCCATGGCAACTGGAGAGAAGCAGCAGTTGTTGACTGCCTGGCAGGGTATCTAAGAGAGGGTTTTTTTGAAGCCGAGGAAACATAAGGCTCCAGGGAAAGCAGAACAGGCTAGATTCCATGTATCCATGGTAACAAACAGGGACACACACACACTCATAGAGGTCATAGAAAGCAAGTCAAATCTTAATTACCTAATTGACTCATTTATGCAAAGGAATAAGACCGCTGGGCTGTGACTGCACAGTGTCTGAATGTAGTGCTATTCCAACTTCATGGGGAAATGCAAACATGAAGGCTGGGGTTCAGATAAGATCTAAGTTCCCAGGCGCACTGTCTGACTCCTACGGTTACTTGTGCAAATCAGTTTTTACCATAGCAAGCAGACCGTTTATGCATAGAAAATGTGAATGAATGTGTTCATGTGTTCATCTAAGTAATTAAAGCCGAAAAAGCATCCACCACTACACCGTATGCAAACAACAGCCTACTTGCAAAACCCTTGTGCTGCAGGGATGACTGAAACCCTCTAAGCTGGAGAGCGATCATCTCCTAGCATCTCAGCTTCCTCAAGTGACAGTGCCTCATTTCATGCTCAGAGCAGACCATTTTATCCGGCTCCACGCCAACTCGTGTGCAACTCACTTTGAATCACTTTCATATGAGACTCCTATCACAGGTTCATCTTTGGTCAGAGTCTGCAACTGTAGTTCCAGAGGAGGAAGAAAGCACAGTGTTGATGTTATAGTTGTTTATACATTTCCATCAACTCACAGGTATCGCCTGGTGACAGATGCAACATCAAAACACCCACAAAAGGTCAGATATTCATTACACTACACTGAACTGGCAGTGAAATGTGTTAAACTAGAGAAATTTAGCATGTAAACAGTATTTAAAGAAAGATCTAACTTACTAAAATAAACATTCTTCACATAAAGTGTGTTGATGGGGCCCCTTATAAACCTGAAACACAATCTTGATAATGTAAATTATGCCTCTGAATATATCTGACCAGAGCGGACCCATTATAACCCCATCACAGAAGGTCATTCTGATTCTCACTCTTCAGCAGCACCTCGCCCCCTTGTTGCCCATGATATAATTTTCTCCCTCTTCTACTCGGCTCACAAGAAGATTGATAAACACTTTCCTATCTAAGGAGACAAACTTACCATCTGTTTGGGCATTTTTAGGGTATGGTGCCCTCCTCATTTACTTTTACACATTTTACTTCCAATCTACTCAGCATTTAAGTCGATTTCAAGTTAGTTTTTAATGCATCCGGCTGCCTTAAACTACAATTTGTCCATGATAACAGCGTAAACCAAGCACTGATATTCCAAGAGCTCACCTCACCATTCATCACATACTTTATATTTTTATCTTTATAAATATTTTTTTTTCTTTTCTTTTTTTGTATTTATTACAGAAAAGCGCCTTAGAGGGAAGTGCCACTGTAATTTCGTTGGACATTGTTCAATGACAATAAAGGCTATTCTTCTCATATTCTATCTGAAAGAGTCTTTGTGTACAAAAGGTAGAGAGCTGTTGGTGCCATCTGCACACATCAAGGAGAATATATGAATAAAAACTAGTGGTAGCAACGGACGTTTTAAAAATGCTGAGAGGTGCTCTGCAGGCTAATCGGTGTCCACTTCTCATCAGACGGAAAAAAGGATGGGACAAAATGATCCAAACATGACACGCTGAATGCTTAGAGTTCGAGAAAAATTAATTATTTTATAAATATGCGGCCAACGACCATTTGGAAAGGATTTGGTTTAGACTACACAAAACTGTAATAGGCTCTTTTCATTATAATCCCATTTAACTAACGCACAGTGACTGCCCTAACTGCCAGTCTGTTGCCAACATGCAAGTCCCACTTTTAAGAACTTAACAGTTGAACTACACCCACACAATGGCTCTATCCAATTAGAAAACTTAGCAAGAAAATAAAACTAATCATTCAAAAAGAGTTGAGTAAGTTGAATAATAGTTTCTGTCTCTTCAGGTGCTGGAAATAAAAAGTAGCTTCAAATCTGAGATATAAACAAAGAAAATTTCCCATTTCCTTAGGTAACTACCTGAAAACGCACACCATTCGAACATCCCCCAGTTTTTAACAACATTCACATTTAACAAACTGGCACTAAAACAGTGATTAGCTATACAGAACAATCGGCTGTGGTAACTGAAACTGTCTATAATCAATGTCACCTTGTCAATCCCTGCTACACAGTACGCAGTACGAGAATAAAACTGCTCAGCACTGCCGCATAGAATTCAGCATAAACGAAAAATACTTGACCTCTATTTCCAGAACAAAATAAGGCGAAACAAATTTTGCCCTCTCTCTTTACAACAGTCTGCAGTACAGATAAAGTCTAAGCCCTTGAAAGGGGAAAAACTTTCACTGTATACAGTCTTAATACAATATAAATGCATGAAGGTTGGCTAAAAGAAGCACTGCCACTGCATACCTACTCAGGACTAGTGCATGAAAGTGGGTTTTTGATCAAGTTTATTCCCTGTGTGTGGCCAACTCAAGTCAAGAATGTCTTCCCTTTTCCCTGTGGAGTCTCTCTATGTCCCTCTATGTCAGAGAGCTCTCCAAGGAACTGTTCTCCTGTGTGTTTCAAGTTACGTGGACGTCTGCCTCCTGCTTGCCCATAAACAACATAAGTGGAATGAGGAGGACCACGTTGGAGGCTGGTAGGGCAGCAGAATTTTTGTTTCTAGTGACCTGTAGCTCCTGGGGTTCCCTTCGACGAGTCCTATCAGACGGTCTCCACGCTTTTTCCCATGACCCATTTGGCTCAAATGGAAGCTGCAATGCTGTATGTGTAACCCCTCTCCAAAGCTTAACTGTGAGTGTGCATCCTCTCTCCTCCTCTTCTTATTTCAACACTCTCTCTACCCCAACAACCTTTTCCCGCTAGCTACAACCTCACAGTGGAAAACACACACACACCCATTTCTCTCAAATTTATTCACAATCTCTCTTTCTCCTGTTCTTGCTTTTGGCTGTCTCATCCATCTCTGCATATCCCAGCACCCGTCCTCCTTTCTCCTTTCCAAATCACTTGTCCAATACTCCTTCCTCCCACTTGTCAAGTGTTGTGTGTATCAATTAACGATCCTTTACTTATCTGTCTTACAAAAATGAAATCATCAAACCCTAAATTTAAACAATGCCAGGCTGAATAACATGACATTAAAACATGTACTACACAACAGTACATAATTCTATCTATATCTGTAAATCAATATCTATATCTAGAGAAAGTCATGTGAATGCATCTCTGGATGATGAAAGATGACCTCTATTCATTTCTGTAATTTTTGTGTACAGCAACAACATCATACATAATCCATCCACCTTTCATGCTGTATGTTTCAGATGTACACCTGAGCCCAGAGAGCCCTCAGGCTGTAACCACGTTGACGTCCAGCCCTTCTGACCTACATTATGGCTGGCTGACTAATGGCTTCATAAAAACACAGGAGTCCATCTCCTGCAGCCAGCACAGGCCGCCCATGAAACAAATAAACACTAAACCTGGTCGGTTTCTGTCCAGCTGGACAAGGTTTTTCCACGTGTGGAAAAGAGAGATGACTGAAAGGTTCAATCATCAACCATTCAGTGGGAAAAAATCCTTAAAGATGCTCCCATTGTTCCAATTTTTATCCTGGCAAAAACACTGCACAAAAGCCATTCTGTCAGCAAACAATTTTCTTTGCATTACTATAGATCTTCGGTTATAGCCGACTAAAAGGTAAGGATGGCTGGAGAAGTGAGCCAGGACAAGTGGCTTTACAGGGAAAAATGGGGACTAAACTGAATCCTGTTATCTTAATGGTATATGGCTTTGGAGGACCTGTAGCTGCTGCCTCCATTAAACTAAGTGTTTCAAGTAGAATTTTTCCTTGTTATATTCTGTAACTTCTTGCAGTTGCAAAAACACACTTTCATTTTCTTTTTATAGCGTTACAGTGGCACAAACAGTTCTGTGTAATGACAATGCAAATTTTAAACAATCATCAAACGTTTCAGCAACTTAAAAACATCTAAAATATATTTTAGTAGATATTATTCAGAGCAAATGTAGGTGAAGACAGTAAAAAGTGCCAAAAAAACTTTGCTCCCAATCAAGCCAAATATCAAGCCAAAATCGTGGAACTCAACCTTTTTATACCCACTGATTCTGTCCATCGTGCAGACATTCCTGGTGGATTAACAAACAAACAGAGATCCCGTTTCCCATCCCAAGGCCAATCATAAATCCACCAGCCGGCATGTTACAGCTCTGGTACAGGGAACATTTATTATTAGGCCCGTATAGTTCTGATGCAGCTTGTGCAGTTGTGGTGATTATGCAGCAGGAGGGCTGAAATTGCCAGTGAATTCAGAAAGGTTTATTTGAAATTCAAGCCTCGGAAACTTGAGGGCCAATTCTTAATTTGGCGTTGAGCGATCTCCCTTTGATCCCCATGCTTTAACTGACAGGGAGCCATTGTGGAGCAGGGCTGCAGCTCCAGTGTTTGGCAGGGATGAGATTTGGTGAGAAGCTTTGCAGTTAACCATGGTCACATCGTCCCTGAAGACTGAGAGCCTCTCTCACTCTGTATTTCTCCGTGTCTCTCTCTTCCTCTCTCTGATTGTCTTTCCACTTTGTTGTTCTTGATTTTGTCCCTTTTTTGGGCAGCGTCTCCTCTTGTTCATCTGTCACTAAAACCTACTGTGCTGCTCTCATGCAAACCAATTCAAACAAGTCTCTCTCTTTTTCTTTTCTTTGGCTTTCAAGAGGTCTTGTCACCGCTGCTGCACTCCAGAGAGATGACAAATGGGTGACAGAGTGAGGCACACTCCTAATAGGCACTACTCATTTGTTTCAAACACTTCTTCTTTCAGGGGCTAGTGCCAAAGATGACACTCGCCTGTACTCACTTGTTTACTTTCAGCTGATTTGTAGTGTCAAAAACAATAAGACATACCCAATGCAAGTCCTTTCAGCGCTACTCCTGGACACCATAGTCCTTAATTTCCCTGTCTCTTTTGTTCTGCTTTCCGTTCACCCATCTGTCATCCCCACCTAGCTGCTTCCATCACTTCTTTCCCAGAGATTATAGGCTAATCAGTTGGTTTTAGGGTCATAAATTACCACTCTGGGTTTGTCCTTAAACCATTTTCACACAAGGTTATCACGTAAGTCACCACTTTTGACTAATGTCAAGGTGCTACCCATGCAGCTGGCCTTCCTCTACAGAAATGGAAGCTCGTCTTCAAAAGTAATTTTAACAGGAGCACTGACTCTTAACGTCTGCCTCTATCCCGTTATGCCTTGCAAAGTCTTCAATTACCTTCAGAATTCTGGATACATCTCCTTCTGCTGCATGCATCTTTCAGTGATCACAGAGCAGCTTCAAAGAGCAAATTATATTGCAAACAGACATTTCTACACCTCCTTCACACACACAGCCAACACACAGCCAACCAGGACATGAGATTATAGTTGCTGCTGTGACAACGGTAACACAGAACCACACTTGTTGAACGTCCAGTCACATGGATTTATTTAGTCCTGCTAAAATCAATTACAGGATTGTCGTCTGTGATGATATGGGTCATGTGAGTCACAAGTTCTTGGTTATATTTACTTTTTTCAGTCTAGCATTCTGTTTTTATTTTTAATTCATTTATTTTGTCAAACTTTGAAGGTCTCAAAATGTCCCAAATTTTATTTTATTTTTTGTGAAGAGATGCCAGGTCTTTATGACTGCCATTTTCAATTACATTTCTAAATAAAAGTGTTAAATGCTATATTCCTCATTTTGCTCAAGGAAAGCACAATGCTTTTTTTGCACAAATATGACTGCTGGCACTGCTGGGTGTTGAAAAATTGAGAAAAAAAATCAGGCCAAAAGCCACTGTTAATCATTCAACATTATTAAAATACCAATTCTCCCAGACATGCAAGTTTAAGGCAAATGTTTCCCATAAAATATCTGGACTTAACAATGTATTTCTTCCAATCAAAGCCCATACAGTCTGTTACATGGGAGTTTTGCCTGACCTCCTGAAAGTCATGCAATCCCACTGTTTTAAAGTACATAATCACAGTATGATAATGTGGTGTATATGAGTCGGTATCATCTGGATGGCTCCCCTGAGATCTCTGACACACATCACTCGCTGCTGTCAATTCAAAAAGAATGGCAGCACCTACCTATATCTGAGGACAGTTGTGGAATTAAAATGCGGCTGCATGTTTAAAAGGCTGGTACCACAACTCGTCCAGAGGTAAATATTGTATTCGAAATCTTTTTGATCACAGTCAAAGCTCTGTGACACTGGAAACTGTCTCTGTGGGATGGGCAACAAGCACTGATAGATAACCAGAAGATGTCAAACTGTCATTCTTAACCTTTGTCATTGTGGTGTTATTAAGTCTTGTTGGGGAAAAAAAAGGTTTCCCACACTTTTACTTATATTGGTGAGACACACTCATCATGGGTCAGAAATAAAAGCCAATGCCCTGCTGTTCCCACAATAAATAAAGAATAAACACAACAATGTCAAATTGCAGCAGCCTAACCTTATCTGTAACAGTGATAATATACGCAGAAACACACATAATTAGCACTGAAGAGACCTTACTTCTTTGGTCCCCTAGTTCCCAAACTGATAAACATCAAAATGTGTTTTTGTGCTTTCATTAATTACAGGTACTGGTGATAATAGTTTTCAACACCCAAATGATGGTTGGTTACTTGCCAAAATGACTGGTGAGCTCATCTGAACTCTGTTATTGCAGCCTAAACTTCCAGCTTTTTACACTAAAGTTCTCTCAGTCGTTCTCTTGGTACAGTCAGAGTGGCATATTTGGCTTCGGTGATAACCTAATGACGTCAACCATCGGCACACCCTTAAACTTCTTTTAACACTTGTGCCAATTTTGGCACAGATATCAAAATTATACTTAACCTGACTTGTCACTGAGACAAATGCCTTCTTGTTTTCATTTACAAGTAAAGGCCATTGTACATGTTATCACTACACGATTATTAAAACAAATAATACAGTGTAAAATAAACAGAACTATGAATTAATTTGGCTGATATCTGATGAAAAAAGTGCCAAGGCTTAGAACCTGACTAAGCACTTAATGTCAACACTGAAAACTTGATGGTAGGACTGAAACAGTAAGTCCTTTCACAGGAAAAATTATCAGCAATCATCAATTAATCATTTCAGTCATTTCATCAACCAATAAAATAAAAAAAAACTGAAGCTGCATACTCAAAAGAGTTGCTAAAACGTGTCGTGGAGGGTTAAATGAAAGAAAGCAGGTTTTAATTTGCACTGAACACTGAACAACAGGTGATTTTACTGACCTCCTGTTTACTTAATGGAGACTAATCAGTGAAACCAGATTGTGTACTATTTGGCACGAAAGCTCAGAATGAGTGAAAACCTGTGGCACAGCCTCTGAAGCTTAAGTAAAAACCCTGGTTCTCAAACCAGACACAAAAACATACACTCTCTCTGTCTCTATCACACACAGATATACACACACACACACACCCCTCTTCAGCCAATCTGAGAGGCTGCAGCTGTGTTCTGCAGAGAGAACCACATTATGGCCACATGAAAAAGATGGAAACAAAACCAGAGAAAGAAAGACAGGAAATGAGACACACAGAGAGCAGATCTGATAAAAAGCAGCGGTGTTAATGAGGAGATTAAGCTTGATGGAAGTCCACTTCTCATTCTGCAGGCTGTTCGCTCTAATACCAACTGTACCAGATGAAATCTCCTGACAACAGACAAATTAATTAGGATGAGTCTTAGTGAAATTACTATGAACAGTGATCTGAGAGATGAATTTATATTTGATATCTCACTCTCTGTGTAGTGATATCTATTCTGAAACCAAAAAAAAAACAGAGATTAAATGGACACAGTAATAAGGACCGGTAAAACTAGAAATAGACCTTGCTGTAAAAGTTTCTTTCATTATATAATAACTTTTTATACTCTTGCAGCTGCATTTGATGCTGTAAGTGTTAAACTTGTTATGTTCTAAAATTTCACTTTCTAAGCACGAGGAGGATTTTCAACCAGTGATCATCCTTAACGCATAAAATTTATGTCAGCTAATAAGGTAAGGTTACCCTATATCGCTGAGAGGACTAAAATACTCTTCTATGTGTGAGTTCCAACTCACACATTAAATTTACTTTGCAATGTAATGTACAAGGTTTTAAAAGTGCACTGTCTGTTCACAAGGTCACATCTGAGTACAGTCGCTGAAACTGCACATTTCTTATATAATTATCTGACTCTAACAAGTGACAATTCGTGGGCATTGGTTGGTCCTCTCAAACTATTTAATGGAAATCAGCACGCTGGCTGCAAGTCCAAAACTACTGCAGTAAACACCACATTTGAAAAATACAATAAAACACCACCAGAATGAGAAAAAAAGTACCCCATGCCAAGCCGTTGTTCCAGCTGGAAATTAAGAGCACCCTGCCAACCACTTGGGCAAGCAACCAGACATCATTTTGAGGGGCTCTACTCTTCAAAAAGTCTAGCTGGCTGGTAAAAGTGCAAAAAAAAAAAAAGGACAATACATTTTATAATTTACCAACCCTGGGGGAATGTATATTCTTTCATGACTTGCCCAATGAACTACAGTGAGCTACAAACGTGGGTAGGGAGGTGGTCCCCACAGTGGCAGCAGTCAAGCCCAGCAGCAATTTACACACTGTGTGTCAAGACAGGTGCCTTTTGATTTTCAGGGATGGAAGACAAACCTACAGCTGAACTTCAGACTGAGGTAAATGCACCACTAGGCTTTTAAAAAAAAGTCATGGTGATGGGACGAAGCCAAAATTGCAGTGATGTTATGCCCCAATTTAGGTTCACAAAAATCCAACCTCGAGCTTGATGCATTCGGCTGCATGGTCTGGCTTTAGACATAAGATTGAAAACTGTTCAACAGTTTGATGGATGTGTGAAAAGCCCCTTTTATGTCGGTGACTCTTCCATTTGCTCTGAACAACAGAGGCTTATATTAAATGACCATACCCCTGTTGAATCTACAAACCAGAATGGATGGTTTCATGAGCCCTCTGCAACGACTGCAGCACCTTGGTATTTTTTCCAGGTTGAGTCAGCTTGACAGTGTGTGTGCCCGAGTGTGTGATGGGCTGAGCTGCACGTACAAGCGGGTGCTCGGTTGTTAGAAGTGAGATTCTTAAACACACACAAACACCAACCTAGATTTACTTTGTGGCTGTCAGGCGAATGAAGCATAGAGACATAGAAATAATATGTAAGATCAAACTAAATATGATAAATAATCGCACTTTGATGTTGGCCCAGGCCTTAAATACGATCCGGAGGGCTGTGATGCTGATTTATGGCCATATCAGAGCGCCAAAGCAAAGCCATGGCCCTGCAACTCTAACAATAACTGGCAAGGCAATAAGTGGTGCAACCAGGTTACTTGCGGTCACAGCACTAAACTCCATTATGAGAAGGATGCTGTGTGAAAAGGTTGTGCTTATACATTACCCTCTACCTTTGGCTGCGTTTGAACATTATGTGACTCACTTTGTGAATACGTGCCATCGCAGTAAACAAACACACAGTTAAAACATGGGTTGACACAGCGGGAAAATGAACTGTTAATCTTGATAGTATGGCCATGAATGGGACAGAATCAGATTTTGTACTTTGTGCCAGCAGCATGGATGCACATAAGCTGAAGCAGGGTCATACGATGGCTCTAAATATCATCAGCAACAGCTCTGCTCGTCTCTTTTGATGATACTGCTCACCCAAATTTGTTTAATGGCCAAGTGCCATCCGCTTTTATTTTGAAAGAAATCGATTAACTTTTCCAGTATTAAATGTCAAACTGCTCCAAGCAATTTCTCAAATTGGTCATCTTATATCATGGAGTCTGGGCTCCCCCAGACTCTCTCTTGCCATCAGTTAGGTGTTGGGTGTCATGTGGGCGGAACCCATATTATGTATGAGGTTAGACGTGGGTAAAGATGTGGGTAAGGACTTTTCTGTACAAAGGTTTTAGGTGGAATAATTGAAAGGTTCAGGGGAGAGGGAGAAGGGAAATAGTCTTCACCGATGGCTCCTTCAAACCCTCCCAACACAGGAGACTCCTTCAGTATCTTATTACTTTTCAAATAATATTTTATGACAAAGGACAGGAGGAAGCAAAGATGCAACCATTACATCGTGAATGAGCAATTCATGCCCATGCGGATGTCCGGGCAGATAGATAGATGATCTGTCATTTACTGGACCATGGGGCAAAATAATCATTCAGAAAACAGGATATTGCAGTATTGACTTGAGCAATCCCTAAACCGCACGAGGCTGGTGTTTTTTTTTCCATTCTGCTGTGTTAATACTGGTACTTCAGTGCTGTACCAAATCCCTGGACTTCTAAATGAAGTTACACAGCAGAGAAAAAAGAAAACACAAAATATTACGAAGGTACTAACCGCTAACTCAACATTCACTAAAAAACACAAGCACACAGCAAAATATTAGTTAATTCTGGTGGCAGATGGCATGCCTGTCGAACCTACTGGGCACTTTGTCAAGAACCCAGCGTGAACGCTCATGTTGTAATTTCCAAACCTGAGAAGAACAACACAATTCAGATTTTCACTTGGCTGCTGCAAGTCTAAGTAGACACGCCTCACAAGAAAACAAAAAACAATGTTTTATATAGGATTTGGATTGTCAGACCAACTGCAGTGTGAGGCTGGGAAATGTCGGGTTGAAAATAATGATTATCTTAATTATCAATCTGACAATTACTCTTTCGATCCACTGTTCGGTCTTCTAAATGCTAACACAATTTCTCACAATTTAGTTTGCTATGATTTAAAAAAAACAGAGGGAAAACCTGTAAATCCTCACAATGGAGAAGCTGGAACCAGTGAACGTTTACGATACTGAATGAATATCAAATCTTGCCTGCTCCTCCAATGGATGTTCCTTATTGTCAAATCAGAGACAGCGATACTGCTAAATCATTCTTACTGTACATTTTCCCAGTTACCCCTTGTGGTATCTAACAATACAGATAGTTTCAGCTGTGATTAATGAGGTTTTGAGATCTCTCTTGCCAAGGTTTATGTTGTCACCCCAAAAGAGGAGACTGAGATGATCACTTTCCAGTAACCATTCAAGCAGACCTCATTCTGTGCACAAATACTCACTTGGCAGTGATACGGATGGCTGGCATGAAGGTTTGAGGATTATCCTGGAATTTTTTGCAAGCGCACAAACCAAATGACATAAACCTTGATTGTACTGGATTGGGAACCTCAGTAGTGGACGTTTTAAAACCTCCCCAGAGGAACTGAAACTATCTGTAAAGCGGGGACAGTATTACGAGTGAGTGGAAAATATATTTGTTTTTTTTTTTAAGTCGAGTGACCTGATCTTTTTTTAAAGGTTGTACAGTATATCAAGCACTAGATATGTATGTACTCACAAGAGGCAGCTCTTGTACTTTGAGTGAATTTCATATTATGTGCTTTTTGCAGCTTAAATGTTGAAAGGTCAGTAAGTTTCTCCCTGTCAGTGAAAACCTGTTTAACCCACAACCCATCTGCTGGATCATGTTACATAACTACAACATAGGAGAAAAACTTCCCGATGAGCATCATCAAAGATCTTTACCACAAATACGGACCAGACAAAGTCATATGTCAAGTAGGCAAAATATACAGTGGCACTGAGAGAAAGACTTGAAATGCTAAGGCTTCTAGGAGCCTGACAGGAGAGAGGGTGAGGATGTGACAGTGAAACTAAACGACTGAATATCTATGTGAGCTGTAAAAAGAAGCTGCCTTATAATCATATGTACATAATCATTGATGTATATTCCGAACTTATAATAATATAAACCTGACGTGAAGTAGCTACGCTCTATCACAGCTCACTCAATGTTGCCAAAAACAAATACTCATATTACAACAAAAAAATATATACAGTCAGCTGCAAAATGAGAATATAGTTCAGTACAGCCAAAGAGTGAGACCTTTAACTATATTTTCAGGCATTCTGAATTATAGTCAATATCTCAAAATTTCACCAGAACAGATGGATTACCCCATGGCAAACAGAATAATAACCTTTGCTCTCTCAAAAGCTTCTCTAAGACTATTAACAGGATGAACTTGTGAACAGAGAACCGGCTCTGTGGGGTTCTCTGTGACGAAATAAAGTACAGGCGAAATTATTACAAGTCTGCTTCGGTTCCTGGGGGTCCTTTAAACGCTAGCGCACATCATTTTCCAACGACTGTTTGGACTCTGGTCCTCTGGAGCAAAACTATGATGATTTTGAGATCAGCTGAGGCAGCCATACCAAGAGGCAACTGGAACACATTTCCATAAGCTGCTATAAGCAGTGGGAAAAGAAAAAAAAAATCACATCACATGAATGCTTATGTGAGGTTAAATGCACAGGGAGCATTTTTGAGACTTGACATTTGCATAAAACTAATTTGAAGTGATCTCAAATGTATTATTCTCCCTGCTCAAAACCTTAGCTTGTCATCCCAGGGACATCTCAGTGGCCTCTTCTTCTATCTCACTTTAACAAGGCCCTCTGGTCCGTAACCCTCACACCCAATGTATGTCTTTTAACATTCTTGAAAACGGACATGTGTACATCCTTACACTATTTTAATAAAGCCACATTTATTTATTTAACGAGTCAGATTCAGCCTATTTATTATGATTCAGTTTATCGCGAAGGAAGAAATTAACTTCTGCTATCTGCTGCTGTACCTCAAGGAACGCCTCTGTGTCAAAACCTATTGGTACATCATTTAAATAAATTCACATGCACTAGCCAAGAACAATAAAAGATCACTCAAAATGTACTCTGACACTGACTTGGATTTACTGAAAACTAATACACATCAAGAGAGAGAAAAAAAAGAAAGACCAACCAAGACCAGTGCAGCCTAGTCACGTTTTGCTCTTCTGTGTCACTGGACAATAATAATTATGTTATTTCAAGCAGGCAGTATCCCAAGCCCTTGAAGGCTTTCAGGATAAAAAAAATGAAAAAGCACCACAGGGGACAAGGAGGCAACACTCAATGGTCTCCACTGTGAAACTGTCTGAGAAATTGCTTTTTACACCTTGCCCAGCACTCAGTAAAACTAATGACCTCCTTCACCAGCATGGAGCAGAACTTTTCTATAAAGTTATCCTTTCCACCTACCGTTTTGGCATTTTGTGCATTTTGTTTCAGCCATTCCAGCCGAGTGTTTTGTCACCACAAAATAATACACAATTCATACATGTATCAGTTAAGGCAAACAAATGACTATACTATTTTTGAATCCTTCAGTGCGTAGGTAGCGCACTGCTTAACAATAAAGAGAGGGTCAAAAAAACCCACAGAGCCTGACATTCAAAGTGCAATAAATCAAAAAATGTAAAAACTGTGTTTTTAAATAATAATGTTCACCAGTTTAGAGACAAATAATCTCCTTTAAATTAAACAAAAACTTCATGATTCCTAAGAATGAGATCAACATTTTGTTAGTGTCATAAAATTAAAAATATTACAATACAAAAAAAGCTTCCATTATTGATTCGCTGGCTTACAGTAAGTAATTAAAAACTTATTTAAAGATCACAGTGGCAGAACTCCTTTTAAAGTAACTGGAGTTCAGTTAAGAATAATATTTGGTAACAGGACATGAAACTTGCCCAGCGCTGTGGATTCCAAGACACTTAGAGCATGAATCTGATTTAGGAAGGTACAAAAGGGGTCGACGACGGCTGGCTACCAGCCAAAGAGGATGGACAAGCCAAATGACAAATGCAGAAGCTGCAGCCAAATTCTACTCGTATTGGCCCACAGCAGGCAGTAATTTCTGAGCCTGTTTACGCAGTTACTAAAGCTTTTCAGTGTGTTCTAGCTCATCAAGTTCAACCATGTCTGCCCGTGGGACAGTACAGCAACACAGGAGCCAAGATGATAAAAACTTCTGTCGTACGAGAACTTAAACAATTACACCCAATGGAGACACGAAGGTCAGGAGTATTCCGAGCAACCCCAGCTGTACAAAAGCAATGAGGGGAAAAAAGAGAAGGAAGAAAGGAAGGAACACCTGTGCTGACGTGTACCTAAATGCTCAGAAGAGCATACATCACTCTACAAACTCTGCCCCACCCCTGGGTGTCACATCAGACTGATGATGAAGTGGCATGATGATGAGTGGCAATACACCTGCCCTCAAGGTCTCGAGGAAAAGTCTAATTGTGATGTAACTGGTTAAAAAAATCTATTAATTACTAACATTTAACAAAGCTTATTGCAAAATCGTCTTCTCTGCATAATCAACCTGTCAGTCCGTCATAAGGAATTATCTTTAGACATGAGAGACACTCCTTACCTATGTCTGTGCTCGTCATGTCCTCCTTGTCCATGTATGACCACCTGTCCAGAAGCATGCTTCCCCTCTTTGGGCGAGTCAATATGAGGGATGAGCACATCCTCCAAGCCCAGGTCAAAGCGCTTGTGCTTGGAATTGTCCGGGAGGAAGAAGAAGGCCCCAAAACATAAGGTGATGAAGGCACTAAGAATGAGGAGGAGGATGAATTTCTCTGAGAGCCTCAACGTAGCTCTGTGGTGCGGGAAAGAAGAGGCGCCCGGTGACAGAGTTGGTATCCTGCGGCCCGACAGCGGCAGGAGAGCCGGTGTCGTCATGTTTTGTCTGTTGAGATTAACTTAGCTTGGGGAGGGGTCGGGGGCAGGGAGAGGTGGGTTCACAAGTGCCACAAGAGTTGTTGCAGCAGCATGCACCAGCCGGTTGACTTTATTATCTCATCCCTGCATTGATAAGTCCAGAAACCAAAAAGGGCAGAGGTCCCTCAGTGAAGGAGTGACTAGTCAGCAGGGAAACGATCATGACGATTCTGGAAAAAAACAAAGAACAGGTAAAAAGTTAGCGTTGAGCACATAACTGACGACTTACCACAAAGTCACGAGAAATCTATTTACAGTGTAGTTACAAGAGACTTTCCACCATTTTACAAGAATCTTATCTTTTCCTCCCTTCATTTTAACCACCCTACCTCCACAATGCGACAGTATTCTGTGTTCTGTCAGGATAGAAAAGCCGGTACCCTTTACAGTCTTTCCTTTAGTTGTCATCTCTCCAGCACTGGTAGCATGTCCCTTGTAACCACTAGTATCATCTCGCCAAGCACTCTGACAGGCTTCTATTGAGCCTAAAAGCGGTGAATTACGATCACACACTCGTCTTGACAACTCAAGAAACTGGTATGTCACATATCAAGTGATAGCTGAAATATTAAGAGTAAAACAAACAATCCTCTCCCATGCTATAGTAAATTTAACATCATGTCATCTCAGGAATAAACACCTCAGAATCTCACTCAGTCTCAAACACACACACACAAAACACTTAATCCTTTGGCCATGAGAAAAATGAAAAACACATTTTCCAGAAGTACCACGGTGATAGGGTATCAAAGCTGTACAATATCTGTGACCATCACCGAACAACTGCCCTCTGTGTATTCTGGCATCTCCTCCAGCACTAACGTTGCAGAATGAAGCCAGCTTTCTATGTTTGTCTTCTATCAGTGCTACACATCGTGATAGAATGAAAAATGAGAGAGATGAAGAGCAAGATCAGCCAACATACAAACACCCTCCTGTCATCCGTATCCATCCGAGTCGACTGAAATGACAATTCACAGTTGTGTGGAAGCCTTTTGCGAGAGGGGCAGGACTTGCAAGCTAAATACACTGCGTGCACGCATCCTGTGCTGTATCACAGCTGAGCTCGAATCCGTTTGGCATATACCCATGTGGCTGTAACGGCACAGGCTTTATTCCCCGGTGGCCGCATATGTAGAAAAACACGAAGCAAAACCTTTGATTCCGCTCAGCAGCTGCTCCGAGTGCTAATGTGTAGGATGGATGGAAGTCGAGCGAGTAGCCCCTTTAAACACACACACACACACACAAACGGCCGTGTTAATTACTATATGAATGTATTAATGTCTGAGCCGATGTGTTTGATCCAGTAGTTTTCCATCGGGTCTGTGGGGAGCTACGATGTGTCGGCGTCTCTACACTGAATACCAAGTTCATTCTCTTGACAGTGCCAGTCTGTGTGAGCTGATTAGCGGATACCAAATGCTAGCTAACAAGCAAACGAGAGGCTAAGTTATCCAGCTAACGATGGCTAGCAGAAAAAAATAAGCTGCGGTGAATAAACAGCCAGGCAGAGCTCGGGAAGAAAAATGGGTTTAAAAAAAAAAATCAAAAATATTCCGCAATATGCGTTTTAGCTCGCTGACATTTTAGCTATCCCCCTGATGAAGACTGGGCTTTGAAACCTATAGCCCGCTGAGGTGCTAGCTATTAGGCTAGGCTGCTAGCGCTTGCTAGCGCTTGCTAGCTGGTAATGAAGTGACAGAGGCGGTCTCTTGTGTGGACGCCGCTGTGCTGCATCACCACCTTTCTCATTTGGACGCTGAAAATCGATGCCAGTCAGGATTCCCGGTCCGCCTTTTGGAAGGAGTCCCCGTGGCAGGTGTCCTCATGTCCACGGATGTTACACCGCCGTACCCCGCTTTGCCTGAACCGTTCCCCGTCCGTTCAGAGCCACATAGCGTTACAGCTCCGAGGACGCGGAGAGGATGTTGACGACTGGCCGCTGTATCGGACCGCAGCGACGGACTGACTGAACTGCTG
Organism: Toxotes lorentzi; assembly: GCA_037833715.1. Taxonomy (NCBI): domain Eukaryota; kingdom Metazoa; phylum Chordata; class Actinopteri; family Toxotidae; genus Toxotes; species Toxotes lorentzi. Next base: position 3,551,141 of record JBBMJY010000007.1, on the reverse strand, counting down.
CTGCTCGGTGATCCAGCATCAACTACTCAGCCTGCCGACTTAGGGACCGTCTGTCAATTTCGTTAGGCAGCGTTAATGTATAATGTAATTTATATAAAATGTGGTGTGGGACCAGCTGTACTTCCCCTTCAGTCAGTGACAGTAATTTGTAAAGCCTCAGTGCAGCTGAAAATGCATATTTTCCGGTGTTGGAAAAATATTCAGATCTTTGATTTAAGGAAAAGCACAAATAATACAGCAGTGACCCCTGCCAATATTACATTAGTATATGCTGTTTCATGTTACCTGGGAACGTCATTCTGCCAAGAGTTGTCAAAGTTCAGTCACTCTTGTTTCATATATGTGATATACAATACATATGAGCAAACAAACAGAAGAGAGCAGATCCATAGTCGTAACCCTGTCACACTGGAGGGTCCCTAGATGGATCAAGTGGGGAGGGAGTGTGGGGGCCCTGTGTCAGATCGTGTTAAGGAGACGCACCTTTAGCTCTCACTACCCTGTAAGTACCTGCAACTTTTTATTTGCATATAGGTTTTCTGTAAACTGCAAATCACTCAAATTCTGTTTCAACAAAAACCTGCGTAAGACTGTTAACAGATTACTTTGTGAGAAAGTGTATACTATAAATTGTAGATGTGAGCACAATGTTGTTGAAAGTATTGAGAGTGGAATAATGATTTTACACACACTGGTCAATTTATTTGTCATGTTCAGCACCACTGAGCCCATGAAACAGTTGTATAGTGTCTTCTGTGGTTCTGGAGTAGCTTTATCAAGAATTATAATAATTCTCTGACACGTCCAGAATATGCATAGGTTCATGTTAAAGTCCTGTGATTTTTAAAACAGAGCCTCAATAAATAAAGTTCAGTGCAAAGTCCTCCTTTCAGAGGACAATCTTTATACACAAGATACGCAGTGAACTAGGCTTTAACCACTGAAGACTTAACCAACGAACTGTTGACCTTATGATGGTCTTGCAGAAAATGAGACATCAAAGAGATAAATTCAGGTGATGTTTTGGCAGCTACATGCAGCAGCACACTTCCCTATTCACTACGCTGCCTGGATCTATGCATCATAAATGTCCGCCGCACAAAACTGAATAATCTTATCAAATGCACTCTCCTTTATCAAAAGCAGCATGAGCTGTGTTGCCAGGAAGGACACAGTTTATCATATTAGTCCCCTGGTGTATGCCGAGAACGTTCTTGCCTTTTTTTTTTCTTTTTTTTTTTGCCATGACAACGAGCGCTCTGTCTTCTTTTTCTGCAGAGAGACACTGCTGAATATGAGACAGGTGTCACTTTGCTTTCAGGAGCGTTTCTTCCACTCTCAAAGCAGTTTTCCCTTCGCCCTGGCCAAGAGCACACTCCCAGCCAAGTGCTCTCTCGGCTTTCTCTGCAAGTGAAGGATGTAATTTGTTAGAAACCTCAGCGATGACACTTCTCCTTCTGCTGAATAGCTGGCTTTCCTGTGGTATGACTTGGGTAAGGGCCACAAACCTGACTGAACCAGAAACTGTTAAAGACTTGCCACCGACAAAGGTGACCATGATTTGTTCCACTGTATTGAGTCTAAAGGCACTGAACTTCTTTCGTACATGGCAGCCGCATAAACATAAAACCCACCATTTCATCACAAGTACAAATTATTCAGAAATTGATGATTGAAAGCGTATGAAGCTCTGTGGGCCTCGAGCATCAGTACCCGTTCACAGTGAGGTCTGTGGATTATCCAGAGTGGCTGGGACACTGTTTCTGGTAAGAGATGTTGCCGTTGATCCATTTGAACCATGCTGACAGTGACCACTCAGAATTGGATGGATGAAACTTCTTGACTTTGGTTGACATTTTTAGCTTTAAAGAAATGTCTTGATAACGATTGGATGGATTGCCAGCACAAGTGATACAAGAATTCCATACAAGAATGTGTCCAGAGGATGATTCATAAGAACTTTAGTGAGCCCTGGGTTTTTCCTCCACCACCACCATCACCATTCGTTCAATACTTTGGTTTATGACAAAATACCTGTTGAACTACATTTTTAAATGCTTTGGAGACCACATACAAAATTTCAGTCCCTTCCACTGCATAGTTTTGTGTTTTGTTTTGTTGTTGTTTTGTAGTTTGTGTTAAGTAAACAAAGGGCATATTCACAATATAGTGTGAATCCAAATTAATTCTGTAGACAGCCTGCATGTTTCTCTCTGTATCAATCAATTTCAAGATATAAGACTATAACTCATTAAAATTCTCCACAGCCACTCACTTTGCCAGTAGAGCTCTGTGTTTGGAAAAAGAGGATTGTATTTCTTATCCTTTTGTCTTTCACTGTGACCGCTCCATATTGAAGTAGAGCTTAGCAGGCAGTTAGACTGCACTGTGATACTGTCAGCCCACATACCAAAGTGAGCTTTTCTCTGACAGGTAATCTATCCACGTATATACTCCAACCACAAAGACAGTCCCAGCATTTTGCTGAGTGTGGAGACAGCCAGCCACCGAGTCCATCAGCTGGTCCTTGAGCTGCCACCGGCTGCAGCCTTGCTCTTTGCAGCAGCACCAGGACCACTGGGGCATCTGATTTACAGGACACCCCTCAGCGAGTGAATTAGTGGCAGTGCTGCAGCGTGCAGTGTCCTAATAACTGTGAAAACCTCCCTTCTGATGGGCATCACTATGAGTCACCCTCTGCGAGGAGGGCTGCTTGGGTTTGACGCCAGGGACACTGTGGCTGCGAGCAGACACACAAAAAAACCCAAAAGAGCTGAGCAGGCACAAAAAGGCTGACAGCTTCCAAATCACAGCCAAGTGGCAGAGAAGGAGGATGTGTGGTAGTGAGAGAAGGGAGGGTGTCCTTTGCTTCAATGCATCTTTGATTATCATTGTCAGAGGGATGGATGGCTGGACTGGAAAGAATTCATCACACATTTCATGCCCAAAAAGAACAATGCTGCGAAGACAAAACACTCATCCCATATTTCTTTGTGGAGAGGAGGAAGAATAAGTAGAAAACAAAACAAAACCAATCACAAAGTGTTTACAGGAGGCCTTGATGTGACATTAGATGCTATATTCCAGCTGGTAAAAATGGCCGAAAAGCTGCCTGTCCTTCAGGTCTCTGCTTGACAGAATGAAATGGTGAATTATGACAGTTCCAAGGTCAGCAGCGACTTCTGGCTGTGGTGGACAGTGGCATGTGTCTGTGTCTGCAGAGGAAATGTGTGTGCATATGTGTGTGTTTCTCAAGTGTCAGTCTCATGCTCTAGCGGTAATAACTGCAGTGCTGAGAAGGGGCCTTATGACACACTCTTGATTTTTGACATTCCAGTTAATGGTGCGATGCGGCTACATCTCACACCGCCAGGAAAAGTGATCATGAGTCCCTGCAGGGAGTGTGGCACGATGGGAAGATAAACTCTGTCCATGTGGCTGTCGTCTCTATGCAGTGAGGCATGGATGCTTACCTAATTAACAAATGATAACAAAGTGTGGGGATCCCATCTCGGTCATCATGGGACAGATTATGCCAAACCTTCCATCTGAATTATTTTAATTTTAGGATCCGGTTTAATTGAAATTAAAGACTTTTTAACCAGCCACACTCAATGATCCCAGTATTCTTTTTAAATTCTATTTCTGGAATTGCTGAAAATTTGAGAGCAGAGCTCCAGACAGTCAGTGACTTCAATAGCACTCAAAAGTGAATTGTACCTTCATACCAGCCATATTTCATTTTCAGTTGATTGCAGCCTCATTTTACAATAAAACCCCTGAAACACAGTCTGTGCAGATGAGATGGGAAACAGAAACCCCCAAAGTGGCTTTCAAACACTTCTTACCCTTAAATAGAAATTGAGAGAAAATCAAGATGGCATGCAGAGATTCAAGAGATCTGGGCAACAGAAACCAAAACATGTAGATGTACAGTGGTATAAATCAGGAGGGTTAAAGAAAATGCATGGTACATACAATAACAATAACCAGCTGGAGTAAATTGAATTCAAAAAGCTCTGACACTGTGACAGTGAAAGTTGGGCCTCTTCACCTTCACTGCTGCCATACAGGCTGCAGCTCCGGCTGACACCAAACCTTCAATTTTTTATATAGCAGGCACTGTGCCCTCATCAATTTATCATTTTTTTTTATTATTAGAGAAACAGTGTGGTGACTCAGAGGAGAGAGGACAATATTCAGTTCAAAAACAGAAGGTAGCAGACTTTATCTCTGATGAAAAAAAAAAAACCCTCACTCTTCATTGTTTCTGAGTGCTGAACATGCAATAAATATTTTTTTTAATTAACAGTTATTCCTAAAGAAACAAATGATAACACTAAGCTACATTCTGGCCTCAGACAGTGGTTTCAGTCACTGTGCATTTCAGTATTTTGTTGCATCAGTAAGCAAAGCCATGCACAAGTACTGTGAGCTAAGAATCCCTTTCTTTGGTTCAGTCACACAAACCTCGTCTAATTTCTGAGTATATTCATATGTAATGACTGCATTCATCTCACTGATCTATATTGATATATCTAAAACAATATCAGCAGATGCCTCCTTGTATTTCATCACCATCACTATCCATTGTGTTTTTCAGTCTCATTAAACTCCTTCAGGTTTGTTGTTGCTTTCTGAGTCTGCATCCTGTTCTGCTGCTCTGTGATCAGTCTCTTCTGTTGCACCAGACTTCTATTGGAAAACATGTCCTCAACCATAATATCATCGTTCAGTTTCTTTCAACTGTAGAGGATCCAGGGTGAGATAAGGTTACCGTGTCAGTGACTAATGGCTTTGTGTGCTGGCAAAGGTAGAATGACAAATTACACTCATCTCATTAGACTGAGAAGCTTTCTGTTTACTTGTCAGTGATTTTGCTTTCAGTTCAATGAAATATTTAATTTTCACCATTAAACATTGCTGCAGACTAGCAGAAAGTAAACTGACTTTTTGTATCATACTTGCACATGGGAAGGTTATTGTACAGTAAACAGGCTTAACATTAAATGGTCAAACTTATTTAAGATTGCATCTTCAGACATGATGTTGATTTTTTTCTTACAAACTGAATAATGTCACAATTTTTTTTTATAATTTCAGAATGACAGCATTCAGTAAAGTGTTCCTCTTTCTAACACTGCAAACAGACAGTGTCTGTTGTGGGATTCAGCTATTTTGGTTGCTCCTTAAACCCTCCACAGCAAAGACTGCTCAGGTCTGACAACCGAATGCTGTTAAAAGTTCCATTGTTCAGGCTCAGGACAAAGGTGGATTGTGACTGTTTTAGCTTCGACACACCAGGAACTAGGTCAGTGCCACACAGGCAGAGTCAGTGCCACGTTTTATGAAGCTTTTAAAAAACCCACCTTCACTGACATGTTTACAGCTTGCAACAGTATTTGCTAGCTGTAAACATTTTGTTTGAAGTCTCTGTGTCTGACCATTCGTTATCATTATTTTGGTATTTTCATGGAACTGTATTTTTATGTGTACTTGTGAAATACTTCATTATTTTCATGGTTGCCATGGAAATAAAACATACTTGTATAATTTAAGACTCAAAGTCCATTGAAGGAAAAAAAAGAGCATAAAACAGAGAACCACAAACATGATAAATAACCGTAATCCATGTAAAATCCTTTTTTTTTTTAATGAATAAAAAAAATTTAATTATAAAAACACAAGTCACACAATAGCACCCTCACACTATCACTGCAAAGTGGATATAAGAGTTTGTTTTTATACCTGCTGTCTACCTTCAGGCACTTTCACAACATTCACGTGTCGAATTGACATCCGAGGTGAAAGAACTGTATTTATTGGATTGCATTACATTGTTCAGCAGCTGTATGTAGTGATGTGTTGCTGTTTTCCTGTGCAGTGCTGTGTTCCACTCTTGTACCGTCCCTCATAATCATCTTTACTGTTTTTATGTAGTTGTAATCTTTTTAAAAAGATGCATGTCGCATTTGAAAACTAAGGCTCTCATATTGCGGCATCCGCTGAGCATCTGTGAACGCAGACTGCAGCAACTCCAAACATAAAGGCTTTATTGCCTTTTACCAACTCTACTAGTTTCTGGCAGGAGCTGGTTAGGTTCCATTTAGAGCCAAGTAAGCATATTACTGTCATGGCTGTGGCCTAACCTCTTTGTCTATAATCAGGTTACACTGTGTTCTACCTGAATGACCGGCAGCCTCTGTTGATCACACACCCATGAACACACACATGCGAGTTTACACTGAAGGAAGGTGTAGTTGTCTCTTACATAAACACGGATTCTTTTTTAGTAGTTCTGTGTCAGTGGGACTGAAGCTCAAGTTGCTTACTTTTCTTTTGAAGGAAACCTTCGTCAGAGCTTCTTTGCTTTTCTAATGTAACTTGCCCCTGAAACTCTAGTCTGTGATGCCTATTGACATCACACTAATTTCAACAAATCAAGATTAATTATTCACAACTCAACACACAGGGATTCTCTATCAGGCTTTTCTGTAACAGTATGTTCATGATCCTAGAGTTCCCGCTGTGATTTTCAGGTGACCTTCAATGTGCAGCGTTTGATTGTGTGTGTGTGTCTTGCCTTGACAATGATGGAAGTCAGTGCTGGTCTCTTGCAGCGCAGAGATAAAGTGTCTCTCAGAGAAGGATGTCAGGTGCTGTCACAACACTGGAATTGAGGTAGTAGGTTACATGGATCTCCGTCATCAGCCGAGTTTATTTCTCTTTCTCTGTACATGTGCTGGCTTTGTCTCAGTTTTAAACTTTAGCCATTTTTCAGATTTTATAATGAGAGGATGACAAACACTACTGAATTTTATCCAGTGTTTATCCACTGGAAGAAGAGTGAAGATGTGGCACTCCTTGGTTTCTTACATCTTGCTTAAATTTTAAAGTGGCCCGCTTGTTCAAAATATAAAAAGTTAAACCCAGAGTAAAAGCTCTTGGGACGAGGGTGATTGCAGCTTAAGTAGTGAGGATCATGTCTAATCACTGGCTCAGCTGTGATTTTTCCAGCGAAGGAACTATGCAAAAGACGGACTCTTCTTTAAGCCTAAAGATTTGGAAAAAGTCATTTGTAGCTATCACGCCTCGACTGCTATAACAGTGAATCTTCTTCATCTCGACTCCAACTGGCCCAGAACTCTGCAGAGACGGAAATAAAATGTAAATCCCATATTACAACAGTTGTAACTTTCAGGGTTGATTTTCAAACTGCACTCTTGACACACAAGAAAGAACTTGCTCAGAGCCCCCTGTTCTTTAAAAGTGTGACTGAGCCTCAGGTCGTCTGAATGTTTCAAGGTCGAAGCTCATAACCAAAGGTGACTGTTCTTTTGCTGGAGCTGCTCCTCAACTCTGAAATAAAACAAAAATTAATAAACAAGTTAAGAAAATTTCACCGGGGAATATCAAAATAAGAAAACATCCAGAAACAATGTGCTTATTTCCAAATCCTGAATAAATTCATCATGAGAAAAACCAGATAAACCATGTACACCCATGCAGTATGTGTTTTTTTGTAAATAAATATGCCTATATATGATGTTTTATAAATATTAGATGTTCCCATATTATGTGGATTTATAGTATGTGAAACGTCCTAAAAAAATCCCCCTACAAAAAACAATAACCATAGTGTTACACATGATATATTCATATGTGCTGTATTATAAGGTATTATTATGATTATGATGATGATTATTATTAGATGCTTCCTATGGTTTCCTTCCTGCTCTTTGCCTGTTAGCATATTGAAAGCAAATTACAAGCTGAACTTTCTTTAACTCGCTCTAAATAAGCGTAACAGGCAGAGCATGAAAACATAAAAAGCACCAAATGTAAAAGATTAAACATAAGAAAGATGTCTCTTGTCTGTGAGACAATATTGTATCATGATCGTTGGTTCTCTCAGTTACAGGGTACATTACTTGAGAGCTCAATGGTGGGTGAAGGAGGTTTATGAGGTCTGGCATTAGTCCTTCCCTCTGGGGTTCACAGCAGCGGTGAGCATCCTGCCATTTGCAGTGCACTGTCATTGTTCAATTCTGTGTGTGTGTGTGTGTTCGTGTTAGAAGGCTCAGTTCCTACTTGACTGAATCCACTGAAAGTAGGGAGAAAATGAGAAATCAATAATAAAGGCAGGTTTTGATCCACTTCATTGTCTTTAACCCATACCTGCCTTTTCTGTGTGTGTGTGTGTGTGTGTGTGTGTGTGTGTGTGTGTGTGTGTGTGTGAGTGTGAGTGTGTGCGTGTCTTTGCCCACAGTGGCCTCCAATGTCCGACTGTAAACCCTCTCGTCCGGGCGTTGACTGCCATTTGAATGGTAATCTCTCATCTAAACTGTGTTTGATTAAGCAGTGTCACCGCCGACGTTGCTGATGTCACTTCCTCTGTGATGGGTTTTAGTGGAACAGGTCTCCATTCATCAAACATTCATACTGAGAGAGTCACTCTTACACCGCTTAAGACATTTTTCATGATAATGCAGTATTCATCAGGAGCCTCTTGCCTCAGAGTGGCTCTGGTAAAGACGGCTTTAGAGAACGCTGATTATGAATCATTTGTAAGAACAAGCAGGGAAAACTTAATGCCACGAGCAGAGGGTCATGATCATTAGTTCTGGAAGAACAGGCAGAGAAACGTAGCCCTCTCCCGCCACCTGGTGGTTTGGAGAGGGAATGAAAGCCTTTCTCAACCAAAAGACCAAAGCCCAGTCTGCTGCAAACTCCCTGGGAGATGAAGATTGTCATGGGACAGACATTGTAATGAGGTCAACTGAAGACTGGAAAACAATTCTGGTCGAGCCGACGAAGAACAAGAAACAAGTTGCTTGCAGTATGGAAGAGGCAGAATGAGCCTCCTGCTGGATATGGAGAAGGCGTGAGGGTTGAAAGGATTGGAGTTGGAAGCCATGAGCAGATGGGCAGGGATTTGGCGACTGCTGCCGGCACACCAGCAGGGAGTGTCGTGGTTAAGGGTTGAAACACTCCGTGAAGGTGGGCATCTGCTCCTGGCCGAAGGCTACAGCCACTTCATAACATAACAGGAGGATGCACCCCAACAGGTGTATGCCAGACTTGTGGTTTTTGTAGATTTCCCTTTGTTTTATTATTTTACTTCAGAGGGTATATTTGCAAAAAAGGGGTTCCATGTCAGTTTGGTTTTATCAAGGAATGAAGCAGAATTTCAAAACTGACAAATATGTGTGTTTATTTCGTTGTACAGGCATGAATTTCAAGTAAAAACTGGTAAAACCAAAAAAAGACTTGAACATACAGATGAATGTACAGTCAGTGTGAAATGGAGATATTTCAAAATATACTCACAGTGTTCAGAGAGGTTCCCTGTTATTGTGATGATCTTGGACCACCAAAATTTAAAACTAAAAACATAACTATGTGCCCTCACACTCAAGATAAGGCATATTAAGAATTCAGAAAATACAGGTAATAAAGGCATAAAGTGGCTCATTATGAGTTTTATATTTGTAGTTGGAAGTCAGTGCTGTGACACAACGTCTGGAGAGGAACAACTTTGTTCGCTAAGAAGAAGCTGAATTGTTTCCCTCTAAAAATCCCTCTTCAACACAAGGCACAGTGGAGTGGGGTTGCTAATCATGTTATATATAATATAATCATATTATTACATGTAAACAACTGTAAATACTTAAAGTAATTTCTGTACTTAACGATCCAAAGTAAAAATCTACAGACTCTGTGGGTTGTTGGGATCATGGCCCTTTTTCTGTATACGTCAAAGACCAGAGATCAGAGTGGATTAATACGAATTACTGTTCATATCTTTCTGCATCACAACTGTTTTTGAGGCACTATATTTCAAGCTATATTTTCCTTTACGGAAGGATATAAAAAAAAAAAAGAAATCACATATTAAATAATAAAGTTCAACAGTCTGGTGATTCTCCACGTTTCTGTTTCTCTCTTCTCTATGAGTTTTACATTTAAGATATAACACACTGATTTCAGCACCTTTTGAAATCGACAGCAACTTTGAGGTTAAAAAAAAAAATCGGCTTGAGACCAGAGGATGTCTGGTGAAAGAACCGTGTAACAATGGAAAACTATCTCTCCTCTGTGCCCTTCAGCAAGGCCTTAAATGTTTGATTTAGGAGGAGACACATGCTGCTGTGATGTGTAGTATTTCATCTTCTTTCTGCTCTATCTTGTTATAGGTAGGCAGAGCTTATCTTAAAAAAAAGGCACTTGACAACATAGATTGAGAGAATTTAGTTCACACTTTGGTGTTTGTCTTGTACGTTGAGCTGGCTTCTGTATCACAGACTGTCTGGCAGAGGTGAGCACTTTGAGCGACTTTGATGTCCCGCCTCACTCACTGTGGCTTTGGAGCTTCACCTTCCTCATCTGACCTTTTCAAATCTGCTCAAGATTCACACGAACTACCTGTACCTTGCTTTCCCCTGCTGCTCAAACCTTTTGGTTGTTGCCCTCCTCCGTTAACTTGCATCATCTTGACAGGCCTTGTCTCCGTGTCACATCAGAGCTCCACGGTTCGCAGGTGGCCACGGGGGGAAACTGCAGCCAACACGCTCTCAGGCAAACACTCAGACTGCTCCACCGTGCTGCCACAGCAAGACCAGTGTGGCTTCCCGGGATGTCCCTTATGACCGTGGCCGCAGCCTTTAAATCCTCCTGCAGTACGACAAACAGGCAGCAAGACAGGCAGACAGACAGATCAAGAGAGGAAGATCAGAAATGACAGTCGGATTTGTAGGAATCTGTCTGCGGAAGAGGAGATGAAAGAGAGAGAGAAAAAAATCGAAACACTAAAAGGACCTTGTACTTTTCTGTTTAAGTCGATGTGCAATAACAATATAGACCTAAATCTTCCATTACGTAACACTAGTCATGAAAAACAAGGTAAGACAGTTAATAATTTTAATAAAGTCAAGGACTCTATGGAGAGGACAGCAGCCGGCCGGTGTGATCACAGCAGGCGTGACCAGAGTGACTGCACCTGCTCTTTATTATGACACTATTTATAGAAGCTGAAGGGAAGCGTTTCATTTGAATATGCTTTTACTGCTTTATATCATCATTAACCTGTAACGAATGAATGTAATTTGAAACTAAAACAATTACATATGAACAAACCTGTTTCTCTTACAAACAGAAGTCATTCCACTCAATAATGCAATAAGAGCTCTGGTTCCAAAGCTGTTCCTCAGTCTGTTCTCTCTTCTTGTTCTACTTAAAAACCAAGTGTACCATTTCTGTGGCTCTGAGTTTTTTGTGAAATACACATAAATGAAGTGTCCGTCCGACCTGACATTTTGTGGAGGAAATGTGTGTACCTGGCATGGTTCCTGGACAGCCACAGCGAGCCTCTTTGGCTCCTCCACTGGAGCAGAAGGAGCAGCAGTGAAATGTCCCACTGTGACGCCTGAACTTCCTCTTCACATTCAGAATGAACGGAGAACCCTGCAGGACGAGGTAGGACAAAGTCAGTCAGCCGCTCAGTCAGTCTGTCCAGGTCCACAGAAACCAACACTTTACTTATCAGGCGTCCCAGGAGACAAATTCAACATCAGAACTGGTGTAGGCCCTGAGGTGATACGCTGGGAGCAGCCGACAAGACCACGGCTCAGTCCTGCTTCAAATTAAACTATTTCCACATGCGCATCTCAACTCAGAAAAGTAATTAATAACAATCAGTAAATTAAAAAATATGGTTCTATGTTAATGAGTTGAGTTGGCTTCATACCTTGACATGTTGGGCTTTAACACAAACCCACACTGAGTAGTTTCCCGGCTCTCCAGGTGTGTATGAAACACTGTAGGATCCGTCGTTGTTGTCAACCACTGTCGTCTCCATTGTGCTGAAAGAAAAGACATCAGATCGTCCTTTTGATACGATAAAATATCACTGACAAAAAGTTTTGTTACACCAAAATCAGTTTCTTGAACTTCATCTCCTGTCATCAAATTTCCTTCTCACATTTCACTGAATAACATTAACAACAGAGCAAGGGTGATCAATCAGTCAGGTTTTATTTGTATAGCACTTTTTATACAAACACAGAGTAACACAGTGAGTTACACAGTAAAAGAGAAAAAAACAAGTAAACGAGTAAACGAGAAGGGGGCAGCCGTGGCGCAACAAGTTAAGAGTGCGGCTTTGGACTTGGGCTGGCCTGAGATCGGTGGGTCGTGGGTGGGCCTTGACCAAGCGCAACAAAAACGGATATGGTGGTGGTGAAGGAGACGCGCCTCCCCTGCCTTTGCGACCATGACTGTGGTGCCCCTGAGCAAGGCACCAATTCACCCTAGCTCCCCGGGCGCCTCACTGGGCAGCCCTCTGCCCCAGCGTCTCTAGTGCATGTGCATGCTTGTGTGTGTGTTTCATTCGCTTGGTGTGGGTAAAATGCAGAGAGTAATTTCCCCAGGAAGGATCAATAAAGTAATGCAAAAAAAAAAAAAAACAGGAACTGAGGAAATGTTTTCCTGCTGTCTCTCTTGTGTTCTCCTTCCTTTTTTTACACTGTTTTCAGCATGAGTTTCAGTATGATCAGTCCTGAATCAGCCTCACCGCATTGTGGTCAACCTGTTTCCGCATGCTCTCTAATACTGCTCATTTTTACTACATAAACAAGGAAGTTGCGACGATTATAATGTAGCCAAAGAGGAAAGAGGTTTTGTGGTTATTTAGCAACAACCTCATACTGGTTGCACTGGATTTCATCAAGGTGGCTACAACTGATCTGGTGTGAGTGACTGCAGTTTGATAATGCACATCACTCTCATTACAGATTGTAGGTGAGACACACATGCCATCTTCAGATGGCTGTAAGTTAATTAACTACAAAGCAGGCATTCATACATGCAAGCTGCTGTGCGTAAGAGACGCTGGTAAGAATCGGATATTAACGGGATATGAATCTTGCTGGTCAAACATCAAACACTCCCCATGAGGATAAAACCTCACTGTGCCCCATGAAAATACCCTGTTTCAAAACAGCATTTTTTAAATCAAGAAAGTTAAAATACTGACAAAGCAGGCCAGGCACTGTCACACACTCACCAGTTTTTCTTCTCCTTGTGGACAATACTGACCAGGACGTGCTCTCCACCTCGGGTAATCTGCTCTCCAGCTGAGTCTCTGCACACCAGGGTGAAGTGGCCCTGCTGGCCCTCCCTGCCCCGCTGCAGACCTGTGACCATGTTATGAGTTAATGGTTAGAGGCCAGACAGATGAGCTGAGCAAGAAAAAAAAATACACAACATGGCCAAAAAAAAATAGGCATGTGATTGCTGACCTAATTCCAAAAAATGGGCACTGATCTGGTGCTTTAACAACCACCACTGTTCTGGTTTCAGGCTTTCAACAAGATTCTGAACCACGGTGAACATATGGTGGCTGTGTGACTTCAGGCACAGTTGGGCTTCACTGCTGCTGACCAGTGTTTTCCAGAAGCTCACACCGTTATTTAGTGTTTCATTAGCTTGTTCTGCTGTGCTCCAGGGACACACTCACCCACGGCTGCAGAGATTTACTCCCATTCAGCCACAAGACAGTTAGTGAAACTGGGCACTGATGTCGGCTGATAAAGACTCCCTGCTGTCTACGCCAAACTGGGAAACCATTACTTCATGGACCTAATTTTGTACAAGTGATCTATTTCACACTGAAACAGGAAAAGGAACTTTCTCAAACTGTTGCCACAAAGTTTGAAGCACATTCTTATATGCAATATCTGTGCATGTTTTATTATTTTGATTTACCATAACTGGAACTGAGAGATGCAGCCTAACAGTGAAAAGGAAACCCCAGATTAAAAGTGCAAAAAACATGTGGAGGTCTCTTTCATGCAAACGCACAAGCAACCAAGTCTGAGTAACACACGCAGAAATGCTGTATCTCTCAGACACAGTCACACCTGGAGGAAAAAGAAAAGTTTTTTGTGCAAGTACTGAAAAACACACAGAGCCACAAACACAATTAGGACAACTGTCCAAGGTTTTACGAGTGATCCTGCACGGTCACATCGCATTTAAAGAGGCACTTCATCATTCAGGCACGCCACCAAATGGAGACACTTAACACATCTGTCTTGTGCCCCTGAAGACTTCAGTCACACACACACACACACACAGGCTCGCCCAGAAACAACCCCCGACTGAGTGCCTAAGTAAGCCACTTTTCACCACAAACATATGGTGGCTGTGCGACTTCAGGCACAGTTGGGCTTCGCTGCTGCTGACCAGTGTTTTCCAGAAGCTCACACCGTTATTTAGTGTTTCATTAGCTTGTTCTGCTGTGCTCCAGGGACACACTCACCGAGGATATTCATCTGCTGTCTGTGATAAACTTCTGTTCGCATAAGTGATTAATGTTTTGCATTTTCTTTGCATTTTCAGTCTATTAGCCGTTCCATAACTAATGATCCTGCACTGTGTTTTCTTCTGTTATTAGTCAGTGTTTTCTAGTAACTGCCCACACTGTTATTTACACTATTTCTGCTGATTAGAGCTGCAACAGTTAGTTGATCAATCGATTAGTCGATTGACAAAAAAAAAAACTGCCATCTATTTCGATGACATATCATCTTGAATCCAATGTCCAGCTCCTCCCACTAATTTGCTCATCTTCACCTGTGCTCTAGAAATTTTGGGGCATATCTGTATTATTTACGATGAATTTTAATTTTTTCCTCTGAAGTCTGGTGTATGTTGTCTGACACTGGCCTTGGTAGAGGTCTATGCTCTAGATGATTAACAGATGAGACAATCAAAAGAAAAACAATTTTACATTTATCAAACATATTCAGTGTTTTCATCTTCTCAAATGGGATAGTTTGCTGTTTGTGTTTGTTTTATATAACTGTAGGTGATATTAGTAATGTGAAGATGCCATATTGGGTTCTGGGAAATTGAAAGGAGTATTTTTCAGCCTTTTTTCTTTACATTTTATAAAAAGATCCATTTAAAAAAAATCTATAAATTGATCATAAGCTCTGTACACAAACTATATGTCTAGACTTTTTTTTTTAAGATTTTGAGCTCATAACTTTTCTTCATAATAGAGGATTTTTCTGTTACATTCTTACTGCTTTTACTTAAATATAGGATTTGAGAACAGGAATTATCACCACTGCCACCTTTGGGTGTGTGTGTGTGTGTGCGCGCCTTCTAGGCCGAGTACCCAGCAGCTGTCACCATTACAGAGCCAGCTGTTCTGGACCATATTTCACCTGTGCTGCACAGCCTCGTGGTGCAAATCCACCACTTCAAACCCTCTTATCGCACAGAGAAGGGATAATCGTCAGTAAGCCTCTGTGATTTCTGCTCTCTAATAGTCAACACAGAAATCTGGCCCTTATCTGGCCCCTTAAATGAAAAAGCTGCATTGTGAGAAGCGGATGTGGCTGACGAACGTTTGAAAGGAACAAACAAATTAAAAGCAGATAAAGATAAAATGCAGCCCAATCTAACATTAAAAAAAGTTTTAAAAACATGTTTAAAAGCCAATACAGAAAGAAGGTGTGTATAAAGGGAAAGGTCACCACACGGTAAAATGCTCTGTATGAGCCAAACGTTATGCAAACAGACTAACACAGACAAGTGCTTGGCACAATAAATGGACTGACCTTTTGGCAAACATTGCAACAATACAGTCACTCTTTGACACCGACAAGACTTGGCATAGAGTCACTTTTTGCTGAGGTTTTCCTCTTCTCACACAGGTAAACACTACTTTAATCTAAGCCTTTCACAGAGACAAGCAGTGACAAATCTCTGCTGTGTGTGTGTGTGTGTTTGTGTGTGTGTGTGTGTGTGTGTGTCTGTGTTGGGGTGGGGGGTGGAAGGATGTAGTTGGTGGAGGCACAACAAAGGGCTGCATGACTTGAATGTGACAATAGGTCATGTTGCAGATGGAGGGAGTGTGTGTCTGTGTGTGTGAGTGTTGCTTCCTTTATGAAACCCTGGAGCCTAAGACTACATGACACACCCCCTCAGTGTGCTGCCTTCAGGCACCTCAACATTCCTTTGGTCTCAAAGGAATTTTTGTCTCAGAGCCAAAAGCCCAGGAAGGTAACAGTAGTCTTTAACTGCTCCAGGAGAAGTCAGTCTACAATCCACCTCCTCCCCCGAGCCTTTGACCTGTTCTCTCGTGCAGGGTAATCTCTGCTGTTGCAGAACTAAAAAGCACTTGCCACTAGTGGTTTACCTTCCCCTTCAATGGTGCACTTGCTGAGGTCCATTGTCTTAGAGTTGATCACCCCGACCACCGGGTAGCCCTCCACCTCCCCTGCGGGCTCCCTGGGCATGAAGCTGATACTGCTGCCATCATCCAGGGCGACAGATGCCGGGTGGGGGTCGTAGCTGCTCTCTGCCAGACTGGTCAGTCTTCTCAGGGTCACTCCTTTGGCGCTGAGAATCTCGGCCTCTGACCCACAGCTCAGCAGTCTCTCTGCGAACTCCACACCACCTCGGACATCCAGCAGAGCCTGCTGCAGCTGCGCCTTCTGCAGGTGGAGCTGGTTCCTGTTGGACAAACATAGTGTGAAACTCAGAGCATGTGTTGTTATTGTCTCACCTACATAAGGTTCCTTCTCAATTACTTGAATGAATTATTAATGTTCTGAAATACTTATGCTCATAGGGGCTCGGAAATGTGGCTTCCAGCACAAACAATTTCACAAAACAAGTGTCAGACTTGTTGTCAGTGAGTCAAAACAAAAAGATCAATATCCAACGTGCTGACATCGTGCTGGGCAGAAATCCAGTGCTCAGCTTTCTGGCTTCATATGTACACTGGCACGAGAAGCAGTTTAACAAACATACTGAAGTCCAACACATGTGGCCTAGAGTTGTTGTGGACTCAGTAAAAGCAGCATCAATAAATTTAAATAAATGAATAAATAAAATAAAATATTTTATAATATATATTATTATAATATTTATACCTGCGCTGGACACGGAGCTCCTCCAGGCGACGCAGCAGAGACAGGCAGTGGGCTTCCACAGCGCTGGCATACCCTCGTGCAAACGCTCTCACCTCACCGGCTGTTGCCTCCACTCGTGCCTGCAAAGCCTCCTGGGATACTTCCACCTGAAGGAGGTTGGAGAGAAAGAACTTTGTTTTAAAAGGTTTGTTTTAGGTGTTGATTCTAAGGTTTTATATTATGAGGAATTACATTATGACACACTCTGTTTCACCTTCTGCAGTGACTCCTCCAGGCGCTCCAGGCGAGGTCGCAGGCGCACAGCGACCATCTCCCGGATGCGGTCTCCGTGATGATCGATAACATCGTGAGCGGGACAGCAGCGGTGGTCGCGGTGCAGCATGGCGGCACACTCCAGGCAGACGGGCAGGTCGCAGGGCTGACAGAAGAGCCGGAGCTCCTGGGCGGGATGGAGGGAGCAGAGGACGGGGCGGCAAAGACGACCACGGGACTTCAGCTCGTCCAGACCCTGAACACAGTGAGACGCTGTTCGTTTCTGCCGCCTGCAGACAGCAGAGAGAACAGAGACAGATGCTCACACGTCTGTGAGTCAGATTAAAGATTCAGTTCCACGTCAGGATTCAGCTGGAGGTCTGACTTTACCTTCTGCTGGCTGTAAGAGAAGACGATAAAAAACAGGACAGAGAGACAGAGGGGCAGAGCAGAGAAACATATATAGAATAGAATAGAATAGAATAGAATAGAATTGAATTGAATAGAATAGAATAGAATAGAATAGAACAGAACAGAATCTCGCAGTGAGCCTGAACTAGAATGGAACTTTATAAGAGAGTAGAACAGGACAGCATAGAACAGATCTACCTGTGCGCCTGGCAGCAGAACTCGCACAGGTTGACGCTGCAGACCTCGCAGCGGCTCTCGGCGCCTCCTTCGCCGCACAGGTCGCATCCCAGCGGGCCGTCCGTCACCAGGGTCTCCAGGAATACTTCGTCCAGCGCCAGGTGGTCGGTGCTCAGCCCGGCCGGTCCCGACGGAGGAATGTCCACCTCGGAGTCACAGTCGGGACAGAGCACCGTGACGGTGACGGCGGGTCGGTCCGCCTCCACCGCCTCGCCGCTCCTGCCGTCCTCCGGACCGCTCCGGTGGCTGCGCGAAGACACGGAAAACGGCTCCAGCTGGCCGATGCAATCGGCGCAGAAGGTGTGCAGACAGGGGAGGATTTTAGGGTCCCGGTACAGGCGCTTACACGCGTTACAAACCGCCCTCGGGTTTACCAGGACGCCGTTTTGTTCGTGTTCCGTTGACTGCTCCGCGTTGTCTTTCTGTTCGCTCAGCGACATTGTCTGTTTTCGGTGACTCCTGGTGCCAAAAACAAACCCAGTGATTACCACCGTGAAACCCACCGAGCTCCACAAACCCGTCGGAACTGACAGGCAGACCGCCTCTCTGAAACCCTCTCCTCTGCACAGGAACCACTCACATCCAGCTGTTCACACCTGGATGGAAAAAATGTTTTCATTTCATGCCATTGATTCAAATCCCACGGGAAAGTCCTACTTTTCTTGTGGAGAACTAGGCTGCGTTCACGGCTCCCTGGGACATATGACACCTCACTCACTGCCAGACCAATAGGAAACCTCACATGGCCTATCAGGGGTGGGCCAAAGACTTTCCAGGACTCCACTACCAGTCTGGGACCCTGACTGTCCCCATCTACTGGCAGGACAGAACAGTGTGTTTTTAATAAGCATGGATCGACCTATTATTGTTATCTCGTGTTGGCAGAGACAAGCCCACTGGAGGAATTTTGTACTGATGTTATGTCTACATTCATTTTTTGGGAAAAACATTCATTTAGTTCAGTGTTATTAATTAGTATTACTTACTCTTATGAAGTAATGTAAGTCATTAATTAGTATTAATGACTTACAGTAATTAATGTTAGATTTATTTCAAAAACAAACAAGCAAACAAAAACTATGATAATAATAATAATATTAATAATAATAATAATGTGTGTGGTGTTTACAACACAGAAGGTAGTTCATCTTGTTTTACGTTAGGAAGGCAGATACAAATAAAAACTCAAACTTATAGGAAAAGTTTACTGGCAAATAATGTAGACAGAGTCTTCACTTACAGTAAAACATGACACTCACATCGGAGGAATAAAAAGGAAATGTAAAAGCTGACTGAGAAAATGCACCAGGGTTAAATGCTCACTGTAATAAATTAACAAGCAAAGCAACATAATGTTCAGAAATTCATTTCCCTGATGCACTGTGGTCACCCGGGATGAGATGTGCAGGGCAATATTTAATGTATGTTTGTGTATTTAGGTCTGATAATAGATGCAGAGGACACTGGTCGTGATGCTCAGGTAACCCGACGTCAGCAGGGATGAAGCAGTGCTGTAGTTGAAGTATGTCTTCTCCAATACTTCAGACTCTAAAAAATATGAAAGGAGATTCAGTTTTGTTCAATCTGTTTTGCTTTGTTTTTCAATCTTTTATTTTGTTTAATTGTGTTTTAACTTTTGACCAGGCTACCTGTTTTCATCTGGTCATATCAGTGAAGATATGTATTTTTTCATGAAGTAATCATAAAATCCCACCTGTCACAGTTGCCTGGGAGACTGACATCACCAAGTCATTTTCAATCTTGCAGGTGTAGGTGCTGCTGATGTTGGCCAGCTGCAGCACGCTAACGACACTGAATATCCCTCCAGAGCTTTGTGAGAAGTTCGTGCTTCCCTCCAGGACGTCTTCGTCATGGTTCAGCCATGTCACATGTGGCTTGGGGAGCCACCTGCTTGCCTTGGCAGTCAGGACGCCATTGGAGAACGTAAATGTAGGGGCTGAAAAGGCTGAGACAGTGAGAGAGGTGAATATCAGTCTGTCGTAACACAAGCATTTATAAGCAGCGTAGAGTTGCAATTACTTAAACATGTCTTCCTCAGAGAACTAATTATTTAACTTCTCCTGTTGCCATGCATGAAATACTATACATTATAAACTCTCTGTAAGGTAAAGTTAAAGTAAAGCGTTCACTGTTTTTTCAGAGAAATTCATTTCCAAAGCAAACACAGTGAAATTGGAAGGACGAGTCGTCCTACCTGCTGTTCTGAGACGAATGTTGACCTCCCCTCCACCATCAGATGAGCTGATGCTGCAGGTGTACTCCCCTTCATCACTGCTTCTCACATTCCTCATCAGCAGAGAGGCGTTCCCGGTCACTAAGGCATCAGGGAAGAGTTGAGTTCTCCCTCTGAACTGCGAGTTCTGGTCCCCCAGAACCGGATCTCCGCCCTTGTACT
This sequence comes from Toxotes lorentzi, assembly GCA_037833715.1. Taxonomy (NCBI): domain Eukaryota; kingdom Metazoa; phylum Chordata; class Actinopteri; family Toxotidae; genus Toxotes; species Toxotes lorentzi. Next base: position 3,530,876 of record JBBMJY010000007.1, on the reverse strand, counting down.
GGTAAACAAGTCCCTCCAGCCCCTTCTTCACCCAGGTGACTGACAGTTGGCTGACTCTGGTTTGCGAGCGAAGATAGCAGCTGAGGAGCTTATCCTCGCCGAGGTTGGTGATGGGCACCGTGCTGCTGCTCATCACCTCAGAGGAGGAATCTGTGGGACGAGGACGCAGACTCAGACTTGTGATGGAAAACACATCCAGATCATTAGCCCACTAAGAGATCCCTTCCTAAAGTTATTCCAGTGTCAGAGATGAGGGACAAAATCCACAGTCCTTAGGGTATCTTCCAAAGTTACAGTCTTTTCCTTGTTTTTATGTTACTGCGGCTCAACAAGGAAACAGCGCTGAACTGAAACACCTGCAACCCTGACAGATACCCATGTGAGCTGACTAAGTGAGACTGCTGAAGCCTCATATTATCTTCAGCTGAAATCTTTGGAATGCATTTTCTTTGTAGTTTGTTCCCACTGGATTCACAGTAGGAAAGATCTCTTCGTGTATTATCAAGGTGAACAATAAAACTTGAAAAAACTTGAAAACATGTGAACCTCCTTCAACACTGTCACTGTTTTTGCAGGTGTTGAGTGACAAATGTGTACACTTAAAGATTCATAGATAACCTCACGCTGCCTGTTTCAGTTCTCCTTTTTATTCTAGACTTCATTAGCACTGACTAAAAAAGAACCAGGAAGGAACAAACTGTGTGCAGGTGCTTTTTAAATCTTGCACAACACCCATGGATGTTTCTACACACGCCATTTATCTGAGATGGAAATTCAACAACACATCCAAATGCACATAGAACACCACACATAAAGCTAGACACACATGCACATCCCTTTAAACACTTGGTGGTGTCTTGTCATCCACAAGAATGAACTCCTTTTCTAGTTTAGACAAACACAGTGTGCACTGAACACACCCATGTGTCCCCTCAGGCCTGACAGGGCCATCACCAGCGATAAAACAGGATTCTCACAAGGATCCACGGGTCTTACTTGAGAAGATCAAGGCCAAGATGAGGATGATGATGGCCGAGACTAAGACGATGAGGGCAATCATGCTGCACGCAGAAGAGAAACACAAACACAGGAAAATGTAAGGTCACAGACACAGAGACAGCTTCAGCTAAAATCAACACGTGGATCAACAAGTTCCTCCGGCTGTAGAAATACACAGACACCCAGTGCTGGAAGAAGTACACCTATATAGTTACTTCAGTAAAAGTATTCTTAGAGCAATCTAAAAATACTCCTGCTGAAGTAGAAGTTTGCAGTGAAAATATTACTTTAAAAAAAAAGATTAAGGCAAAATGTGCTGTAAGTATTCAGTTTTTAGTCAAAGTTAATGCGACTCATGTCTAATATTACATTAGTATTAGATGGTTTCTGATGCATCAGTGATTAAAGCATTTTACTGTTGAGGTGGAACTACATTATACACTTTTTTACTAATCTGTGCCTTTCTTTGGGCCTTGAACAGTTATTTAAATGACACCATCTTCGAAATTTAGAGAGGAAATGTTCCTTTGGTGAAACGGCCAACAAGTCACAGACACATAAACCACAACAGAGAACCACAACACTGTTTTGTTCTGAAAGATCACGAGCCAAACATGTTGAGAATGTATGAGAACCTAACCTTTAACCTTTAACAGTACATTATATGTTTTAACTGGAAATCTGAAAAATATCTGGTAAGTAAAAACGACAGTATTTTTCTCTAGTAGTAGAAATATGAGTTGCACTGGATGGAAATACTCAAGAAAGAAGAAGTAACTCAAAATTGCACTTGAATATAGCACGAGTGACCGAACTTAGTTTCTTTGCACCACTTCAGACACACCTGAAGAAGATGATCTGCCCCAGGGAAGCCATGGCTGCCGACAAAACCTCGTGAGACGAACAAACGATTGCGATCCTGTTGCTTAAGTCAAAGGTCCAGTCATTCCATTCCCCCTAAATATCCACCGTTCCACGGAGTGACAGTCTGCTGTTTGGCCTCTCTGGCCTCTCTCACAGCACCTGAAACACAGCACGATAAGTAAATATTAGCTTTAAGGCGTGGGCTTCATACTTGTTGACATGTTGTCACAGTAACTCATTTCTTATCAAATTAAAGGAGCATGCTGCTAATTTACACAAGAAAGGGGCTCTCATTCAGCAGCTCGTTTCCCGGGATGACGTTTGGTATGTTTGATATAAATTAACACCTTTACTGTGCCTATGAGATGGATTTGGCCATTTATGTAATTTTAGCAAATAGTATTGGCAGCTGCTGGCTAAAATGATGAGAAAATAACGAGTATACGTAAAGGCTGAATGTCAAGTACACTGTGCTTCCTTCAGCACTTTGCTCAAGGTGGAGTAAATTTCAACTGCAACAAAAACTTACACGACTAAACAAAAGATATAAAAAAAAAAAAAAAAAAAAATCTGATGGTTGATAGGTATGGCTGATATTTCCAAAGAAACAACATGAGCTCTAAGCACCCTGTGTTAGCAGCGGAGGGAGAAGAACTCAGATCCTTTACTGAAGTAAAAGCACCAACACAACAGTGTCAAAATAATCCATGAGTAAAAGTTCATAAGCATTTACAGCAAAATGTTATTACATTTTTAACACTGATGCACCAGTATGACAGCAGCATTTTACTGGTTGAGGTGGTGCATGTTTTATGTACAGTTACGTAGTTGAATCCGGTGGTTGCCAACTAAATCTGACCATGATCTCATATTTGTCATATTTGTGATTTTCATAAAGTAAAATTTCAAAAATAATCAAAACTGATGTGGAGAAATCTAGTTTGACTGTAAATATGTGATGATGTACAAGAAGAGAAATGAGACAAGTGGCATCAGCATCTGAGAACACCAAAAAAGAGGCACCAGACACCATCCATGACCACCGAAAAATTCTGCCAACCTCAAACCCACATGTGACAGAGATTATGATATATGCAAAAACACACCAACGTCATACAAAATGACCATGTGACAAAAATGTAATTTCAGTTTTTATTTCAGTCTCCATCTCCCAGACTCAGATACACGGGCTTGAGAAAAAAATGCAAAGTTAATTTTTGTGACATTTGTGAAATGTTTTTGGCCTCACGTCTTCATAAACCTTTAAATCACACAAAGTACGGCCGTTACTTCGTAGCACCGTGACACTTATCCTTGCAAAGCTTTCACCAGTTAAAACAGTTCTCAGTTAAATCGAATTTCTCTTCGTACAAAGTACAAAACAGCTGAGTGTTTCATAACAGGAAAAAAGCAAACAATGCAGATAAGAAACCAAAAATGCCATAAAATGATTAATTACTGTTGTTACAGGACTGAGATCACAGTAAAACCAGGTTTAAACAAATCAGACACAACATGTTAATTGGAGTTTAAAACTTTGCACAGTGTGTTTCCCAAGATGTTTCACTGTTACTTTGCAAAAATAAAATTATAGACACTAGCACTCATTTTATCTTAAAACATTTGATTGATCAAACATGAAACATGAGGATCTATTTCTCTTTCGGTGCACAGTAAAATCTGTCAAGGAAAATCCTTTGTAGTTGTAGTACGGAAAGTGAAAACAGTCAGTGCCATCATTGTGAAAGTGCTGAAACATGACTTACTGTGGTTAACCACTGTCACACAGAGGACTGGACAGAATACGTCTGGAGAACATCCAGAGAAACTTAAATGTTGCTGAATGCCGCCTGTTTGAACGAGATCTTCTGAGAGGACGAGAAAGACAATAAGTAAGCCGGGTCAGCTTTGGAACAGAGTGTCTCCATCATCCTGCCAGCCACCATGCCTCACTGCGGTCACAATTTTGATCAGAAAGGTTATGAGATATTAACAACTGCTGTGAGTACGCTCCTGCTGATCGTCCTCTTCCACATTATGCAGTACATATTTGAGATGGAATTTGGGTGCTCGTGCAGACCTGGTCTACATCTGAATGGTGTACTGTACCTGGTGGCCCCCCCTTTGATCCTCACCTTCATTGTCAACCTCATTCAGCCTTTCCACAGGACGATGACTTTTTCCAGCCAACGTTATCTTTGTTGCTGCACTCGCTACAATAACTGCTTGACCAATTTTTTTAAGTTGTTGGTCAAGTGTATCAGTATTAGTGCTGTGTGGGTGTCCACTGTTCTGTTCGATGGAGACTGGTACTTCTGCCTGAAGACAAACTTCAACCTCTCTCAGACTGGAATTCCTTGCAAAAAAAATCTGACCTACGAGGAGCAGCTCATCAAAAATGCTTACAAGACCGACTCACTTGTAAGTATCAACACACAGCATGCAAATAAACTGAATCACCACAAAACAGCCTGAGAAATTATATTTTAAATTATAAATGCTTATACAAATATTTTTTTTTCCTGAGCTAAATGTTTGACGATGCAGAAATCTGCATCCAATATGTGTCTCTACTACTACTAACTACTTCAACTTTAATGTCATGTTGATGATGTTGTGTTTTTTCCCCCCAAACTTTAAATTTGATTGTTGAACACAATATTTCAAGTTAAAATACTTTTAATACACTCAACTAGAAGACTGATACCACTCTCATTTGTGTACAGTAAATATGAAGCTACAATAAGCAGCCGCTGAGTTTAACTTTCCAGAAACACTGGAAACCGGGGAAAACAGCAGGAAAGCAGATAAACCCACTTTCTAAAATATCTGTTTCTTCAAAGTATGATTAAAGTTAAGCATCTAAGCGTTAGGCAAATCCCCCAAGGTTAATAGTGACAGGAGCCAGCAATGAATGATTGGTATGAGACTGATAAACCTGATTTTACTGTCAGAGTCAAATACAATCACTCACCCCTGCACTTTAACTTTCTCTGGGCTACAAGAAAGTCACAATATTTCCTGCTTTGATACTGAACACAGTGTTAAATTAGTCATATTACTTAATAACAAAAGAAAGAGAAGTTCTGAAATATGAACAGACATAAAACTAAAGCACTAAAACAGCACAGAAGTACTTTATGCTTGGCTGTTGCTGGATCTCCAGTGTTTACGCTGAAAATTCTTTAATATTAGTGCATTAGCTGAAACAAGCTTCGTGTTCCTTTAAGCCTTTGAATACATTTTGTGCCATTTTTCTTTTCCAGGACTTTGGCTTTTACATCATCTGTGGGTTTTTATGTCTTTGGAGCTTTGTTGAAATGAGGAGAGCCTACTGCATCAGAAAGAACGGACAGAAATGTTGCACCATGTCCTCCAAGGGCCTGTGCCCTCCCTATTACAGCGTGGCTTATGAAGAGCTGCTGGCCATGCAGGTGAGCGACTATTTGAACAACGAGCTACAAAAACTAGCTAAAGAAAGGGCGAAGGTAATCTGTAACCCCTACCTTGAAGTTATTAAAAATCATGAGGGGCAGCCAAACAGTACACCGGATGAGGACGAAAAAGTTTTGGACGCGTGGGAGAAAATTTCAGCCTTTGATTTGTACTTGATGGAAACAAGAGAAGAGGATTCACAAAAGGAACAAAAGGAACAAACAGAACAAACAGAACAAACGGGACAAACAGGACAAACGGAACAAACTGGCCGAATGGGACAAACAGGACAAACAGGACAAACGGAACAAACTGGCCGAATGGGACAAACAGGACAAACAGAAATAGTGGCATTACATTCAGAAGCTCCAGAGCAGATGCTGGGGAGAGTGAACTCTGCTTCCCCTTGTTAGGGATAACACCATCTGAAGGAGGAACAGACTTTGCACGAGACCTCTCTGTTTAAATATTAGTTTTCAGACTTTCACAAAACTTCACTAAGAGAAATGTGAATGAATTTGTGGTGGAAATTATATTTTATAACTGGATCTTACAATAATATATTAATGTTATGAATATGATTGTAGTATAAAAAAGTCTAGGCGGTACGGTGGTGCCTTCGTTAGCATTGTCGCCTCACAGCAAGAGAATTCCAGGTTTGAACCCTGGTCTGGGCTCTTCTTCTCCTGTGTGGGTTTTCTCTGGGTACCACAATCCCAAAAACATGCACATTAGGTTAATTGGCTACTGTACTCTAATGGATGGATATAAAAAAATTCTATTTAATTATAATTACTTGTCCATGCTGCAACAGTTTTCAAAGATTATCGAAAAGTTGTTTTAAAATGTCATGCTTTTTTGGGAAAGAACAAAAAGAATGGTTCATTGAACTGAAAAAAAATAATGAAAGTAACTAACACAGGAACATCGATCAGGTAAGACGGAATCTGATGACCAAGCATAATTTATTACTATGACACTTGACCCCGGACAGTCTGATGAAGAGGACAGAAGCCATCTTTAGATGGTATGATTATGTAAATACAAAAATCTAGCCTCTCTCTAGCCTACAACCCAAAACTTCATTTACAAACTGTTCATGTCAGAATTAAGTTTACACCAATGCTAAAGCGTTTTCTCACAGATCCATCTTATTTGGGTTTCACAGGACAAATCATTCCAGTTATTTAAATCATCATCCCCATGTATGATATGGGCACAGTCCTCTTCCCCGAGGGCTGGATGTCCACCACCATTATCAGGCTGTGGTTTCCGCCAGTATCTAACAGATCCACAACAAGACAAAAGAGATGCAGTTAATGTTCAGTATTTATGCAATTCAACAGGAAATGCTTTCTTTCTGAATGACGCATGTAGTGAAACCTGCATGCGTCACATTCAGGACATTACTTGGCTCAGTGATCAACACATGAACTTACTGTGCCACGTTTTCAGCTTGTTATACATCTACATACATTTAACTACATATTTTGAGTGAAAATGTGTTCGATCTGTTTTTGAGGTTTGGTTATTTCTGATTTGTATAATTACCTAAACAAACAGATACAAGAGATATTTGTGTTTTTGTCTCTTTTCAGCGAGGTGAAGCACATTTCTGTCTTACTGTAGAGACAGTGGATTTCTATCAACCCATTTCCAGGTTCCTTCTTTTTGTGTATCAGTCAAACCAATCCAGGTGTGCTTCGTGGTGAGCGAAGAGAGGAACACCTGTCCAATAAAAAATAAAATAAAATAAAACAACATGTATATTTTAGTTTTTGTCACATGATATAAATATGATATATTATGGTCTTATGTGTAGACATTCATGGTGACGAGAGGATGAATTCTACTGACATGTTAAAGGTTCAAGGTCCCCAGAGGACACGTTCTAACGTCTTTGGTGATTATTCTTTTCCTCTCGTGCCCCCAGCAGGATAAAGTTTTCACTTGAAAACTTGTGAAATATCTCAAAATCTATCACATGGATTGGTATAAAATGATTAATGAGTACTTCCTCCCAGAGCCACCAGGGCAGCTCTAGACTCTGAATGTTGTTCACGAAATCTGGGGAAAAATATGTCTATGTGAAAACTATCATTTCTATCATTTATTTGTGCTCACACACACACACACACACACACACACACACACACACACACACACACACACACACACACACACACACACACACAGTACCTGTTCTTCAGGACTGTCTATCACCACCAGATCTGCTCCACGGTGTCTGCAGTCCTCTCTGCCTTTGCCCCAGGAACCAGACTGAGTGGACAGGAAATAACAGGTGGAACCAAACGTGCTCCATCCTGTTTCTGTGAGAAACCATCACAGATTTAAAAATCAGAAAAGGGTGAGATGCAATGTGGAGGTTAAAAACATGCATATTTGGTAATCAGAATGAAGGTGGTGTCCATGCATGTAGCTAGTTATAACAAGTGAGTCCCTCACTTTGGTTCTCTCTAACACACAAATAATGGTGTGACTATGTAAAAGTTATTATGTCACCCTGTCTTCCAATGAAGGTATGCTTACAGAACAGTTACTATTGTCTCTTTATCTCTGGTTTTACTCTCGCAGCTTCTGTTTTCCTAACTGAATATTATTTTACAAGAAAAAAGATATTTATCATACACATACACAAAACTAAACCGTCTCATGACCACAAATGTTTCTTCAAGATAAAAATAAGGCTGTGACTGAGGCTTTTTGATGTCACTGTGGTAAACTGGTGGCAGTGGCAGAAAGCACTGCAGTGTGTGTCGTGTGTGATGCCTGTTGTTTACAGACGCGTTTTGCAGAAATGTGAGTTCAGATTGTCACACCAAGTACTTTTATTTTGATCATACGGGGTAGGTGACAACTTTCTCACCCTCCAGTGCATGGACCATAGATGTGACTCACTCTGGTTATTGTACATACTCTGAATCCTGCTCAGCTCTTCTGCCATTTCAGCATTCAGCAGGTCTCAATTTACTAAATCTGCTTTCTTTTAAAGCCACAACATTTATTTTAATGTGTCATCACTGAAAAAACACAAAGCAATTGTTTTTAATAGTTATCAACTTTCAAATCTTTAGCTAAAACATAAAAGGTGAGAATCTACTAAAACAAGTGTTACAGAAATAGCTTTACAGAGGCAGAGCAGAATCAAACTGTCATTGGCAAAATGACAATGATGATCGGAATCAGAAACAGAAATGTGTAAACTTCAGCGACGGCAAACTCCGATGAGAAAGAACTGTAGTAATATATGACTTCTGTCTTGAGCACTTAGAGTGAGAACTTTCTCATCTACAAGTCCAATAGGCACAGATGTGACTCACTCATTTTGGACAAAGTCCGGTTCAGCTCTTCGGTCATTTCAGTGAGGTTGGCCTTCAGCAGGTCTCTCTCTTCACTCAGGCTGGCTTTGACCGCGGAGAGTTCTGCAGCTGAACGTTGTACGGACTCAAGGTCTAAATAAATCAAGAGACAACCTTCATGGTTATTACAGGACCACACAACCAGAAACCAAATAATCAAATAAAAAGAATCCTGTTTGGAAGAAGTTTGTGTCCTGGTTTTTTTTTTTTAAGTATCAGTGTTGAACTTTTCAAAATGAGGAAAAGCAGGAAAAAAGGACCAACGGAGAATACATGAAGGGGACAACAGGAGCCTGAAGGCAGAGCAGAATAATGATTTCTCTATGTGAACCAGACTTACAGACGACAGAGACGACGATGAGTCCAGACAGCAGCAAAAGACTCAGCAGGCTCAGAAAGAGAACAACTCCTCCAT
>JBBMJY010000007.1:3433564-3515518 GCA_037833715.1 Toxotes lorentzi | reverse complement strand
TCTAAGTTTACAAATCTGCTTTCTTTTAAAGCATGAATTATTTCAATGTGTCATCACTGTGCAAAACAAAACACTTAGTCTTTCAGTGGTACACACTGCTGATTGTGTCTCATTACATTCTGTATAGGGCTAATTTGCATCTCACATTTGTTCCTCAAATACCAACACAATATATAAATTATCAAAGGTGTGACCATGGATGAAACAGTTGTTTCATCCACCAAGTTATTTTTTTACTATATGGGTTCAGCAAATGTGCATAACAATCATCTTCTTTATGCCACGCTGCAGTTTGAAATGATAATAACAATAATAATAATAATAATAAACGATGGATTACTGACACACATGCCTGTCTGACTGAAAATTCTTACCCGTCGCCTTTGAAGGTCTTAATTGAACAGACTTGTCACATTCAACATTGACACAGATTTCTCAAGAATGCCAACTGTGTCTTAGAGTATGAGCTCCACAGGACAAGCTACTCTATGTTACTCTCTAATTTGAGAGGAAGTCACAAAGACAGTTTGTAATCTGTCGTCTTATTTGAAAGAGGAAATTTCAGACGCTTATTCTACGGTTGATTTGAGTTTCCTTTGTCACTCTTTGGCAGACTCTTCACATTTACTGTGAAGCTTAAAGGGATTTAAAAATATTTGTAATTTAAACATGAAAAAAAAAAAAAAAAAACAAAACAAAACAATGATGCCAAGATATGTCCAACCCAGCCTAGTTTGTTTATTAGGCATACACAATACAAGTTCACCAAAGTACTGTACAACTTTGTTGGCATGATTTAAAATTAGCGGTTTAGGAACAAGCAGCACTGATACAGTGGCATCATTTTAGCAGCTGGCGATGCTCAAAGACGTAGAGGTAAAAAAAAAAAAAAAATTAAAATCAATTCCACAATGAACAGGAGGTCAGTGAAGATGGGGATAAAGAAGACGGACTAATGCTGCATCTACGGGACAAGAAAACTCAGATGTGGAGTTCATTCTCCACATTTCCAGAGGTGATTTCAGCCTCTGAGCTTGTTAGGCGTTACAGCTGGAGAGTCCGTAGCCCAGGCAGGCCCATTCATTGGTCATCTCCATGAAACCCGGGGTTGAGGTGAGGCCGCTCGCTAAAATCAAAGCATTCATTCACAAACACAGATGGATATAAATTACATCATTATACCTTCAGTCTTCATATAAACACAAATGCCTCTGAATTCTGTGTTTTAACAAAGTGTAACCACAGCAACACATAATGTGGGCAATACTCGCCGGGTTTTCATGTTGTATGTCTGTGTGCTGTGTGCTCACCTGCCAGCAGGTTGTAGAGGTTGCAGTAGTTGAGGCCATCATCCAGAATGCTGGTGAAGCTGAGAGAAACAGACTGACCCTGGTGAAATAACAAATAAACAAATTAATAAACTCTTTTGATAGATCACTGATTTTAGTGTGGTCACTCTGCTGTTCCATCAAATATCAAAAGAAGAGAACATTATGACAGAAAGAAAATCCCATGAAACACCAAAACCAACAAATAATTAACTTAAAAATCAAACTATATTTATATATTGTGTGAAAATAAATTTACATCTTCAGTAGGAACTAATTGGCTTGGGGGCTGACTGAGAGCCACAGACTGGTTGAGGAAGAACATTTTCCTCCTTTTTGAATACTGAAATGCTTCTTACAGACACACGGCAGCCACTGGTCAGTACGGTGGGCTCGAAGCTGAAGGTTATGTTCTCAGCCTGAAGTCTGTCTGTTGAAGTGTGGTTGGCTTTGATAGTTACAGGGGTGGCCGACACAAGCTGGAACAGACGACAAGGTAAATATGTATGATTAATACATTTTTATATTGATGAGAGAGGCTGGAAAATAGTATTGCATCTATTTACATTAAAAAATAAATAAATTCTACCCATGTAAAACACAACAGAAGACTGGTTCGTACCATGTAGTTACATTTATCACAGCCATTCAAAGGGCTGAAGGCTTCAATCTGCTGCTCTAGCTTGGTGCTGATTTCAGCACAAGGTGATGTAAAGAGCCTAGAAGAAGCAGAGAGTGTGACTCAGCCTGGACACTTCAATGGCTGGAAACATAAAGCACGAACAAAGTTCATGTTCCCACACAGAGACACAAAAACCTCTGAACCAGATCAGAGAGCTGGACTTACCAGAGTGAACGGCAGAAAGCATGGTAAGGAACAGGGACGGCGGACGAAGAGCCAAACAGGGCTGCGACGAGAGCAGAAGCCAGCAGCAGAGTCCTCATGGTCATGGTGCAGCACGTGTCTTCCTCCTGTGGAGCAGTGGTATTGCTGGGAGTTTGCTGGTTGCTCACTCAGTGGAGTGTGAACTGCTGTTGTTGAATCTGAGTTGGGGACCACAGCTTTATATGGGCTCATCATGAGTGCCAGAGAAGATGCTTGAAATTGATTTGGTCAAAGGCTGTGACTCCTCAGTCTTGTGTCTTGGTACTGAGGTGTCTTGTGGTTTTCCTGTACACAATGAATACCCTTTATTTGTAACTGTGGGCAGAGCAAATCACATTTTGCTTCACTTATTAACATTTTTTCTGTGTTATGTCCTTGGTTGCTCTTTTTTTATGGGGATCTGGGGCTTTAAGCAACACTTGGGAAACAGCAATCTACATCTAGAATTTTCAGTCATTAACATTTTCAACTGATTGTGTGTTTGTTGGTCTTTTGGTGTGTATTTACACAATAAAATACCCTTTATTTTAAATTGTGGGCCAAGTAAATATTATAGATTTATAATAAATTTTAATCACTATTTGACGAAAATGAATTTTAAAGTAATAACCTCTGTTCCTGGTCCACAGTTTTGTTAGTCAGTTTCCTGAAAATAACTACGGTGTGTAATCTGGCACTAATTACAGTGAATAAAAGTCTCGGACGGTTCATTTAATTTGGTTTGTTGTATTGATAAGTTGCTGTTTTTCAGTGAAATCCTCTTGAAAGAACTGCTCCATTTGTACCCTCGTAGAAAATATAACTGAACGAACTAAGAAAAGAATCTGTTTCAGCGACAGTTGAAAAACATACTGTTTACTGCATCAGTCTTTGTTTTACAAATCCTGTGTAGAGTCAACTCTGTGTTCTGAGCTCCTTTAGAAGGTCTCACAGTGAGGGACTGAATACTCACGACTTTTTTTTCTTACTTGTATTTGTTTTAATTCTCAGGCTCTTCGAGCTGCCTTGTGCAGAACCAGCCGGTGCTCTGGTGAACCACGTGAAGGCTTGGAGCACAAAGAAGTGTAGTGACAGCCAAGAGAAGTGCATGTATGAGGTAAATTACAACCTTTATCTTACTTGGCTCACCTGTAAAGCATGTTCAGATTATTTTCTCATCTCATCTTATCTCAGAAAACCTGCATTTTTTGCAATTTTTGCAACTTAAAATTAGTAAAAGGAGATGCTCTTAATGCGGACATGTCCATGTACATAGTTTTGCAGGTCCAGCTGCTTGAATATGACTTTATAACTATGCTATGAAAACAGATTTAAAAAGTGCTTTAAAGGACAACAAAGGGAAAAGCTGGAAAAAAAAAGAAAAGAAGACTCAGAAAAGCCAGAATGGCAAACAGGCACCATGGTAAACCAGGGGAATCAGCAGAGCAATGCTCCTGAAAATCACAAGTTGGAACTGGTGTAAAGCCACGAAAACCACTCACTGTGAACACCGAGTCCGATGAGCCCAGCCAGCAGGAAAACACTGAGCAGCCCCAGAGAGAGAACCACACCCCACTGAAGTCTCCTCTCAGAACCACTCAGACCTGAACAGAGCGGACCAGGGAAAACAGTCAGTTATACCACAGTAATAATCACAGATGATAACATTCATGTATTCACAGCTCGGCCTGTCAGTTCAATCTTACCTGTCTGATTCGTTGAATGTTTCTGGTCAACAGACTCAACATGCTGGACAGTGACACAGATTTCCTCCATCGCTCATGAGTGCCAACTATTTCCTGCAGTTTCAGTGGTGCTGCAGAGACTCTGGTACAAATGAAACGTTTTCAACCTCTGAGGAAGTCACGAGTTTCACAGACAAACTGTACAGTACCAGTCAAAAGTATGGACACACCTTCTCCTTTAACGGTTTTTATTACTTTCTCCATTGTAGATTCATACTGAAGACATCAACACTATGAAGGAACACATATGGAATTATGTAGTTAACTAAAAAGTGTTAAACCAACCAGAACATGTTTTATATTTTAGATTCTTTGAAGTAGCCACCTTTTGCTTTGATGAAAGCTTTGCACACTCTTGGCATTCTGACATGAAAAGATCCAGAAGCACAGAGTCATTTACAATTTACATTTTAAGACAACTTTCTTGCAATAGGTACACTGCATTAATGTTAGTTTTAGAAAGGATCATCATTTAATATGATGATCACAGGTGGAAGGTAGATGGACTGATGACTTTAAAGAATCTCTAAACAGAGTGAATCTTTGTGACGTGGGGAACTACCAGGACTCCTCAGAGAGGCAAGATCAATCAAAATGGAAATGTTCTACCATAACATGCAAGTATTTTAAAGTCAAAATTAATCTATATAATAATCCAACACCACTGCAACTTGATGTGTGCAAGAAAGTCAAAGGAAAAGAGACGTTTCCTGCAAAATGAATTTAACACAAAGGTAAACGAAAGACATTAAGGTATCTGAGAAACATTTAAAAAGATTTTGATTCTATGCATGATCAGACACACAGCCAACAAGAAATCAGTTGTGTTCATCTAATAGTGCAAATCTGTAAAGTGTAATCAACTTTTTTTGGTAATTTATTTCATAACGTACCACACATCTCCTGTGCAATCTGCTGATCACCACAGTAAAGTTATAAATCATTAAAAAAAAAAGCCTTCTGTGAAATGCTCTGTCAGCTGCTGACTATAAACCTATGTAACATATACCAGATAAAATGCAAATTAAAATTAAAGTAAATTTCAGGAAGCTGTTCCTCAGCTGCTCACTTCTCTTTAAATCTGTAAATGTATGTTCCTCAAGCTGAGCCTTGTCAAAGCACAACAGTGCACTAACTGTGTTTTTCAGGCATTTATCTCACTTTTCTGTCCCATGTGTGAAACACAGAAAAAACACAGAATTATGTGACTGCGTCCATTGTGTGTAATTGTTGTGTATTATTTAATGGGCATGAGAACACAGATACTTGTTGGAAGCACTGTCAGTGCTGTAATTGCTTTGTGTGTTTGTATTTCCTTTCTTATCCTGCCAAAAATGTACAGGCACTCAAAGAACAAGGCTCCTCAAAGGAACCAGGTTACACAGGTAATCAGACATGAGGGAAAAAAAAAAAGATTCGACTGTGACTGTTGGTGCTCACAGTCAACTCACATTTTTTTCCCCTCACTCTGATGTTTGATGTGAACATTAACTGAATCTCCTGACCTGTATATGCATGATTTAATGAGCCACACTGCTGCCACATGATCGGCTCACTGGATAACTGCGTGAAAAAGCAGGTGTACAGGTGTTCCTAATAAAGTGCTCTGTGAGATGTATTCATGAAGTTTGAGAAATGGGTTTACTGCAGAAAGTCTGCTTGTAAACACACTGACAGAGACTCTTCAAAGTGCTTTTTTTATAAAGGCAAAAGAAATTCAAGCATATCTAACAATAAATCTAAAAGATCATTTCAACCCTTAAAAACAACAGACAGGTTTGATTTTCTCTACTCTATCTTCTCTTCATGCTGCCCCAGTCCATGCTGGCCTGCTCAGTGGACCAGTAAAGGGGCAGCGGTCCTCTGTAGGTTCAGACCACTGAGAGGTGAGAAGGGGGGGAGGGCTTCGTAGCCCAGCAGCTGACGGGTGCAGGACTCCCAGCTTAAACCAAACTCCAGTCGGCTGTAGACACATGGGTACTGCTGGTCGGCCCAGCACACCCACTTGACCGCCCTCTGAACCTCCTCAAACCACTCAGGCCTGAGAAAAAGAAGGAAGTTGTTACCAGAAAGAGGCAGCTACTCTGAGGATAGTGACAGCTAGGTTTACAAAACCAGAACAGAAAATTACAGCAAACAGACTAAACCAGGTCAAAAGGACACTGGATTATTTAATACACATACAGCTTGGTTCTTCTTACAGGGTAGCTCCTCGTCTGACAGATTCTGGATTTATCGGGTCTTGTATTTTTGAATGACTTTATATATCTACTACAGGTTGTAACCCTACAGTGACTGTAGTGTTTGAACCTAATGTGAGTAAAGCTGAGAAAGATCTACTTCATTAACACAAGACATCACATTTGTTTAGGGACCTAAATGTCCATGTCCCTCGTTTTGCGCCTTCACGTTTAGACCCAGTTGTTGTGATTTTAGAAAAACAAAAAAAAAATCATTAATATCTCTCTCTCTTCATTGTGTTGTTGTGTCTGGCTGTGGACAGACCTGGGCTGAGCGGAGGTGTCCAGACTGAAGAGGGTGCGGAGCAGTTTGCCTTCCTCCAGCTTCTCCACCCTCAGCAGCTGCAGAACCAGAAGAGTCGCCACCAGCCTCAGGATGTCTGCGTGGGCCCTCACACCTAGACCACACATGCACGGGTAATGGTACTCATCATTTACATGCAATATGAAACACTTCAACTTTTCAGTAAGTTTTGTAGGACAGGAAAAAAGGGACAGGAATGTAAACTTTCAACCTATTTGAATGCCCTAAAAACATCTGGAGGAAAATCTAGTCAGACCTGCACAATTGTGTGCAAATTATGTCATTTAATTATTATTCTCACCTAGGGAACGGATGCCCTTGTTTTTCAGGAACACGTTGGCAAAGAGGTCCACATTAACATTTAGGAATTCACCCAGCTCTGTGGTTAACTCCCAGTAGCCCTCCTGCAACACAAAGACAAATTACACAGTTTTCCATCTCTTATGCAAACTGGAAAGAACATGTGACTAAAACAACAATTTCTTCCGACCCTGAGGATTGAAAGTACGAGCAAAGTATTTCATTCCGACATAATTAACATCAGTGGCACTGTAGGGAAATAGTGGACCACGGACCACATCCAGCAAAAGTATCTGGCTCTTTGACCAAAGTTTCCCAGTTATAAGTTTACACTAGTTTTTCCATGGTTTAACTTTACATGGTTTTTCCTAAAAACACTGTAGATAACAAAGTAAGTTCAGGGCTCATGTAAATTCCAGTTAATACTGTAAGAACTCATAACATCTATCTCTGCCTCCACATGAAGAGAGACATGCAAACTGTGGCTGCCATGCGTGCGTCACTCTGAATTCTAATTCATCTACCCAATGAAAAACATACATATAAAATATAATGCCCTTAATTTTAAAGGGAAAAAAGTAGCCCTTAATTTGACAGCCATACGGTACCAGACCAAAGCGGATCTGTGTCACACAAACACATAGAAACGACAGGGTAAGAGAAATGGCATGCTGCTTTACAGCAACTTATCAGCATGCTACACGAAGGTTTCATTTATGCACACGAGTAAGCCAGCACAGAAGTCTGATTTCATCTGACAACATTCAAGAAGACCCAATAAAATTCTACAGTATCTTACTGAATGCTGCAGCTGGAAGATCTTTGTCCATTTGAGCTTAAGTGCTTCAGGGTCTGCTGACCGTCTCCTGAAACAACACGACCACAGCGGTTATTCTTAGTGAATGTGCACAACAGTGTGACACTGTACAGACACGCAAACATGATCACACACACGCACACACACATGCTGGCTCTCTCTTCCGTCCACATACACTCACCAAACGTTTTATTAGGAACACCTGTACACTTCGTTATACATGTAATCATCAGCCAATCACGTGGCAGCAGTGCACTGCATACAGGTCAGGTGCATCAGAAAGGGGTTAAAATGGGATCTCAGTGACTTCGACCAGAATTACTGATCTCCTGGGAGGCCCTACCCTGTATGGTGTGGTGCGGTGTTCCTAATAAAGTGCTAATAAAGTCCATTCGTGTGTTTTCATTTTGTCAACAACAATTGTTTTACAAGAATTATCATCAGAGTTTTCTAAATTAAAGCATATCTAAAAAAATAGTTTCAGGACTCACTTAAAGGACCGACGGACTAGTGAAGATGGAGGATGAGACAACTTCCTTTGCAGGGCTGATGTAGTTCGGGGAAAACCTGATCCACAGATCCGAGTCAACTTGCTTAAACCAGGCTGAGGTACCCTTTCAACAGGTGCAGGTTCACTCAGGGCCACTCTTGATTTGAGAGGCCTAGGACTGTTGGGTTGAAACCCTTCTGAAGCAACTCGAAATGACAATTTTGATCTTCGGGGTTGAATCTGAGGCAGAGGGGGACCTGACATCCCACAATATTCCCCTCTAACTTCAGAGTCAGGCGTGCTTTGAAATCCTGCTCCTTGAGGTGTCACCGAGTCTGAAGATGCTGCCTGTGCAAGAAACAATCCTGATATTGGAGGACATTCTGCAGCAGATGCAGGTGCACCTCGGTACAACACAGAGTCAAAAGAGGAACTCTTTTCCATGTCCAGACACACGTCCAACTCAGACGCCATTCCAAGACTCAGGGCAGATTGATCAATGATAGTTGGCTGGCTGCCGAAGAGCATGGGAGTTTCACGTGAAGGGGATAAACTGTGCTCAAAAACTGGTCGTCTGCTTTGTCCAAAACCCTGGTCTGATTCCACTGACTGAGAGGAAAGACGGAGACGTGGCACACCTTTGTGGCAAGAGTCCATCATATATTCACGGTGAGGAGCTGGGAAAAGAGGAGGAGGAAGAGGAGGAGGGACGAACTGGACGGACGTAGGATGCATGAGAGCAGGGGGAGGTGGAGGTGGAGGGCCTGGAGAGGCTAAAGACTGGGAACTCATAAGTAAACTGAAGTATGGAGGAGGAGGAGGAGGAAGAGGAGGGAGAACATGGGAAACTTTCTTCTGCAACATGTCATTCAGGACAAATCCCTCTTCTCCAGAAAGACATTCCATCTCTTGGCGCCTCACTCTTATTGCCTTCTTGAGTCTCATAGGTGCATAGTGATGAATAGCTTCAGGACTGATTGAGTCCATAAGCGGTACAAATGGCTTAGAGGCACGCTACAAAAGGAAAGAAATCAAGAAAAAGAAAAAGTCAGTCAGAAACAGTTCACTTTATTTTGCTCTCAAAATAAAGTGAACTGTTAAGTTACAAACCTAAAAATTCACAGTAGTTCACACAGAATCTGTTTTAGGATTCCGTTTGGTAATGGTAGCCGACCTCACTGTTAACAAGCCCTGAGACAGCAGCACAGTAAAAGGTCTGCCTCTGCTTTCACATTAAACTGCATTTTTTATGAAGCACATGCAGGAAGAATTTAGTTAACATTGCCAATAACTTTATGCATCAACAGAGCAAAGCACATTGTTCTGCTTTAATTCAATTTGTGACACAGAACAAGGATATGTGCAATGCTAATTTGGGATTCATTAACGTAGTTGTGTTAATTATTATTAGTTTGTTTTCATACTGGTGAATAATAATGTGGAGAGACTGTCTCACTGTACGAATCCAGTGAGACGGAGGAAATAGATGGAAACCATGTATCAATCTGCCTAATCAATATACAGGATTAACACTGAAATTGTTAATCCTACTATAGATGCAACACTGAGATTACCTTCATCTTGACTTTGTGAGTGATGCACTGCAGGCTGTTGATTTCATGAGGCATCTCAACTGACATGTCCAGGCTGAACTCTCTGAAGGAAAGAAACAACACATTGGACAAACGCATACATTTAAGTGCACACCAAAGAAATGCATTAAAATAGTCAGAAACACATCTTGTATCACACACCTTGCACTTGCTGCCTCATCAGTCACACACACCTTCTCCACAGTGGCCTGTTGAACGATGGACAACAGACAAAAACACAGATACGAACATCAACGGTCATTTTACTATCAATGCCGAGCCCCTCACACACTACGAGACGAGACCTGCACTCAGCAAGACAGAAAGACAAAAACTTAATGCAGCAAAATGATAATAAACCAAAACACTTGGTCTCAGTTTAAAATAGCTCCTGCAGATAAGTCCCACTTTGTGCTGCTTTGTGTCTCATTCATTTAATTGATTCCTAACTAACAAACTCACTCACCAAAAGGAAAATAAGAAAGAGAGAAGGGAGAAGAAATGAAAGAACTCACAGTGATGCAAATATATGAAAATACATGCATACACAGTACAAAAGTAGACTTTGTTCCTCTTACTATTTTGCCTCTCACAGGGACCTTTTCACTCTACTGACAGCCTGCAGAATAACAACTGATGCTACGAGGTGGGGCTCCTCTAGTTTTCATTTAGCCTCCCATCCAGGATCTTCTTACCTGTGTGGTTTGGTTAGTTTGTTTTCATACTGGTGAATAATAATGTGGAGAGACTGCCTCACACAGCAGATTCATATGGATTCATAAGATGGGAATCTTCCCACAGAAGAGAATAATGAAGGATTAGTAAATCTCTCAGTAAAGCTCTTCCCCTCTGATAACACTACAACGGTGTGACAATACCTCCATCAATAAATTCTCAGATAACCTCGCAGAAGAATCTTCTTCCTCCATTTCAAAGCACTCTTCATCCACATACTCCTCCTCTCCACTATCCTGAGGAAAAATCCAGCTGATGTAGGGGAGGAAGTCCACATCTTCTTCTGTGATCAACTTGGGGATGTCTGTGAAACCCTCCTCTGGCTGTTCTGAGTCCTAAAACAAGGTAGATGAGTTTGGTTTGGTCAGGAGCTACAAAGAAAAAAATCATGTGACTAAACCTGAAAATCCAGCATGTTAAGTGAGTGAGTCGGGGTTGGGGTGTGGCTACTACCAGAAGTGAATACGAATAAAACTATAAACGTGAAAAAGGCTGAAAATTGCACAAACCCTTTCCTCAATTGCCACAAAGCTGGTGAACTGAGACAGAATGGAGAACTCTTTGCTTAACTCAATGATGAAGGACTTCAACTCCGCTTTCTTCCCCTGCAAAAGCAAAAATCCACATCAACATGTGCAGCTCGGACTGGACGTCAAAACCGGGGTGGGCTGGTCTTTGTTTCACTCAGTGACAAACAGAAACACACCTCGTGTTCAGCCTCATCAGTATCCAGGCTTCCGTCTTCGTAATCCCTGATGAGCGCCCTCGCTGTGAGCTTGTGAAGAAACTGAACACGCACATCGACACACATCAACATCATCAACCCGTCATCGTCATGGTAACGACAAGCACCATTAACCTACATCATTATCTGCATCACGATGTCTATGCTGGGTGAGAAAGTTTCACCTCTGAGACTATCAGCTGAAAGATTGATCAGCTGAGATTAGGATTTCCAGGAGGTCCTGCTGAGAGTGAATGTGTGTGGACTTACTGTGCCCCTGGTTTTCTGCAGTTCACTGGTTGACACCATGGTTTTGAGCTCCTGACCACTCAGGTTCCCAAGGAGGGTGGCCTGTTTGAAATAAAAATAATCTGAGTCATTTATCCAGGAAACATGCTAAAAATTTGTTGGTTTATATCGTAATAAAATTGAGGATTGAGTACTTATTATTGTACATGTAATAGTGCTGTGGTTTGACAACTGGTTAAAGAAAAAAAAGATTCTAATATTTTATAAATAATTAAGCTGAAATTCGGTTTGCAGCCATGTTTACACACTGCGTACCTGAGTGCAGTGTGGCACGAAGCCATAAACCAGGGTGTGACAGTTGTTGAACAGAGCATGGAGTTGTTTTGGGGCCTGCACAGGGGTGGGCGCTGTTGGGTTGAACTGCTGCCACTTCACTGACACCGAACTGCAGCCAGGAGATGCAATACGCTTCACCTGAGACGCCACCTGTGGCCAGGAAAGATAAATTAACAGTGGTTAATTTACAGTTAGTTTTTATCTTAATCTTGGACTTTTTTTCATCATAATCCTTTAACAACAGTTTCATTCCTGCTTCTTTGCACAATAATTAATAGCAGAAACATAAAATCAGAATATGCTGTGATTAAGTAGAGGTAGCCTTTTCACCTTCTCTGCCCAGTTGTGTTTGACTTTTGTGTCGAAGAATTCGTAGGCTCCACCCCCTGCCTGGGCCAGCGCTCTCAGCATGTGCCGATTGGCCGTCGGGCTGAGAGACGACAAAGAAAAATAAACACACACCTTCAAAATGTCCGTAATCAAAAAGAAGCTCAGTGTGCAGTGCATGGTAGCTACCATTGTACTGTACCCAAGATCCCCCCCGTGACCTATGACCCCTCAAAGCATTCAGACCTGAGGCCAAAGGTGAAGAGGCGGCTGTGCTGAGCATTGTCTCTAAGCAGCTGCAAGGTGAGCTCTGCGTTCTGGATGTGGCCGTCCGACAGCAGCACCAGGTTCCTGATGCCACAGGATGGAGGAAGAAGGCTGAGAGCACGTAGCGGCCGCCACAGCTCAGTGCTGCCACCTACTGGAGAGAAGTGCTGACAGGAGGGAGAGATACTGAAAGTGACAATATCTCCACTTACTGCCAGTTACATCAAAATAAAATCCCGTCTACAAAACATTCAGCTCATTTTATAGGAGCTACACACTGTTCGTTTGAATCTGGTTTCGCTTGGTAACAAACTGCCACAAATAAGTAACAACCAAATTTAAGGTGTTATATAGCTTGTTATGCAGCTGAACTTTAGCAAGAGGAATCATCATATTAACCAAAAATAAAACATCTCTAATCTACTCAGTATTCCTTATAGTCGGAACTCACCTTGACAAACCGCTCTGCTGCCTGACGAGCTTCAACAAGCGGCTGTGCTGTCAGGAACGCTTCTGTGTGATCTGACGGACAAAAAAACACAGACGAAGTCGGGAAAATGACACTGGCTGCTACAGTCATGAGCTACTTCCGCAAAACGTTCGGAAAGATCATGATCTCTGAGACACTGACTGAACAGGTTCAAACTATAAAGAGAGTTTGGATCATTAACAGGGAACTTTCATGTGAAAAGAGATTTGACTTCACATGGTGGAAAGTCTCCAGAGTCTCCAGTATTATGGTACTGATGTGAATAATGTTAATATTACACGTATATGATACTCGGCTCATGTGAGATGAAGAGCTGAAACACTCTCGCATGTGAGAGTATATAACAGGTTACTCAAGACACTGTGGTCTAATAGCTTTATTCACACACTGTAATTTTATTATGTAATACCCTTCGCTATCTGTCAACTAAAATTTTAGCTTCCTCTTTAACAGCGAGACTGTTCTACTTCGTCTTTTTTAAGTGTCATCACAACATACAACTGACAAAACTGACCTGTGCCAAACAAAATGACATTGAGTCTGAGGTTGTGGCCGAGGGCTTTGAGGACCTGGAGGGCGATTCTACGGGCCGTCTGCAGAGACTCTCCCTTCATGGACTCGGACGTGTCCAGCAACAGGACGACTTCATTGGATTCTGAGCTGGAGTCCATGTCAAAGTCTGGATAGAAAACCAACATGCAGGCCTAGAGGAGAGAGCGACGGGTTAAGGTTTAAAAAACAGTTACAGACTGAGAGAAAGAGAGGAAGTCAGATAGAAAGACACACCTGGCTGTCCTTGTCAGGGTGTTTTTCCACCCACATCCTGGGCAGGTGGACCTCAGACAGAGTGACTGACAGCTGGAAACCTTCTGTACCCATGACCTGCCCTGGCAGCACACTCACCACTGCCTTACAGTCTGTTCTCTGGGAAAGAAGAGATGTCCACATATAGTTTGCTTGACTTTCAAAGTCATTAAGTTTAGAGAAAAAACAAAAGTCTTCTAAACAGTTTTATACATTTGTTGATTTTCCTTCTGTATGAATCCAGCGAGACAGAGGAAATAGATGGAAACCATGTATCAATCTGCCTAATCAATATACAGGATTAACACTGAAATTGTTAATCCTACTATAGATGCAACACTGAGATTACCTTCATCTTGACTTTGTGAGTGATGCACTGCAGGCTGTTGATTTCATGAGGCATCTCAACTGACATGTCCAGGCTGAACTCTCTGAAGGAAAGAAACAACACATTGGACAAACGCATACATTTAAGTGCACACCAAAGAAATGCATTAAAATAGTCAGAAACACATCTTGTATCACACACCTTGCACTTGCTGCCTCATCAGTCACACACACCTTCTCCACAGTGGCCTGTTGAACGATGGACAACAGACAAAAACACAGATACGAACATCAACGGTCATTTTACTATCAATGCCGAGCCCCTCACACACTACGAGACGAGACCTGCACTCAGCAAGACAGAAAGACAAAAACTTAATGCAGCAAAATGATAATAAACCAAAACACTTGGTCTCAGTTTAAAATAGCTCCTGCAGATAAGTCCCACTTTGTGCTGCTTTGTGTCTCATTCATTTAATTGATTCCTAACTAACAAACTCACTCACCAAAAGGAAAATAAGAAAGAGAGAAGGGAGAAGAAATGAAAGAACTCACAGTGATGCAAATATATGAAAATACATGCATACACAGTACAAAAGTAGACTTTGTTCCTCTTACTATTTTGCCTCTCACAGGGACCTTTTCACTCTACTGACAGCCTGCAGAATAACAACTGATGCTACGGGGTGGGGCTCCTCTAGTTTTCATTTAGCCTCCCATCCAGGATCTTCTTACCTGTGTGGTTTGGTTGAGCGCTGCGCTCTCCTGCCACGGAGCCACGCTGCCAGGCAGGGAGAAGAGAATACTCCCGTCCCTGACGATCAGCTCAGACACGAAGGTCACTTTAATGAGGACAGTCGCACCGGGCGGCAGATTGCCCACACTGATGGTGAACACGTCCTGCAGTGAGCACGAAAAAAAAAAATCACAAACACAATCAGTTCTAAACTTTTCACAACTTGAATGAAATGCTATGAAAAGGGCCACTGAATATCCACTGATTAGTTAGATTTAGAGCTCGAATCAACATGATGACGTGTGCTTGGTTACGTGAAGAGGGTGGACATACAGGAGCATCCTGGTCCATGAGATATGCTCCATGGCCTTTCTCAATAGCCTGCTTGTACTCCTTGCGAGCCTTCTCTTTCTCCTTCACCTGAGAACACAAAAAGCTGGTTAAGAAGGTTAAACTACTTTTGATTTTTATCCTTAATGTTTCTTTTGTGGTGTACTGGTGGGTGAGGTTTGCTGGATGGCAGAATACAAAAACTACCTGGAAATGTATGCAATCACTGAGCAATCAGTCAGAAAAGAGCAGCCTGTCGCCACTGCCCAACATGTGTAAACGCAACACCGATGAGAAAACAAATCCATTTCCTGTGTATCACTGCTATACTGTGCAGCTGGTGGGAAATATAAATTACATGCAAATTCCCAATGCAGACTTTTTGGTTTTCATGAGAACATGAAACTGAACTATGTCATTTATCTTAGGGACATTTGTAATAGACTCTCAAAATAATATCAGAAAGAAATGAGATGTTAGATAAAAAAGAAACAGAGCAACTGGAGCTGAAATTCACTCAATACAGAAATCTGTGACTATGGATGAACTGAGTTACCTTTCCCACCACATGTTTCCCATTGATGAACGCTTCAAATCCACACACTGCTGCACAATCATCCAACGGGAAGACATACTTTGCTTCAATGGGCACAGAACTCGTGTTGGTGTATTTCTGGAAAATGACGACCTACAAGAGGAAAGAGTTTCAGGGCAAACAAAACACATACTGAGTGCTTTATTTAAGATGTGAGCCAATAAACTCAGCAGCCAGTAAAATTTTATATCCAGTAGTCTGTTGCATTTTAGGATCAGCCATCAGATCACTGAAAAAACAAAGAAAAAAAATGAATGAGTCGATCTTGTTTCACCTGAGAGAGCAGATCCATCAGTTTGCACTTCACATGTACAGCCTGCAGGGGGAGCTGCTGACCAGAGCTGTCCAACAGTCCAGCCGTCACATCCTCCAGTGGGTTTTTAATGCTTTCAACCCCGTCATCCTCCAGCGCCCCCTCTGCGCACACACACACACACACACACACACATACACACAGTGTTTGCTTGAACTGCAATCGTGACAATAAAAGTGAAGTTTAACAAACTGCAAGTCAATTTAAACATATGTAATCAGATATGTCCATTCATGGGGGGTGGAAAAGCCTCTGAACATGCATTTAGACCATCAATGGACACTAAACCGGATTGATGTGATTGATTTGATTTGGTGCAGGCTGAAGTAAACCTCTCCACACTTAAGCTGAGCAGAATGAAGAGCTGTACTATGACAGTCTTTTGGTAACAACAGAATTTTGAGTTTCTAAGAGTTAGTTTAGTTTAAAGTGGATTTAGTAACCAAAGAAGTCTTTGCAGAACTGTAGACTGGCATATTTTGCAGGTGTCAGGTGCTCACCTTGATCAGACGGAGGCAGGCACGGCTCAGAACAGGTGCTGATGGCAGGCTTGAACTCTTTCAGCTGGTCTCCCTCGATGCTGAACTGAACCACGTACTTCAGTTTCACTTGATCAGGACTGTACACGACATACTCATCATCCTGGAGAACAAGTATAATTATCCATGTTAAGAGCACACACAGGCATAGATATACCAGTTTTTAATATACAGATGATCTGTGTCCCATATTAAGTATGAAAGTCAGATTTGGGACAGTTAATTTAGAGACCTGCCTGTTTATATATTTATCTTTCCATCTACATTCACACCTACCTCAAACTCAGAGACAGTGTTAGGGGTGCGGCGGACTCCGTGCACGCTGTGGTGTCCCTCGGGGGCTTTGGTCAGTGTGAGGTCTCTCTTGTGGAGGTCCCTACACTTTCCCAATGCCACATCACACACCACCAGCAGCCGAGAGCCGTCTGTCACACTGGGCTTGGAGTATTTCAGACTGGTGCTGTGGACGGAGGACATGGACAACGAAAGACATGCTAAGGACAAGTTAATTCATGTGTCTCAAGTTACTGAAGAAATGTTTGGACATAAGGTGGTTTGGAATAAACCTTGTCGATTTCAGATTCTCTACTAACCTAACAGCATTACTGAAGTAGATTCCACTGCCCAGATTACCGATGTCTGTTCTCTCTATCCCATGATGCTCCACTCCAACACGGGGCAACAGCAGACCACTAAAAAGAAGGGTGAAAAGTGCAAGGCAGATTCTTTATTGTCAAATTGAAGATTTAGCATAATATCACATTTATCACATCACTACACAGGATACACATGAATAAAAAGAGGACACAGAATTACTATACAAAATATGAAAGAACTGATTTAGATTATGTACACGTTTAGAGAGGAAGTTCTACATCAATTTACACATCATATATCACTCAAGGAGGTGAACTCTAAAACTGTCACTGCATAAATTATCTTTGCATAATCTCAGCTTCAAATAGCACTAGAGGGTCACTGCTCGAACTTTATTTATCCATAAACCCTGAGGGGTGATGTCAGGTAATCAAACTTAGAACTGATGATCAAAGGAGTCTCTAACTTAAAAACGTATGTTCCTCTGCTGGTATAATCCCTGTCTGCAGACAGTATGGTTTTTGAAATTCAGAAAGTGAGTTTAAAAAAAAAAAGAGAGCAATTTTCATGTCAGGAACTTTATTCCATTCGTCTCTGTGCACGAACACCTGGAATTATTTATTGCATAACATTATACTTTCCTGCAAGATATCAATATCCAAAAAATGGTTTTGTATCTGTGCATGTGTTTGTATACAATTACATACACATGCACAATCTGGGCATAGACACCAGGAAATAATTTAAGTCAGCACAACATCCACACTGTGTGTGTGTGTGGGTGTGTGTGTGTGTGATCTCACCGAGACAGGATTCCTACGAAGTTGCTGGGGCTGGAGGAATGGAGCAGATGCTTGATGTTCCCGAGCTCAATCTTAAACGTCTGGAGCTCCAGCCCTCTGCTGACACGCAGAACCTGCTGGATCTGCACCGTGCTGCAAAGCACAGATGGAAGCACAGACAGTGAGATGCCACCCACATAGTTCTGAGTGTATGGATGGACACTACTGTCTGTCTACACCAAAAACGCTTAACACTGTGTTTCAGAGTTCTGGGACATTTACCGCCACTACCCTGTACCATTTACATGTTTCTCTATGTCAAAGTTAATTTGATTGACATGTTTCTGGGTTCTTTGTCTTTGTGAATTTGGCCAGAGTGGTGTCTGTAAAGTCTATAATCATAGACCTAACTTAAGGAAGATTGTAATTTTGGCTAAAAGTGGAGAGAAACGTGGATCAGTGAAAGTATCACCTGTCAAAAGGTCGTGGTATAAACCAGGAAAATGAGTCTCACTATTTGATGGTGTAACGGCTCTGGTAAGCACTGGATCATCGTGAATGGGTTCCTCTTTCTATGAAGATTATCAGACATACAGGCGTTTCCGAGGTGGTACACTACCTGTCCCGCAGCAGGGCAGTCACAGCCTGAAACTCTGGGCTGCTGGGGGGAACGGTCTCGATGCTGCACCTCAGAGCACGGTACTTCCCCACACAGGATGGAACGGGGTTTCTCAGGTTCATCTCACTCACGTTCAGAACATCTCTAATCAGCTTCACAAAAAGAAATGATTGTGGTCATTTTAGCCTGGACATGACCAGGAGTCGTAAGTGTTCATTGATGTGAGCTAGCAACATGTGTTTCAGAGTGTATGTGCAGGTGCTAAAACAATCAGTTCTTTGCATTTATTATCTATCAATCTATCTTATGTTTGGCTCTTTATGTATGTTCTGTGTTACCTGACACAGGTCCAGTTTCTGAGAGATGAGCTTGGCGTTGGGAGGTACGTGTGGCACCCAGTGCGGCAGCAGGGTGTAAAACTCTTCCAGGAGAGATGCCACCTCAGTATGATTTGCCTCCCTTAGCTTCCTCTGAGCCTGAAGCAACAAGCCCTCCGCCCTGCTCACCTACACACGATACACAAGGCATGGATTACAAGCTGCTTTCAGGAGTCTGACAGCAGACTGAGACTTTACAGAACAATCCACAGAGGAAATCTTACATCATTGAGGCTGAGCTTGTCGATTGAAACTCTGAGGATGTTGCTGAGGCGGCCCAGGGCCTCAGTCCACAGCAGCTCCACAAAAACGCCCACCTCCTGTGATAAGCTTCCTGTGTTGAGTTTCTCCTCCAGCAGCAGCTGCCGGTCAAACAAGGAACATTTAAATCAACTTTTTTTTTTTTAACCATAGTAAAGAAAATACAGCTTCTTGAACAAGTAATACAATGAAAAAAATGACACAATTACACTAAACGCTGCAGTACCCACGGTGTCTTGTGGCAAACCAGGGAACTGCATTGCTTCTCGTAAATGCCTGCAGCTTTTATTTTTCTCGCTTTGGTTAAGACTGTCAGCAAAATGTGTGCCCTGTGTCAAACTGTAATGTGCAGTGAGTGTGTTGGACCTGCTGCAGAGGGGTGGAACCCAGGTCCTGGGCCTGTGGAGGGATGCTGCTCCTCAGCTGCAGACCAGTAGCCTGAAAAATCTCCCTCAGTGCCTGGTACACCTCTAGAGCTTCCTCTGAGGTGGACGGAAACACCAGCATGTCCTTCAACGCCGCTTTCTGTTTAGCACAAACACAGGTACGTGGTTTTATGTTTTGGTAAACAAATTGAAAAGAACCTTACAGTTTCATGTTGGTTTAACATTGTTGCAAATACCTTTTAAATTCAATTTACTCCAATAGCATAATACAACAGACAGCATGTAACTTGCATTTTGGTCACACAGGTACATCAACAGAAACAGGCAGACACATCAGACAGCAAATTCCAAACACACAAGCAGCACAAACAAAGAAGAAGATCAGGCAGGAAGTAAAACAAGCAATACGGCAGATATGCACAACGGGTTGCACTGTTTGTCACTCTTTGTTTTCTATATTAAGCTCACAAAAATGATGTTATGTTGCCAAATTGCTTTCTAAGGTCATCTGTGAGCTGACATGCAGTACAAGACATGCAGTACATGCAAAAACGCACAAAAGACTTCATACCTTTGCTCCTACATCATCCTTCCAGTACCTGACCACACGGTACTGCTGTCCTTTCTCTCCTTTGAAACTCTGCAGCTCCAGCACACACCAAGTGTTGCTGTTTACCTTGAGAGAAATATATATAGTATATTATTAATAGGTGTAATTCCAGTGCCACTACAGCAACGGAAAGTAGTAATATGTTGAAAAAGAAATTAAAGCTTTACCTTTTCAAAGACTGAATACTTGGCCACTTGAAAATTATCCGGATACGATGGAAGACCAGAATCTGTTTCAGCATAAATTCTGTGAAAGATGTTTCATCCGTTTTATTTTGGATTAAATATTTCCGCACAAATGTTTCTGAAAACTAAATGTTGATGTGACAAAATCTGAGGAGTGATTATTCTGCCTGAGGTGAGTGGGGCGCAAGTGCATCTTTGAATGGATAACAGTGAAATCTGAATTTCTAAATAAGAAATTTTATGGTGGGCTGCACCCTCAGGTAGCAAAGTGTGCCCTGCCTGTGGGTGTAAAAAAGCTACTTCCTTTAGTACTACAACCCTTCAGTTATTTGTTTGAAGGAGAAGGGAAGACTAAAAGAAAGAAAAAAAAATCTGGACAAGCACCATGACTCACTTCAGGCGAGATTGTTGTGAAGTTTATGTGAAAGAGGATCTTAAATAAATAGAAATATTAACACCAGTATGGCACCTGAACTTTCCCAGTACAGTTCCACTCCTCTCCGGAGTCTCGCCCCTGTGAGTCAGACTCTCAGAGACCACAGGCTTGGCGTGGCCTTTGGGCTGCTTAGCAGCTGCTGTGCTTGTTGCTACTTTGGACACTGAAAGGCAACAGACACACATTTATGACACACTCGAAGGTTCTGCAAGAACCGGTATGCATTCGAACCTGAGTACACACATACTGTGCAAACAATGTGACAAACTGACGGCTGCAAATACAAACTTCACAAAACACTCATTACACAACACTGCTGCAAGTTTGAAGCAGCACTAAAGAAAATCTAAATGTGTATCAAAGTTCAAAACAGCACACGCCTGATGAGCAAACACACCCTATATCTGTCCTAAAGCCTCCCATGCTGTTAAACCGGCTGACTGAGTCTACACAAGGGCGAAACTATTGAGCCGTCTTTGACAAGTAAAGAACCTCATGACTTGTGTCTGTGCTTAAAGCAACAACAAGGTGGAGTCCCGGCTCTGATACACACACTGTGAATGATTAGCATTTTACATTTCCATATCTCTGACTGCACAAACAGTAAAGTCATTTTTCTCATTAAAACATTGGGAGTCAGGTCCATACAAAACGTAATCCTTTTCCTCACCCTGTTGTAAGTGTATAAACGCTATTTGTACAATCACTGCCTATGAAAATAACACCTTCATGTGAGAGCGGACCAGGGCTCGGTGCGGGGAGAAGATGAGGATGTGAAAAAGCAGAGGGAGGGGAAGTATCCAGCTTGTACTGATCCACGGGCAGAAGAACGCCTCTGTTCAGACAGCTGTACACATAATCCACCCCGACCACGGGAGTATGGTACTTCTGGATGCTGCGCACCCTGTTGGAGCTCAGGCTGGACACATCACTGGTCACTATCAGAGAGCACTGTGGGAAATGTAGGCAGAAAACAGAAAGCAAGTTATGACTTTTGTTAATGCATATAATATCAGAACTGACAGTGCTCTAGGAGTAGGTTGCAGCTTGCATTGCTGCCACAGTGTCCCAGCTACAGCTGGGAAGGATCACAGCCACCGACCTGTTTGTTCACCACAAAGGAAATGCTGCCTCCATTCTCCGTTATTGCAGACTTCAGCTTCTTCTTCTCCATGAAAGGCAAAGTTTTCAGCTCCAAAAGCACAGAGCAGTTCTCAAACACGGCCATGCCTGCGAGGACAGGACGCACCCATCATGTTATGTAAGAGCAGTTGTTGTCAGGAGCTCACACTGATGTTTTTCCTCATATGCTCTCTCGGTGTACAGCAGGATAACAGGTTTTCACAAACTTTAAATGTCATGATTTTTTTAGCTAACATGCAGACATCAATTCTCGTCTTACTATCAATGCATTCTCCAGCCCGTTATTCTTTACCTAAAACCAATTCTAACAATAAAAACACACAAATCTTAACCCTCAAAAAGCACTTTAAGGTTGTGTGGACCGGCTACACTGTCCTCACAAGACCATAGAAAGACATGTACACACACACACACACACACACACACACACACACACACACACACACACACACACACACACACACACACACACACAATGTGTTGCTGAGAAACAAATCAAATACGGAAACAACTTCCCCAAAACCACACCACACTGTTCTCTAAAGCTATTAGATAAGAGTGAGCGGTATCTAACGACTGGTTATATAAAGAAACTGAGGTTTACTTAACTGTAAATATCCAGGAGATTCTCCTGGGGCTGCTGTCAGAAAGCTTAGGCTGAAGTTTGCTCTCGTATCAGATGAAAACCAAAGACCTGCAGCGGCTGCGAACGCCTCCTGCCTACACCTGGTTGTCTTGACTTCCGGTGTCTTTTCAAAATAAATGTTAAGGTGAAGTTTAGACGCTTTTCACCCTGAGCTCACTATCATCATTAACAACAGTTAAACAATTAATTTGGGAAAAAAAAATCCTTGTGTTGTTAGTATGCATACATTTAATTCATTTAATTTCACAATGATTTCATTATGTAAAGCATCACCATGAAGTCTAATCAACCTTACTAATAACAACACACTGATTTTTATTGTACCTCTGACTTTCTCTGTAAACTAAAGAACTAGTTTGATGTTTTGGGGAGTCTTTATTGTTTTCTTGCTGGGAGTAAGCTGTAAAGATCAACACCACTCTCATGTCTGTGTGGTGAATATGCAACAGCCAGGAGACAGCCTGGCTCAGTCCGAAGGTTATCAGGGAGAATAGTACCCAGCTCTGCAGCTCAGCTCCAACTTCTGGAGGCACAAAAACACTCTTGTAAGCCCACAGCGCCACCTACCCACCATCAAATGACAAAAACAGAGCTAAAAGGAGCTAGGCAACTTTTCACTGTTTTCCAAACACTGATTAATGCTGAGGAGGGTTTGAATTCTCATTTTTTTTGCCTGGTGTAGTTTGATTTAAAGTCTGCATGGAAATATTGCTTGATTCAGCTTTAAATCTTGGATTTAAATCTAAAAGAAAAAAAAGAGCTTCGCTTTGAAAAGAGTTCAGATTGAAGCCCTTTTGTTGTTGTTTAGAATATCAAAGGAATTCTGCTCAGAATATAAATAAAATTATAAATGAGCTGAATGATGCTGAACGACTCTGACTTCTTTTGAAATTTGTTCCAGATGAGGAAAGCCAACCTTTCTGTCTGGCTTTTACATTGAAAGGAAATTCACAAGAGTAGTAATCGACTCACTGTCAGTTACTGTGACTTGACAGAGAGACAGTGGGCTTCTTCCTGGTTCAAGGCAAATACACGTTCAGTCATTCCCTGTGTCTGTGCCGTAAACACAGCACAGTCACGTGACTGAATTTGGCCATGCTGCCCTCCGCTGGATGAAGGGCTGTACTGCAAACAAACACTCCAATTGCACCAGCCCAATAATCACTCTGAGTAATGGATTGTCACTAAGCAGCTGAGCAGCTGCAATAAACCAGGCGTATGTGTGTGGTATGTAAATTATGTAAATCAGGATTTTGTTTCTTGCTATTTGAACAAATAACCTGAGGTTTTAAGCTGTAATGGGCTTTAGTATTCGTGCTGAGACAAAATTTCTCATAGAGACGTGACATTTAGAGTGGATAAGTACGTACACATACTGCAATGAATTTAATAATTTGAATTTGAATTTAGTTTGAATTCATTCATTCATTCATTAATGGCATAAAAATTCATTTCTCATCAATCCCAGACAATGTTTTTGGATAAACAGCTGAGCCTTGAACAAATCCATGATAGAAACGCACGCACAGTCAAACAATGCCAACAGTATCAAAAGTCTTCAGATGTGACAGATGTAATCCACAAGGGGGCATGTGATCTTTCTCATATCTATATCCTTATTTAAGACCTCAATCATGTGGAGCCATCATTAAAATTGAAAAAAGGATTCTGACAGAATTAATTTAACTTTTTTATGCAAAGCCAGGAATAGGGCAAACACCTCCTGTGGAGCTGGAAGCCTTTTTATTCATTTTTTAGAAAAAAAAAAAACACTAAACACAATCAAATAAAATATGCACCTACAAAAAGTTATTATTATTTTCTTTTTTTATCATGTAGAAATTATTACTGAAAACTCTTGTGTGGTGATTCTCACCCTCTTCGTTCAAATGATCCTTTGAATTCGTATTGTTTTGTTGCAAATAATAAGAACATTTCCAAGTAAAGACTTCTGCGGATGCATATCATTTAAAAATGCTTTAACTCGCACTCACAGAGTGTGAAAGAGAAAAAGAAAGCAGGCGCTGAAAGGACAGATGCCAGCTGATGACTGGGCAGGTTATACTTGTTAGATCTTGGCAGTACATTTTCAATGAAATAAAAAGTCACATCTGAATCTATTTGAATATGAGTTTCCGTGTTTATACATACCAAAATGAATGACTGCTACAATGAGATAAATACATTCTCTTTGAAGGGAATCATGATGTAGATTAAAAAGAAAGGTAGAACAGAGTACAGGTGGCCAGTGAGCCACTATGCACTACACCAGGGCCCTGGAACTGGATCACTGAAATACAATGCACACTAAGGGTGAGCCAGTTGCAGGGTCCACTGGAGAGGGACCATGGCACAACATGCAAGGTGAAAATTTCATACTGTCTCTTTAGCCAAGGCCAGACCATCTAATAGTTTTTAAACTTGGCTTGTCAGAAAAATGTGCGAATGATGGAATAACTTCTGCATCATTTTACAAAGATCCTCATGATTTGGTCATGAAATCGATGTTGGTTGTACCTGTTGACTGAGAATCAATGTCAGTGGCTGTGGCTTGAATTTCTGTGGCGGTCATGAAATCGATGTTGGTTGTACCTGTTGACTGAGAATCAATGTCAGTGGCTGTGGCTTGAATTTCTGTGGCGCCAAACTTAATTTTTTCTTTTCAGAAGAAGCTCTAAGGAAGACAGAGGAGTAAACTTCTCACACTGCCAGAGCTGTGAAAAAAATAAACTTGAACACAAACAAAGGTTTGGTTCTAAAATCACTGGAATAATGGAGCGTCCTCTCGGACCATTTCAATAAATAATTCAGTGGATGGGAAATGTGATTTAAACTCTCTAAGCTGTGGTCTCATGTGAAGTAACCAAGATGACCATTTCATGATGTTTTTACCCACAGCATGGCTGAGATGGAGGATCATTACAAAAAGGCACTTGCTGATGCAAGGTAAATATTAAACTTACTTTTAATGACACATTAAGCAGGCTTTATATTTATCTAAGCTTCAGCACATTTACAACTATCACATGACATGCAATAACTAAACCTGATGTGAAGCTTGTAACATTAAAGTTTGATTAAAACTGTATCAAAGAGACGTTGGTCCAGTTAAATTTTCAGGCCATAACTTCTGATGTTCTCTGCTGCAGTGACTGGTTTCTGGAGCTTTATCTCCCTCTAGAGGATATTTCATCTTTCACATGAGTAGCAAGAAATACTTTCATAATAAATACTGATAATAGTAATACTGATTATTAAAAGACAGGGGTAGACATTTAAAGCAGTTGGTATCTGATTATTTGTTCAGTAATAGCAGAAGTCACGCTGCTTTTTTTTTACCCTCACAGAAGCAAACTGACACGAAAAGAGGAGGAATTTCAATCATTCAAAAACAAGTACATGAAATGAATTACAACAAGAAATTGTCCTAGTGAAAAAAAAGGGGGGCTAATAAGAATACATTTTTAACAGGCTTTTCCCTTTCATTTTATCTTTTTTTTTTTTAACAGGGTTGCGACCTCGCTCTTTCAATAAAGACAGGAGACACTGAGAGCATGAACAACCCAGTCAGTAAAATAAAGCTTAAAGAGATGTATACCAACCTGAGAGTTCTCCAGTGGTCTAAAATGATAGATAACTTCAAATCAAACAAGGAGAACAGAGAGTTTGCCAAAGATTTAATTCAGGTACGAAATAGTCTGATGAACTATCCACGAGTGAGATTAGCCAATCCCTAATCCGAATCAATAAATGTGATTGTTTTGTTTGGCTAAAAAGGAATGAATGTTGATTATAGAAATGTTTGAAGATTCAAGAAAACAAATGGAAAAAAACAAGAAGCTGATGGAGGAAATGTGCAGGCTGAACGAGAACAGTAAAAAAGCAGCACCTCAGAAGGTATTTGACTTTAAGACTATTAAAAACACTCACTGTGCTACTGTGTTTCGGTAAAGAGCTCTTCTTTCTTTCCAACAGGTCACAGAATACACACAACTAACAATTCAAAATCTTCAGCTGGCTCTGTTCTATGGCAGAAAGGAAGATGTCAAGGTATGTTTGACATTTGTCTCACTAGTACACACTTTTCATAGGAAAAATAGGATCATCGAGCTGGCAGGACTGAAGATGTGAAAATCTGACAACGTCTCCTTTACAGACAACTTTTCCTGAATATAAAGATGAAAACCCCCAGAGCGTGATAGTGACTTTCAGACAACTGGCTGCTGAATGCTACTGGTTGGGCTGCTTGATGGCTTTAAGCAATCCTCCTCTTGAACCTGACTGGGAGAAGTGCGGTTCCAGCTCGGACCCCTGGGACATTTTCCCACATGACATCAATCTGGTTCTGAAATGGAGAGTGAGCCCATGGAGCAGTGAAGCAGAGCCGGATTTCAGAAGCCCAGCACTTTTGCTGTTGATTTCAAATAATGCTAACAAAGCAAAAATGCTTATTTGCTTTCTTGCAGAACGTTAAATGAGAAGACAGACACCACTCTCTTGTCTGTAAATATTAGGTTACAGCCAGGAGATGCTTAGCCCGCTTTAGATTAAAGACTCGAAATGGGAAAACAGCGAGTGTGGTCAAAGGGAACAACATCTGGCATCTCTAAAGCTCACTACGTGTTACCTAGGTACCTATAACTTTTTCTGAGTGTAGTTATTAAAAAATATATATATACATATCAGAGGAGAAGCTTTTCATCCCTATTCCCAGTTTTTTTATGTTAAGCTAATTTAACTGCGTTCTAACTGCAGCTTCACTTTTACCGCACAGACATGAATGTTTGCTTTAACTAAAACCGGAACTGTATGTTAATAGTGACACTTTAAAACAGTTAATGTCTCTGTTGTATAATACTAAATGATGCAGACTCATGGCAAAGTCATGAGTGGGTAGGTAGATGGTAGATGGTGTTCTGCCTGTGTTCTGACTTATGTCACATCTAACACGAATATCCATCCGTATCAGAACTTTAATCACAACTAAGTCAAACACAATCGCAGAGGTGTAATGTGCAGGGGCAGGTACTGTACAGGAACTCACGATCATATTTTATCACAGTGTGTGCTTTGCTTTGTGCTTTCTCTGTGTACCACTAATGTAAATCACCGAATAAAATGAAATAATGTTCTTGTGAATCTGAATTAATCTTGCACAGCAACCTTTAGAGGCACTCAAAATGCCATGCCATGTTAGAAACCTCTAATGTATCTACAAAGCCTTCATCAAATGACATTTATCACTGGCAAATACATGAATAAGCTTGTGTGTGGCACGCAGATACAGGTCTCTGCATCTGTAACTTATAATACAAAAATAATGATTCCCATTCCCTTTTTTTTTTAAATCAAACTTTCCCCCTGTCTAAGAGTTCTTCTTGAGTAAAAGCAGTGCTGTCATTTTTAGAGTCTAGTTCAAATTTTATAAAAGTCTTTGGAAAGGTTAAAAACATTGTGTCTCTTTTTGTTTTCTTTCTCTGGGAAATACGGCGTGGAGATGCCACAGCAGTAAACTCAGCCACAAAGACATCACAGCAGCTCAAAAACAAAAATCTTATACCATAAGTCTAAATATAGCGTTTGACTGCACCCTGTATATCTTTAATGAATGCCTCCCTCTGGCTTACCACCCTGAGGTAAGCCTGCAGGAGTGCTTTACAAAGAAAAATAATGAGATTTGATTCTGAAAACGGTCCAGGTTAAAATGTTAATTCTTATTTTGCATTGCTAAGAGCACTTGAAAAAAAATATCAACTTGAGTCAAGTAAGGTTTCTCTGGATACTTCATCAGAGCTCTGAGTGTTTTGAAATGACTTCTTTTTAAAATGAACCAGACCTTACAACAACAATAATAATAATGATTTGCAGATAGTAAAAACTTCACACTGCCCCGATTTCTCCAAGGTTTTGACATTTTCTGGAACAGTTATAAGATGAAAGCAGTTTGTGAACATGACAGAAATCTTGCATATCTTTTGTACCTGTGAAATATTTATGGCCCACAATTAAAAATAAATATGGCTGTACATCTAGATGATTATGCCGTTACCTTAAAATACATAAGATGTGAATTTCCTTGGGGAAGCAGCCGCACAAAGCAAAGGCCTGTTAACATCATTGTCTGGTTTCCAGGTGGACATAAGCTCCTGGAGAATCAGGGGACTGATGTCAACTGATGTCTGATTTTTGGTCTTTATCAGGAGTAGAGGTGCTGACTTTGACTGTGGACAAAGACGGGCTTTGTCTTTTGTTTTGTTTTTTTTCACCTGCCCACACAAGACCCACCAACACACTGACATCCACCCAGTATGTAAAGGCACCAACACCAACCATGATAAATACATCAGGGGAGGTGTCTACAAGAAGGCTGTCACTCGTATGCATCTGGGAATGTGTGTGTAGGAGCTGTGCAGCTGTTTAGTGAGGGAGAAAATTACTTCAGACAAATAAACCAGACACAGCCAGCTTAACATTATATGGACCAGAATCCAGAAACGTCTTTGTGACTTCACTTGGACTTGGCTTGGACTTCTGTTAATGTCATCAAGTCCAAAAACCAACTGTGTGCATGTAAATATCTCTCAGTACTTTGCAACGACCCTATGTTGTCTGTGGTACTGAGGCTGAGCTGTGAAGCACAACATGGCAGCATCAGAAACAGAAGCTGTAACCAGCGTTAATGTACTGTATGCTCATATGTAAATCATTCACATCCTGATACAGGAGGACCATAGGACATGATTTGGCTGGGGAATTTAACACCAACAACTTGGTAAATATTGATGGTGTGAGTCAGAGTAAATGTGGGACTAGTTGTGTCCAAGAGAATTTCTCTGGGACAAATTGGATGAAAACCATATGCATCACGCGGGAAAGGAACTCAGCGATGGCCTGGCAGAGAGAACAGCAGGAAGCAAGTTCATCACAATCAGAGCTTCCTCTCTCCCTGTGATTTCTAAAAACTGAAGAACGTAATGAAATCAACACGGAATGTCACACACACACACACACACACACACACACACACACACACACACACACACACACACACACACACACACACACACACTCCAGTGGGGATTCTCCCAGCTGTCGTGCCTGTCTGCCAGGGCTTGCATCATCAAGCACCAGAAACCTCCAGAAAGCTTCTGAAAAGCTGCAGAGACGAGGGGATCACTGATCAAACTGAGAATATTCTGAGTCACCCACAAACCCAGAGACAAAAGGTAAAGGATAAAGCAAGGGACTGTGAAATGGTTGTATTCCCAGTGTTGTTGTATATCCCCAGATAAATCTGCCCAAACGTAAAGAAAACATATTTTCTTTAGACGCCCTGTGTGTATTTTCCCACATATAGATCCAATCTGTTCATGCACTAGTCAGTCCTTTGCACTTCCATAATAGAAGCTACCTCTCATTTCTCTCTTGGCAGCACCTAATTTGAGGCACAGAGAGTTGTCACACTGTCTTTAATTGGAGTGTTACTTCAGAGAAAGCAGATTGCAGGTAGGCTTTGATACTCCAACCACCCTCCAGACTTTTTCTGAGAAGCCTTGCAGCCTTGAGTGAATCAGCTTTGCTCAGAGCAGAGGATTTTCATTCAGGTGTTGTTAAATTCTGACTGTTGTACCAAAACACCTCAAACCGCATCACTGTCACGAACTCTGACAAATAAAAATGATTTTACTGTCTTCTAGATACTGTATTGTATTTTTATTACTCGATGTGAAAGCACAGCTCTTGAACTGTTTTAGAGTTGGCATCCTGTCTAGTCAGCTTGTCCTCCATCTGAAAATGTGTACATACGGTTTTATACAAAAAAGGAAAAACTTTGACTGACTGATTGAGTTAATTCTACTATTTCCCAAGCATAAAGATGGAGGAGCAAAGTATCATGGCTGTGGTAACTTCCCATGCAGTGTCTTCTTTGTGTATGAGAAACCTCACAGCTGCATTTCCTGGATTGAATTACTTCACTTTCTTCCGTCTGTACATGTAGCAACAGGCCCATACTGACACTTTCTGATAAAGTGCCACTGCTGGCCTGAGTTTGACGTAACTGTAAGTTCGACAATGAGCCTGCACGTCACAGACTACTGCAGTGCCAGATATTGCCATCAGGAGGAGCTCTGGTTCCTCTGGTCGACAGAGAAGCACTGACAGAGACACTAGATGGTGGGAGGATTTTCTCCAGCTCACATTCCTTCTTTTGGGAACTATACATGGCCATAATTTCCCTGAATACTTGTCACCACCTCATGCATCACACGTTTGTCTTCTTGATCGATGCCATTCATGCAAAAAAGTAAGGCACGTCAAAGCTCCTCCTCCTTCATCCATCCTTTCCTCCTCCCCCTGCATCCCTCTCTGCCTCATCTTTTTTCACTGCCACCTGTCTGCTCTCTTACTCTCTTCCACTGTTGTTATTTACTCCTCTAACTCTGATTGTTGTACAGCATGTCACACTGGCTGGATGTGGATTCCCTCCATCTCTCTCTCCTCTGTCTTTCTCAGCTTCGACCTCCTCACCCTCGTCTCTCTCTTCTTGCTCCTCTTGTGGCTCAGTTTAGCTTGAATAGGGAGGGGGGAGTGGAAATACTGTAGCAGCAGACTGAGGCTGAGGTGTGGCCTTGAGGGTGGTGGATGACAGCGGCTGCTCAAACATCAATGTCAAACATAGTGGCAGAGCAACATGAGGAAGCAGCATAGGTCACATGACCCTGTGTGCATCAGACACACATTTAGGGCTTTTCACCTGTTGAAAATCCCCTAAAGGACCAAATAAAGCAACCTCCCTGAAAACACCAGGAACTATAGAACTGGGTTACCTCTTCCTTTTAGGCACTGACCAACGGAAGTTGTACAGCATGTGCTGTTTTTGGTATCACCAAAGCTGTGGTATGATATTAGCATATATCATTTCGTAACAGCAAGTACATATTGTAGGAAACATAACAGTGACTGATTTGTGTTTTCTATTAAGGAAACAAGGATTTGTTGTTAATTTATTTATTTGGATGTCGCAGACGCAGCCCTTTATTAGCATTTATTCTTTTCATATTTTAGGGAAAGATCATGGTCTGGTTTAATACAGAAAAAGTCCATGGTCACTGCAGACACAACATGTTTATTTACATTTACCCAGGAACATGATATTTCTACAACCTTAACCAAGATGCCTAATCCTAATCCTAATCCTCACACTGTGGGTGTGAAGCCCGATCTCTGATGTGACAGTTCCTGTCCTGCCATGCGTCCCACCATGTGGGTCATCATGCAATCAAACCAACCTCCTGGAGACCTTACATTCCCACCACATTATAATTGGGAAAGCAGTTTCAAGGAGACACGGCTGCATATTAATAAGAATCTGCAGCTATGCTAGTGGCTCTGTGAAGCCATGCTGAGTTACAGTAGTGCTTTGACCTGAATGCTAAAGTCAGCATGCTAAGATGCTAACGTACTCATAATAACAATGCTAACGTGCTGATGCGATGTGTACCATGTTCACCACCACTGAAACTCGACCTTGCTGGGCTTGTGGTTATGAGTGTAAAGTGCGACTGAAAAAAGCTTTATTGATAACGGAGGTTCATCTGAAACTGTCAGATGTCCGAGAGACCGACGACAGAAAAACATGGCTGACATGCTTCCTGTGTAAAGTAGTGTTAAAAGTGTTAAAACGAAGATTTGATCTGGTTATACTGCTCCAATGTATGTTGATACATTTTACTTAAACCCCATCATGACATTACATGAAAGCTATTAAAAGTCAATAGAATTCATCCACTCCATAAGTTAGCGATTAGCTCGTCAGCTACTGTAGGTTGCTGACTAGCCAATGTACTAGAAACACATATTTTGCGAATACCCATGAATGAATTTGGCTGTGCCAGAGTCTCCTCACAGATTTATCATTCCGTGATCCCTACAGACGTATGGAAAGACAAAAAGCAGTCCCTCTGTTTATTATTTATCTCTGCTTTCTCCAGACCAGCAGCAGATTGCTTTGCACAGTACAATGATCATAGCAGTCAGCATTAATGTTTTTGTGCTTGCTCTGCTCCCAAACAGAAAGCGACAGAAGAGGTGGTGCAACTAAAAGGGAAACCTTTTATGTTTTCAAGTAAGAGGTCTTTGTGGCAGCTGGAAATAAGTGTTGCTGACATCCATTTCCATTTTCCAGCGTAAGTACTGAATGGGAACCGACACACTTCCCAGTCAAGATAGATGATGGATCCCTGCAAATTCTCCCATATTTAACTCTGGGTGAAGCTTGAGAGCAAAAAACTCTGAAAGAAAGGGGCACACTTTGTAAGTGTCTGATTTTGTGTGTATTGTACAAACGAGTGTGATCTTCACTCATCAGAGTGGAGCCCGCAAATTGCATTGCATGTTTGTTAACGGTCCAAACTTTGCAGAAGCTGTGACCTCATTTAATGAATTTTCATGGAGATCACTCAAGGAAACAGCTTCACTGCCAGTAGTGGTCTGCATTCTTGATCTCAGCCACTGAATTAGGCTACTTTAAACATTGCTTCATTTTCCGTGAGTCTGTCACATCATTTCTTCATCATCTGCGCTGATGGTTTCAGTGTGTGTACATCTATTGGTATTTTAGCCAAATTTGTGAAGGAGTTTTCTTTTAAAAGCACGGAATGGAAAATTTAAACCCTGACTGTGATATTATGGAGACATGTGAGGTTAATAATCTTCTGGTCTTGACCTGATGCAGATTCAAGTGAAACACGTCACTTTTTTAAGCAACTCTAAATGGCTCAAATTCTCAACTTTTAACAAGAGTTTTGTATGGGACTAACAATTCAAGACATACTCAAATAAGGCCCATTTTACCCCTCTCTGTTTCTAATTGAAGTAATTGTTGAGTGGAGGCAATCATGGTCTTTTGTGTAAGAAATCATTCACATATATTTGGATCTGGAATAAATAGGAATAAATAGCGGAAGAACTGAGCAGCTACCGTTGGACCAAGTAAAGACAGTCCAAGTAAACTCCGCCGCTATTTGACTGGCAGCTAAACTTGGAAACACGCTCAGTTAAAACACTAAATTAATACTGGGCACAAAAAGCAGCATGTTGCAGATTACTTTCGCAATTATTTCTTAAAATGCTGGCATTTAACTCAAATTCTTCCACCTTCAACTGAGAACGAAATAAAGGGAATGTGTATGTGACTGCAGAGGTAAAATCAAGGATGTTGTTTAAAACTGAAAAATGTTTGACTTGGAAACAGAACGTGTTAACAGACAATGAGTTTCCTTGTCAGAAAATAGAAAATTATCCAACGCATTGTTGCAGTTCTGCATCATGGAGCACTAATGGAAGCACTGCAGATAAAAGTACAGGTGCAAACACCTCAGGAGAATGAGGCTGAACAAATTTATTTTAGAGATTCCCAGTCAGACAAAAATCCAGCGTGCAGATAGGAGTGAAATCTGACTCTTCCTGCCAAACACTATTAAATTGGCTCATTTTGTCTTTGCTCTCTCTTGCTTGCCAAGTTTCTGATAACATATTCAATATAAAGCTGGCAGAAAATTAATGGCTCCTGATATAATAAACAAACTCGATACTATTTGCTCAGTCTGTGGGTATGAAAGCAATTCACTTCGTAACTATTGGCATGATTCGTCCTTTTAATTTATGGACTGTCAATATCTGCAGTTAACACTCAACAATAGGAGAGAGGTTATATCAACAGCCACAATAAGTATTTACACATTTCATAAGTTTGACCAAAAGTAGGATAATTTCAATTATAATTTAATAACAAATGATCAAACGCCTCTGATAAACAGGTATTTTACTCCATGTCCATTTCTGAGAGTTTTTAATCCACTGCATTGACCTTTAGCTAGAATTAGCTCCGACCAGACCTTGTGTAGCGGTCAGAAATACAGCGGGTTGTGGAATTTGAGGAGCTGACAGTACCATGGGAGGCTGCAGCAGAAATGGCCTCTGAGAGGAAAGAGCTTAGATACACAGAGTTGGCAGCCAAGGCAGAGGAGCGTGGCTGGACACACCAACAGTGTGCCCTAATTTCTGACAGACAAATACTCTATTGATATTACTGAATTTGTTTTCAGATATTCTTGTACTTCTTGCAAGATATTTCACTAATATTTTGGGGATTTTCTATGGATATTTTTTTTTATAATATTTTACTGATATTTTTATGGATATTTAACCAATTTCTGTTGGATATTATGGGCATAAATTTTACATTGTATACACTGAATATTGGTTAAACTTATAAAAGAATGGCTATTGGATAGAAATCCCAAACAAGTCAACCTCTCTGGGGCTGGAAAAAGCCATGCTTTTGGTTGATGACACAACGGCATCAAGCAAGTGAACTACAACGCCTAATTTTGTGCTACATACTGAGGGAAATGCTTTCTCCTCATTAAGGTAACTTCTGAATGCTTGGCTTTGGCAGTTTTTTTGCTTTTTGGTTTCATTTCAAGACTAACAGTCCATGGAACAAAGACCTCAGAAAGATGTCCCTGCATATTTCTCTTCTACCTGATACTCTGACTGAAACCAGTCACTTTCACTGGTGCTGCCTCCCTGAAATCTAATTTCATGCTGCTTTCACCGTGCACCATCCTCTGGTTACGCTACTGATCTAATATCTCAGCTGTAAGATTGATTTACGTTGCTACAGCTTCTATTTGAAATGCTTCTGTGTTAATGTAACAGTCTTTTAATGCACTAACTGACATGCTTTTTATATTAATGCCATCGGACTAGAGTTCTCTGTATTTGTATGTTTGAGAGGATGAACTAACATAAATGAACACTGTCTTAAAATATACCATCCATGTGCCATCTTTACTGAGTATTCAGACCGAAAATTTTAGAGGTAGCTCCACACAAAATCAGTGGAAAGATACGATTTGATATGATATGAGGCGGATTCGCCTGGGTGATGAAAATTAAAAAACAACAGCGAAAAAAAAAGCTCTTGTGTACAGAAATAAGTGGGAAAAGGAGATGAAA
Source organism: Toxotes lorentzi (assembly GCA_037833715.1). Lineage (NCBI taxonomy): Eukaryota > Metazoa > Chordata > Actinopteri > Toxotidae > Toxotes > Toxotes lorentzi. The sequence goes on along the minus strand of JBBMJY010000007.1, from coordinate 3,480,000 downwards.
AACTTGAGGGAAATAAAAGAAATAACTCTTTCTGAGATCAGTGAGATGCTGAGCGGAACTGAGACTTCACAAAACATGCATTAGTCAAATTTGTGCGACTGACTCGCTTTATGTTCTAACACACCTTCATCAGTTAAATGCTCGCTGGCAAATGTTTTGCATTTGTTTTTCCTACAATATCAGCTTGTAGCAACTAAAGACTGATAACAGTTTATTTTTAGGCACCCACGAAGCTTGGTTCAGGTTAGGTAAAGATCCACAGAGAGATGAAGCACAACCCACACTACTTCACTTAATTATCATTTGACAGAAACCACAGTCCTTCCCTGATGTTAACCAGGGTCACATAATTCAGGCACCAACTACGTTTCCCTGCAAAACAAATTAGTAGAATGTATAACTTAGCTTCTGGGAGACAAGGTTTGTAAGGGTAGCTCCCAGTAACTTCCTGTTTGGATCCAGCTTTAATTTGACAAAATACCACATTAACAAATCTCGTCTGCCAGAAACCGCAGGATTTATGTTTGAAATGCGAATGAAGTCCTTAAAAACGCTATTGAACTCCGGCTTTGACCCTTAAAAGCTTGTTCCCTTGTATTTCCTGTTTCATTAACTGACACAGCACTGGGAGTTCAGAGACGTCAGGAGGAACACAAAACAGCTTCATACAGCTCAGTGTCCTATTTTCCTCCTTTCTCTCCATTAACAACACACCACTTTTCAATTTGGTCCATACTATGCCTGACATAAAAGCATTTCAGGGAATTGATCAATACTCATTGATTGCTACAAGATATTTTGTTAATCTATCCTCTTAACTCAGGTTGAAATAAAAGCAGCACTCTGAACCAAGTTGTTTTTTGTTGCTTCACAGATCAAGCTGAAACAGACCCTAAAGAATAACTCAGCGGTTTGGTGAAAACCACCCAGTGTTTCAGTTCAGCTGGATCGATTTAGCCTGGATTTCTCCATAAAACACATTACAGCGCTTTGATTTTTTCTTTCTTTCTCTCAAACCAAAGTGTCTGCAGACACTTGCAGGTTTCTCCTTCCTCTTTCATGAAACATATTCTCACTGAGAGAAAATTTGGAAGACAGGCTTAGTTCAGCCGGATGGTGCCCCAAAACATCACGAACGTAAAGTAAACTCTGGGTGTGGAGTTTTGAAAAGGTGAAACCGACGTGTGGACATTTTCTGGACAGTTTGTCCTGAACACTCCTTTGTTTTAACTCCTTTTCACTTTGTAATGCATAAAGGAAAATCCCTGTATGAGACCACATGATCAGCAGATGGATTTGGGTTAGGTGTGGAAGCGCCCTAAAGCTATGGTAAATGAGCTGAGAGGTCAGCTTCCGCTTTGTTGAACTCTCCAGTGTGTCCGACCTCATATAGGTTAGCCCAGTGAACAGCGAGTGCTATTCATCATCAGACGAGGCTCCTGTAAGGTCCACGTGGACAGCACCGATGTGGCGTTAGGACCAAACACCAAGGTCAAGACTGACCAAATAGACCAGCACTCCCTCCCCTGATTTAAAACTACATTGTATTGTTTAGAAAGAGCGATGACAGCTGAGGAGAAAAGAAACATATTACACCAAAGTGTGTGATACGGTCAGCAGAACGAAACCAAATTGGAAAAACTGTTATTTTCAGCAACTTGTCCTCAAGGAGTGGCCCTGTCTGTTTATAGAGCATGTCTCACCAAGCTGATGCTCTCAGGCTGATGAGATGCAGAGGAGATAAATCCAGCATGTTGGAGAGCGCCGTTCAGCTTTCACTGATCTTTCCCTTTTCAAACGCTTTCGAAAGAAAGAGCTAGAAGAACAAATGCTGCTCACCCATTCACAACCCTCTCACCTACAGAGCACACCTCCTTTAAACAGTCCTCCTACATACTTCCACCAAAAAAACAACCTTTTTTATCCTGCAGCAGTGGATTTGTATCTAATATGTGACTGCTTATAGCAGCGAGGATTACTTGGACAGCTGCAGGCATGGCTCGGTTTTTTTTTATAAAGTCTTAGTCCAAAGTATGCTCACAGTGACATTACAACATGCTGTTAAGCAGGTATAATGTTTCACATGTTCACCACCTTAGATTAGCATGTTAACATTTAGCTTTTCACGTATCAGTTCGCGTCAGTTCACCCCACATTTAACATGTTCTTCACCAAGTACACACATATAAATGAAACCTTGCCAAATTCTGTTTGTTGACACTTCAGAGTGAAATATATGAGGCTACGTTCCCTGACTAAACACAATCAGTTTGTCTTCTTCCAGTGTTATCAAAGTATTACAAACTGGTTTGGGAGTAGTGGATCCCCAGGGTGTGCAAATGCTGTTATGCCTATAACTTTGATTTGCCTTTACAGCAAATATTACCTACAAATCTCACTACAGAGGAATTCCTCCAGTTGATTCCTTTTAATTCTTTTACAAATGTTTGAGACAAATTGAACAAAGTATGACTAAACCCTGCTGTTTCCTGTGGGATTTTACCTCCAAAGCATCTTTTCAGCAGAAGCAGCGCGAGGTAGAATAAAGCCGGTGAAAAGCACTTTGATAGTGTTCTTCTGGGCTCATGAAAGGTAGACTGTGAAACACTGCAAACTGGTTGAACTTTGCAACATGAGCTCTCTCGCTGTCTTAAAAATACAAGTAAACTCAACTTAAAGGTGACGTTATTTTGATTCTTTCCAAAGGTAAAGCAGTGTGCAGCTCTGGTCATGCTTGGTTTGCACTTGTTGTATGTCACCTTGTACCTGACCTCATGTCTTTTATTCGGTTATTCAGATCAGACGCCTTTAAATCTTTCACTTCTTAGTGATTCTCCCTGCTGGTTTTCTTACTGCACTGTCTGCTTCTTATTCTGCTTACAGCCTTTTTTTTCCCATCATTCAGTGGTTTCTTGTTATGGATGTGGAAAGTGAAAGCCCCCTCTTGTGGTCCAGCCAAAAATAGTCTTATTAGCACTGTGACTGTAATTTCCATACAATAATTCATGAGTGAGATTTCTCTTAGTAATTACTGTGGAATGCATAATCATAAACTATTATGCCAGTCTGATTACCTTTAGCGTTGTGATTTGACATAATAGATTTAAAGTGATGCTTTAAACTAATTAGATTTACAAAATGCAACTTTTTGATCTTTTCATCTGTTCATACAGGTTTGCAATCCTGCTTGAATTTTAAATCCCTACAGGACTTCATTCCTTCCACTTTTCATTAGCGAAACAGAGAAACTGTGTCAGCTCAGCGGGGTTTTAGCAGTGGGGATTTGCAAATGGAATCCTTAGATTTGAATCCTTAGAAGTCTACGGTACGTCTGCAGATTCAAGACACGACCATCAGTGAGCTGTGCAGTCATTCTTTCACCGGGAAGGATATGGAGATGTGTCGCACCCATCAGCAAACAGTGGTTATGAAAAGAGATGTATAATAAATAATAAAGAAGTCAGAGGTCAAACGTGTGACAGATTGAGAACAACAAGGCTCCACTGCTCTGTGTGTAGATGAAAGCACAAGATTTCCTGGGTCAGATCATTGACTGAATTGATACTTGTTGTTCAGACTTTAGTCTTCCTGTCGTGTTCGGGGGACTGAGGGGCAGGTGTACTGGCAGTTACTGGTGAGTCTGGTGAGTAATGTTGGAAGGAGCTGAAAACAAACAGGACCGCACGGCAGGATGTGGCGTTAAATGTTAAAACTGGGAGGCCTTGAAAACTGGCAAAAAGTTGCAAAATGAAAATAACAGGTGCAAAGACAAAGCAAAGCTGTTGCCGGTACACTTTGATGTGACCATGAGATTCTCAACTGCAGAATAAACTGGAACCAGAGGCTGCTGTGTCAAAAATAAAGATTTTATTTACAACACTTAAAAATGCTTTAAAACGGAAGCCAGAAAAAGTGGATAATAAACAATAAAAATGAATCAAATAAAAAGTAAAACTAAAGAAAGGATGTTTATTGTTTATTCTGCAAAAAGATCCACAAGAGAAATAAGCAGGGAAAAAAATGGCCCATACAACCGGACGAGTGAAAGCTGAGGAAGAACAGGGAAATCCAGGTGACTGGAATGTACATATATTATAAAAGAACATACATTAATGATGCACCAAAAAGACAAAAAAATTTTTTTTTTTTAAAATATCCCTGTTTTTCAAGCGTACCTTATTTTTTGACTGATGTCGACAAGCAGTCGCTCCAAGTTTTATTCCCTCGCTCAGCATGAAGAATCCAAAAACACAAATATTTCATGTCAGACTAGGAGCTAAAAATTTGATGGTTCCACAGTTTAAATATTAAAATCGTGCTTTTAAACACATTTAAAAGGAGCCAAACAAAAGCTGGTCTCAGCTGCTGTGTCTCAGGTGTGTCTCAAACCAGGGGCCCAGAGGAGCTTTTAAACTCTTTTAAACTCTGCACCCTGTCTGGGTCCAAGCACTAAACTCTCTGTTACCTTCCCCTCTACAAAGGTAAAATGTCTCATCATGATTAGCGTGAAGCTGGTTCGCTAGACTGGCTGCTTCTTATAGTTTGTTATTAAAGCCGAAGACTATGAGTGGAGAGCAGAAGGAAGCAGCAGGCAGACAGAGAGGCTTATAAAATCAGAAACTCCAACTGACTCAGACTGGAATGGAACATAGAGCCATAACCACAGAATATTTAGTAAAGCAGCAGTTACAAGAACAGAATGGGAAATGAGCCCCATTCGGACTGGATTTGTTTCTCCAAGGAAGACAGGATGATTTTCACATCACCTGCTCTGGTCAGTGATTATAACCTGGTCCAGGCTGAGTTGGTGGGTCATTCTTTTACCCCCGCCCAAGTAATAATTACTGCCACAATTACCTACTTTTCTCAGCGAGCTCACTGAAATCCCATCTGTATCGATGCCCTTGTATTTTAAAATGAATATCTGAGGTGAAAATCTGGTTGTCTTTATATTTTTTCATCACCTCAGAGTAAAATTTTGAAGTATGAAAGGAAGGGAATGCAATTGTCTTTTGTTTTTTTTAATATGAAAGAAGGAAACATGTTAACACCAACTTTTAGGTCTATTTGAGAACCAAAGGGGGAAAATGAAAGCCGTCAGGAGAGCAGGGTCCTGTAAAAGCTCATCCTGCGTGGTGTTATAATGTCAGCTGCTGTGGTAGCCACGCTCTTTTGGCTTTGTCCTGCAGAATGTCCGTCTACTTCAGGCCACATCCTGTAATTTCATGGCGGTCAGAATGCCGCCTGGAATGATGAATTAAATTACAGAGGAACACAATGAATATTTTATTCCCCACCTCACCCTGTGATGTTAATCCCGAGAAAATGGGGCTATAGAATACAAAGTGAACTTTAAAAAAAGCACCGTTCACCATGTTTAGATGCAAATGTGCCTCAATGAAAAAGCCTTTTAGTGATGTAGATGCATAGAAGGATAAGACTGCTGAGTAAATGAAACTGCAGAAGTACAGGACAATAAAAAGATCTCAAGGACACCTCCAGTTTTGAGAGAGGTCACATCTGTGATGGACTAATGTAGCTCTCACCATAAGGGACACCTTCACAGTTTATAGGAGCAGCCTTGAGGGAAAAGGCCAGCCGGAGTCAGCCGCTCTGTGGGCTTCAGGGAGGCCTGTGTGGGCCGCCTGCTGAAAGGGTGCCCTTCATTTCTAGACAGCATGCCCTTTTTAAAGGTCCCATATCGTGAAAATGGGTTTCAATTGTGTTTTGTGTTTTTCTTTCTTTTTTTTTTTTTTTAGAAACTCTGACGTGTAAAATAAAAGCTGTGAAAATATGCAGCCTCTCACTACTGTCACTGTCAAAACCAGATAACCAATGAGCAGCCGGCAGCTGAGTTATCTGTGGGAGGGTAAGACGGCGTAAACAAACTTGTGTTGGTGACTGTAAGTTAAGGACGGAAAGGTTTGTTAGCAGTTGCATTGAGGAGCAGGGTCGTTTTAGCTGCAGTGTGCAGGCTAAAGCACAAACGCATAAATAGATAGAGAGTGAGTGGCAGCCTCGCTGTTGTCTGTCCTCATTGCTATACTCACTCACAAACATAGCCTCGAGAGCCTCATTTAGGCACATGGCAGCCTAAATGTGGCAGCCAAGGTCATGTTGAAAACATGACCTTCAGCTCCTCGCTATAATCAGGCCTTTTCTCAGCGTATGGATATACTCTGAGCAGCTGGGAGGCAGAAAAATACTTTGCTTTGTGTCCATATGAATTACACTTAAATTATAAATGATCAGTGAATTCAGTTCAGTCAAAGCTAAATTGTCTCTGCCAGGTATAAAGACAAAAGAAACAACAACAGCTGAGATATTAAACAATATTTAAGGGGATTAAAACACATGAGCTGTTCAGGTGTTCTGTAAAGATATCGCATGATATAAGCAATCACTGCATAGTACATCCACTATATCAACCCTGTCTCCTAGAAATTACATTTATATACTTCTACCTTGTTTTGAGAATTACATTTTGAATGTCATTGCTGCCTGGATTGTGTTCACCGGTTTCTCAGATTTAAAGAAAATACAGCGCTTTGGTTGAGATTAGGGAAAGAATGTAGCTTCAGTTAAACATTAATGTAGTCAACACGCCCTGTTTCACGCTTCATGTCACTTCGTTTTTTTTCCAATATTTAACCAAAAACACATTCTTTACTCGCAAAACCCAAATCAAGTCCTGGGAGATGCGTGAACATAATCATAGCATTGTTTAATCCTGTTTTAATTGCCACAGGCAGATGCTGAATTGCATGAGTGAATATTGTGGGGAGAACCAATGAAAAATGTGGTCAGTTAAAATTTGCTGACACTTGCAGTATCCACATTTTGCCACTTGGCAGATACATTCATTAATAACATTTCCTCATGTTTATAAAAGTCCTAATCCAGGCGGCATGATGTTCCTTTGGAAACATATTTTCCGTTGCAGATTTAGTAAAATATAAATGTGATTTTTTAGGATATAGAATTAAGTGGATGGTAGCTGCGTCACACCCCTGTTAGCCCACAGCTCTGGAGCGTCTCCATCGCTGCTCGGATGTCCACTGGAGATGTTTCAGAAGAGAGTCTTCAAGCTGCCTGTTGCTCCGCAGGCACATTGCCAACCTTCTGCCTACACTTTTTCCACTTTTACACGTATATTGAAGACACCTTTGCAGCTCAGTTATGATTGATGTGGTAACAGACCCTCTGCGGCCGTACTGTTCTCATTTTAAGCAGAGGGAAAACAACAGTGTTTCTCTTCATGCCAAACTTCGGGGAAGCGTGAGAACGTCAGCTACACTGTGATTGTAAAATGTCAGTCAGGTCAGAGGTGAAGTTGAGTTCAGCTGAAGTGCAGAGTGATATAACAAGAATCTAAAATTTTGTGATTGGATTCTAGAAGAGAAAATTTCAGTGTATTAAGAAAGTCAGCCCCATAACCTTTCATTGTTGAACAACAATTTCTTTTTTATTTCAAATGATTGTAACAGTATATGATTGGTATTAATGCCTTTTCACACAGCTCCATGCTGAATAAAGTCACTTAACTACATTGGTCCATACTCCATAAACTGATGGTGCAGATAAACAATGAGTCGTTTATTAGTCTTTACAGAAGATGTTAGGCTTACGTTCACACATTGTTTTGGAGCACACCCTGTGGCTTACAGCTGGTCACTGAGGCTTGACTTCATTTGGAACAGGTAAGCCTTTCACTGCAGCCAAGGCGTTTTCCAACATCTTCTCCACGATTCTGCGCGCTGTGTTGTAGGTACTGATCCCGATGTGGGGGGTGATCAGCACATTAGGCAGGCCAAGCAGTGGATGATCCCTGCACAAGATGAAGCAGAAGAGATGGCAGGAGTGAGCAAGGAGTAACACGAAGCACTTAATTCCAGCTTAAGAATATGATTCTGTTTCTTTGGTCTGAGAGATGAGACCTTGGTAATGGTTCAGGATGAGTCACATCTAATGCCGCTGCACGAATCGTTCCCGACTGGAGAGCTTTAACTAAAGCCTCCTGGTCCACGACTTGACCTGAGACGTCAATGGAGTGTAATCAGTAACTTGAATCTTTAATCATGACTGAAGATCAGCACAGTCCTGGAAACGCTTTGTTCTCACCTCTGCCGATGTTGACCAGTGTTGCTGTGGGTTTCATGAGTGACAGCTCTCTGTGGCCAATGAGGCCCACTGTGTCCGAGGTCAGCTTGACAGCTATCACGACAAAGTCTGACCTCCTCAGCAGGTCGTCCAGCCGCTCACAGTAACTCGCTGCGACTGCCCGCTCATCTTCGTCACTCCTGATTAGAATAAGGAATTCCAACATATTTTAGACTCACACTCTAATTTTTCAAGCCTTCCAGAGTGTAATCAACACGGTCAATGAGAAAGAACAACCAGTTTTTTCAAGAATCAGCTCCTTAAAAAAAAAAAAGTAAAAAACAGATTGGCACAATTTACCGTGCAAGAAAAGTGCCAGTGTTAATTAGCAGGTAAGTTGTGTCACTGACTGTACATCATTTCCTGTGCAAGGATGTTTGATTTCCTGCATGTTGTTCTAAGAGAAACAAAAAAAAATCCTCATATGATTGTGGGTTTTTTTTTATGGTAGTTAAAGAATAACCTTTTTTTTTTATATACCTTCTGGTCCTGTTGTGATACAGTATCTTCATTTCAAATCCTTTGCTTCTTTGGGCGATTTTGTAACCAATCTCTCCCATTCCAATAATCCCAAGAGTCGACCCGGTGACTTCATCTCCCATCAGGCTTTGTGGTATATCGATAGTCTTTGGGTCCACTGCTATCTGATGACCTACGAGGGAAAAAAGTCTTTGTTTCCGCTACTGCCATCTGCATCTTCTACCCAGTTTTTTTAAAAAATGCAAATTTATAAATGAGCTTTCAATGTTATGGAAGCTGATCGTATTTTTTTACACCCACGCCTTAAAAAAATGACAGACAATAAATACGAAGTGAAGTTGTAAACGGGAGTGCACACAGATGAACTCATGTTGAGAGTAAGGAGTTGTAGTCCTGGTTGTAGAACTGCACAAACACTGTGTTGCAAACATTTTGCACTGGTTAACATTTGATCTCACCCTCAAGGATCTTGCGAGTTGACGCCAGAAGAAGGCCGATGGCCAGATCTGCAGTGGAGTTGCTAACTACATGGGGCGTGTTGGCCACTTTTACCCCGAGACTGGTGATGAATGGTACATCCAGGTGGTCGATGCCCACTCCTCCGCTGGCAACCACTTTGAGCGAGGGAAGCAGTCTGAGCAGTGCGGGCTCGGCTGCAGGGCAGTACTTCCACATGAACAGGGCCTGGATTCTGGGGCCATGAAGTACTGGGTTTTGTAGAAAATCTCTGTAGCAGATGAGTTGGAAGTGTTGTTTTAATATGTCAGCCAGCTCTTCGAGGTATCCAAACTCACCCCCCACCTCTGAGACCAACGCCCATGGTTTTTCTTCCTCCATCTCCTGGTGTGAAAAGACATGGAAGGACTTCATCGTGTAGTCTGACTAAAAATGGAGGCAGTAGTAGTACACTGCCGATAAAGTAATTCCAGTTAACTGCTGGATCCAAATAATAAAAGATTTTTTTTTTAAATAGAGCTGTTATACTGCAAAGAGATTGTCTTGGAAATTACAAGGACATTACCCAGAATGTCTTTCTAAGTTAGTTTTATGAGGAAGACTCACCTTTTAAACCCAAGCTTGAGTTTCAAATCTTTCCTCAGACTGATCAGGTAGAAGCTGAGGATGGGAAGGTTGGGTTTTTTCTTTTTTACCTTTGACCAGTGTGGTGTTGTCATTTTCTTTGGATGAAGTTAGAGATTAAAGAGGTAGGTTAATGTGAAAACTGCAGGGGCTGTCTTCGGCCTGTGGCATGAAGAGGAGGCAGAGGGAGGAATGTTGTGTTTGAAATATAATTCACAATTAATGAATGACAAATGCAAGACATTGTGTTACTGTATATGCAGAGATGAAAGATTATATTCTTGGTTTAAGACAGAAAAAGTCTGCAGGATGTGAGTCCCCCCCCCCCGACTGTGGTGTGAAAGTCCCCCCACCCCCATCCACCCTGACATCCCATCGACTCTGGTGTGTCAGATAAATGCAGCGCTTCATTCACTCAAAAACACATGGCTCTGAAAATAATTCAGACGGTGATTATGTTTGTGAGCACAATGTAATTGGAAAAAAAATGGTAATATACGTTTGAATGCAATTTCTAGGAGACAGGACTGGGACCGGGTACATCCCTTCTTATTGGTTTGTTGTTCTGTGAAATCATTCTAATGCTAATCTAAAAAGCTAATAATTGCAGGTCGAGGTGAGATTGCTGTGTCAAACGACCATTTCCACGGTCAAGAATGAACTTTCATGCCTGGCTTCGTTTTCTTTTTCTTTTCAGTTATCATCCAAACCAAAATAAAAGGCAACACTTTAATCTCATTTCATTTCAATTGTAACAAAGCACAGAGTAATACCCTCCTCATGCTACGTTTGCACTGGAGTAATGACGGATAAATTTATGTTAATGTAGCTGAAATCATCATGCATGTCACGGCGATTATGGTGGAACATTTCACGGGACACAGCTGGTGAATACAAATGTGTGAGAAGGTAAAAGCATTTAGTCTTTTAAAGCAGCAAATGCACTGGTGAAGAAAACTCTGATGAAAGTGTCTCATTTTTTTTTGCTCTTGGTCTGAGGTGAGACTTACACACAACATGCAGTATATGAAAGTCAAAAGATAATGCAGTGGGTGAAAGAGCACGAGCATGAGGCGCTTGGTGTTTCCAACATACTTTTGGTCATGGTGAACTTGATATTGATTTTCTACCATTGTTTGTACCATCCCTTTGACTGTAGCAGGCCAAGGAGAGGCCGATCCCTGCAAAACATGCAGCTGAAAGGAGTGAGCAAGGAGTTGGTTGAGTGTTGGTAAATGTAATTATTTCATCATTTGGTTTTTGGCCTGTAATCAGCGCCCTCTTGCACTGATGAAAGAGTCCAGAATTTTACACAAAACAAGCAGAACGCAGGAAAAATGAGGACAAAACACATATTTTACATGTGGCAGAAACGCACAGTCAAACCGTCTCCTGACCCCAAGTTCAGAACAATTATCACATTGTAAACGAATGAACAATACCAACCAGGGTCATGTGTTTTAGAGTTGAAGTAATATTTGCTGCACCTTTACAATAAAGTGATTCTGAGATGAGACCTTGGTAAAGGTTTAGGATGAGTCACGTCTGATGCTGCTGTGTGAATGTAGACACTGCAGAGCTTTTGGGATCCTGGTCCACCACCAGACATGAGACACGCGAAGAGCAAACTCAGGCTAAAGATCAGTGTTTCAGAATATTTCAAAAGTAATGTTTATTTAAGATCTGTGAAGGCAACACAGCTGCCGCCTCTGCTGATGTTCTCCAGCACAGCTGAGGATTTCATGACAAAGTCTGACCTCCTCTGCAAGTCATCTTCTACACTCCTGAACAGGAGTAAAGTGGACAAGAATCTTGAATTCAACTGTTTTGGTTTTGAGTCTAAATTTTCAGAGAAATGAACAATAACACTTTTACCTTCTGGTCCTGTCACGATCCAGGATCGTCCTCTCGACGTCTCGTCCTCTGCTTCTATTTTTCAATCAGTCTCTCCCGTTCCAGTGATTCCCAGAGCGAACGCTGTGACTAACCCAACTCCCATCAGGCTTTGTGGCATATGAGCAGTTTTCCACCCAGCTATCTGATGACCTGTGAGGAAACGTGACTGAAAACATTTTCTGTTTTTGTTTATTTTTTTTACAGAAGCCCATTATGTTTGTGTTTGTAATGCTAACACATTATTTTATCCTGTGGGTCCTGGATATGAAGGCTGTAATGTGCCACCAGAATAATTAAGCACTGTTTAGCTTCAGCAGTAGTAGCTGGTTCTAGAGATTGAAATGTTAGACTCTCAGTTGTTGTATTTTCGTTTAGAGGAAAATATTTCAGCTTTTGTACAGACTTCCTTGGATTCTTGGTTCTCAGAGGATAAATCCTAGGTGATCATCTGATTTTACCTCAGGCTTCACTTTGAAACTGACATGTTTTGTTCAGAATGACACCTGCTGGGTGGATTGTCATGAGATTTGTTACAGACATTTCTCCTTTATCCAAGATAAATTGCTAAAACTTTGGTGATCCCCTGATTTTTCCTCTTCCATCACTGTCAGGGCAACATTTCAGCTTAACGAATACTTTGCTTAATGAGCAAATACCTGCAAAGCCAATGACATTCCCTTCAGCCTCTGCTGTGTTTTACTAAAATGGTAACCAGCTTTTATTTTGAAATCTTATCTCCTCTTGTTTCAGGTTGCTGGCCCTTCCATCGTGTTTCCTGCCGGTCTGATTGTCTTCCCTGCCCTGATTCTTTCCACCTGTTCCCCTTTACCTGGTGTGTATATATTGTCTGCAGCTCCCTTTGTCCTCTGCCACTTTGTCCTGTCTCTCGTCAAGTGAACCAGCGTTATTTCTCTTTTGCTCATCTAGTCAGGTCTTATTTTGTACTTTGTTTCTTTGTTCATTTACACTGTGCCTTTGCTGCCTTGCCTGTTGTGGTCTTTTGTTTTAGTTAGTTTTCCTCGTTTAGAGCGATTTTATTTTATTTTTGTTTCCTTGCCTTTTTTTCCCCTGTTTGGTTGATTATTATTTGTTAATTTATTAATAAAAACTTTATTTTTGATCCTGCTTCTTGGAGTCGTGCTTTTGGGTTCAGTCTTTTGCTCAGTCGTGACTGAATGTTTCTTATGACTGATGCCACATTATCCTACCTCAGGGTCTGAGTGCACTTTGCTAAGTCTTCTGTTAACAGTTCAGTGTGAAAATGCTGTGATTTGTCTCAAGAAAAACTTTTAGGGGGTTTTGGAGCATGGGCATGGTTCTGGATCGAGGTTTGTTTCGTATTCGACTCTTACTCTCAACAATCTTCAGGGCCAATGCACGAATATCTGCAGTGGCACCGCTGCTGACTGCACCAGGTTTCTTGGTCACCTTCATCCCTCGTCTGGTGATGAATGGTACTTTCAGGTGATCGATGCCTGCCCCTCCATTGGCTACCGCCTTCAGTGAGGTAAGCAAACTAAGCAGCGATAGGGTAGCAGCTCCACATAAACATGTCCTGGTGTGTAGAAACTCTCTGCGGCTGTGTTGTTTCATTATGTTACCTTATCAAGGAAACCTTGTTTGACCCCCGTCCTCTGAGTTCAGAGCCCATGTTGTGTCCTCTTCCATTATCCGGAGGGATGAAACACAAAGACAAACACATTAGGACTACTCAAACACTTTAGTGTTTGTTAGTGTCATGGAGGTGGAGTAGTCGAAACTCAAAAAGGCTAAAAGCTGCTTTGTGTGGATTCTACAACACAATAACGTGCTGTGCACCAGCTGATGTGACCTCTGCCATATGTTGTCAGATGTTTAAAATGTGTGTGCATTCATGTAATAATGCATGAATGAGGGAGGAGGGGAAGTGGAAGGCATGATGAGTTCAATTAGGATTTTTTTTTTTTACAACCGTTTCCAAGATGCCTATGTCACTCAAATCACCTCTTATTAATCACAAACATTAGAGGATCATTATGAATAATACCAGGGAGAGACTGAAGCCGAATGAAATGGCAGTTCAGTCTGATGATCAGGCTGACACATCACAGTCCTAACCATAAATTATAATGAAATAAAATGACAATAAAATGAAACCTTTAAAATTGTTTCTCGGTTTTTCTTTGGCACACTCAAGCCATAACACTCATAATTGTTCAGGCTAGAATAAATATAATGATATTATGTTGATTCAGCGTTTGTACATTAATGTGGACCATGAGGTTCAGACAGACTTTAGTAGAGTCAAAGTTTGTTTTCATATGTTTAAAGTCATTCTGCTTCGAGTTTAGAAGTTCAGAGGGAAAATGCATCAAATTGTGCTAAAAGATTTTATGCATGAGTGTGATCAAATACATCCAGAAAGGAAATATTTTAATTAAAATCAAAATTTAATTTTCATGAAAGCTTAGTTCTCACCTTTTCAGCTGTATAACAAGCTGAAACACTCCAAGTTTTTCTGAGCGAAAGGATGAAGGAGATCTTAGTGGGTCTTTAACATCTGACCTCCCATCTGCACTCAATGCACAGGACAAGAAAGTCCAGTCCAGGTCTTTGGATGTGTGAAAGTAATTTCTTGCTAACATATTTTGGATCCAGTGAGTAATTGAGACCTTCCTCCTCACAAGCAAAAAAGTTGGTTTTAATTAGTTACTTGAGGCTGTAAAAACAGAGCTGAGTTGAGCAGATGGGCCGGACCTTGATATTTAGACCCTGGCTCCAAACGGTGTCACCAGTTCAAGATGACAGCGCCCGTATCTAGGATGCTTTGGCTTCTTTTTGTGCAGTGAGAGGAGGTGGAGACACGTTGTCCAAATTTATTTACATGGTGGTGAACAGGTTGTTCTGTTTTGGTCTCTCTAACTGTCTGTTCCCTGCTGCTGTATGTTTCCTGTTGTAAACTGCAGCTGCTGCATGAAAATAAGAAAGACAGAGTCCAGGGTGTGTAGACAACAGTTAATGGTAAATAACGCTGTTCATCAAAACACCCACCAGGCAGCCTCTTCTCATCCATGCTGACTAAAAAGTCTGTCAGCCCTTATGTCATCTTTGTATCACAGTGCATATTTCAAACACACCGTCTCCTTTATTTGGGAGTAACAAACAAAACCAAAACAACAAACCAAACTGTAATCTCTTCCTGCCTTTGACAGTAGCCTGCGATGTTTTCCTTTTTAAACACAAGTATCTCCTCGCAGCACTCCCCATCGATTCACTTTTAGCTTCTTGGCGGCGTAGGTTTTATTTTTTTGTTGCGAAGGTGTCTCCTTGTTTTGTAAAGCTGAACAAAGATCCAGTCAGATACAGTGCGTAAGACCTTCAGTGTGTCCTCACAGTCTGTTGCATGGAAACTGCCAGCCACAGCTCTTAGTAGAGCATATCTGCTATGGCAGCACTCACACAGTGTGGGCTCCGTGTTTCAGTGCTCGGTGAAGGGAATGGTCAGACATTTTAGCTCTGGTATCCACATATTCTCATCTGTTTGTTGAGACTTTTAACAGGTGGTGGCTTTTAACAGGAAGCTTGTTGCTGTAGATTAAAATGAGAATACTGAGGCTTGTTTTGTGAGGGGCTGACAAGTCTCCAGGCACATGACATTACAGTCACCCTCCTCCCCTCTCGCCACCCTGCCTCATGTTTCTGTCAGCTCACATTATGTAGGAGCTCATCAGTGTTGTGGCCGAGAGGAGAGTCCAGGGAGTCAGACACCTCTTGTTATCTTGGGGACTGAACTTGTGGGAGGAGTGGCTGTCAGACTGTGGCGACAGACCACATGAGGCCACCAAGGACAGTCCGAGTGGGGAACAGGTTGTGGGTTTCTTTTGTCCAGTTTGATTTATGGAGAGTGAAGCAGAAGTGCCCCTGGTTTGGCTTCACTCAGTCTAGTCCTTTATTATTCTATTATTTATCCATTATTAGGCAGTATTTTATTATCCAAGGCCAACCTCCACCTGCCAGCTCAAACTCCATCATGCTGCTCAGAAATGTCAGAGAGGGATTTTATGACTGTGCAGGATTCTTGCAGGGATGAGTTGAGGGTCCTGTAGGAATAAAAACCTATCATGAAGACTTTCCTCTCTGTATGTGTACAGTTGATGTTTTCACCTTGACGGACTGATAGCAATTTAATTTAAGGTAAAGAGTGAAGGAGAAAGAGGACATCCTTGCTTTGCCACCCCTCCCTGCACGCGCAGAGTGAAACTTTGTGAAATCAGTCCATTGGTACTGAACATGGTGTCAGCTTAAGTGTATTCTGTCTCCGTGTAAGTATGTTTTCATGCTTCTAATTTGAAATATACATGCAATATGTTTTTGTGGGAACAAATCCTGTTTTTAAATTTTGTTTTGTCATTAACACGAGAGCATGAGAAAATTGTGTTTATCAACATTCAAAAAATGATAGTGCTGAAGGCGTCAGTGTGATTTTCACTCAGTGCATTTCATTTGTTTTCCTGCCAAAATATCTGATCTTGCAGCACAATATCCGCAGCAACTAACAGAGCAACTACAACATTATTAAACCTTCTCATTTTTTAATCGGTCTTAGGGAAAGATAATGGTCTTTGTTTAATAGCTCACAGTGACTTAACAAAAAACAATGTGATCAACATTTAACTGAAACCACAATCTTTCCCTAACCTTTGAAAACGCTTTTGTTGCTGAAATCAAACCACATATGAGACACAGGGTTCAAACCCCAGTGTCTGGTTTCTCCGGTTACTTGCTCCTCTGTTGGATGAGGTGGGTTTATTTTAATCTGGAATTTATTGAAGTGTTCTATATTAAAGTCCTTTGGATTCTGTTGTATGCGTTGTATACCTGTGATGCAATCTGTACTGGGTATTGAGAAAGTGCAGAGTGATGAAAATAGGCTCGTGGGTGTGTGAACATCCAGAAATGCCCCAGTTTGTGTGTTAATAAAAGCCAGATAGAGGGAGAGGAGACAGGAATTCATGCAGCATGTAAAACTATTGCTGCCTGAGGTGAAAATGAAAAGAGGAAGACACCACATACGTGTAATGTGCAGATTCACCGCACATACAAGCGATCACACCAAGAGCTGATGTAATAGATAAGTTTGTTGAGGAGCGTTTGTTTGTGTGCATCTACTGTGAATCTGTTACGACTTTTCTTTCTAACAGATTAGGTTTGATAATGTCGTCTCTTGGCAGGCGTACCTGACCTTTATCGTCATGGTAACATATTACGACTTTCATCTGTCATAATTACTAATAATTACTTGTAATAATTAGCGGCTCATTTTATTACAGTAGGAAATTCTCAACCAAATAAACTCCCTGTATTGTGGTTAGTAGTGGCCAGCTCACAGAAGTAGTTCAGTTTCAGTAGTATGATCAGTTCCTGGCTGAACTCAAAGCTATTTTAACTCCTGAAAGCTCAACAAGTGAAACACTCGTATCGAGAGTCAGGAGTTTCTGGTGTAATGATACTGGAGTCTCACTAACCTCAGGGCACAAGCCTCAGTTTCTACCCGTTAAAACACTCATCAAGATGCTGCTCCAAAACGTCCAGACTGTCAGTGGCGGTAAAAGCACTGGAGGATTTATGTCTTTTGTTTGGTGGTTTTCATTCATCAGTGGGACACTGCAATGTTAATTCTCATGAAACGGGGGGTCACAACCTTATTAGTCTGGACGCATATCATTACAATCCTTGTTGGTTGCAGCAGTTGTAATATTTCACTGAATTTCTCTGTACATTAAGTGGCATGTCATGCTTAAAACCAAATATTTTCCTCATCAGTGGGTATCAGTAGGGTACACTGTGTTGAGTGAGGCTTCCAGTAATAGTTGCTGGAAAGCTTCACTGCTTCAGAAACCCTAATTTTGCTGTCAGCAGTTGAGACGGGCTGTGAGCTGTGATCGCTGATGTGAGGGCGTGAATCTTTAAAAACAAGTGTGTGGTTTCATTTTTAGAGATTAAATAATGTCCAAAAATGGATGGGCTTGGATGAATTTTTATGTTTGGGGGGGGTCTATTAGTAAGTATTTCAGGCAGCAGGGTTATCTGAGTTAAACCACCTCTCTGTTCTTAATCCTTATAGTCACACAAGCACTTATATCACAATGTCTTTGGGAACACCGGTACACCTGCTTAGTCATCGCGCACTTATCCAATCAGCCAATCATGTGGCAGCAGTGCAGTCCATAAAATCAAGCAGATATACACACACACATCATCATTAGCATCATCATCATGCTGTGGCAGTTAACCCAGTATTAGTATGGTATTGCTTATAAACTCGGTGAGTATAGATGAACACTTATTATTTTTACCCTTTTCCCTTGTGGGTGTAACAGTACCTGACATTACTACTGAAAGGTGTTCTGTCTGATGATACATGTTCATTAGTGCAAAATGTCAACACCTGAGAGAGTTAACTTGACCTTGAGGCCTTTGGGAACACTTTGCTCATCATTATTCTCCCATTATGTGGCTCTTTGTGGAATATTAAGGTGGCTTTTTTTTCCAAACGAAGGTGGTGCATTTCAATTGAAAACATTTCAGTTAGTTTAGCAGTAAGTAATGGCTTCTAGACCTCATGTGTATTTAAGCGAACTGGCAAATTTACATTGTGAAGGTTAACAGAGGGAGGCCATTATGCCACTTCATCTGAATGTACCAGCAAGGCTACAATAAATTTCAGCAGAATAGAGATGTCCAAGTGTCTCCTTTTACACACTTGAACATTTGTCGTCTGCTTTTAAGAATGAAAAACTTTTCAATCGTTTCTCACTGCATTCACAAGGCTCATCACAAGGAACTCCCCATCTCCAGCATGGCCACTTATCGACACTGACCCTGCCACCTTTGACCCTTCAAGCCCTTCAAGCACTGTCTGGTTTGCATCTCATTTTGACTTGGATAAACCAGTCACCCATGTAGACATCAACTTGTAATCTCACCGTGAACTCTCTTTTTTTGGGGGGGGACTTAAATAACAGATCAAAGAACTGAAGCAGATCAAACCAGGCAAACCAGCAGAAAGCAGCCGACAGCCTGGAAGTCATCAAAATACAGATTTTCAATTAAAGGTCTTCTCTCATAGTAAAACTGCAAAACTGAGTGTGTGATTGTCTTTTAAAGTTGTCAATGTCTACCTGTCCACCATGTCAAGAGGACAACATTTCAGTTCCGAGATCTTGAGTTCAGTCTTCAGATGCTGCACTTTTTGAAGTCCAACACCTAAAGCGAGAACTCAAAGGCTCTAACAAATACTGGTCAAGTGCCTTTTATTCAACAAGCTCAAGGTGTTAGAGGAGCGCTTTGAAGTTTGGAGTGTGTGGGTTAAATCCTTCTGAGACTCACAGAATTATGAAGTCCTACAGTCAAATGCTCAAAAGAAACTCAGCTGGGAACTGTCCAACCAAATGCCCCAGGGTGTTAGAAGACTCCTCTGAGGTTTTGAGGTTGTGGGTTCAATCCATGGTGAATTTTAAGCCCAAATGCAGATGAAATACTTAAGGACCCTGAGGCCTTGTTCAGACCACAAGCCCAAATCCGTTTTTGGAAAATCCAGATTATATCCAGACTGATTTTAGAAAATCCACCCAGCAACAAATGCAATTTTTGCAAATTGGATCAAAACCACATTTGGTGCTGCTTTGAGATGTTGCTCCAATCAGGTCTGTACAGATGATTCTCAGTCTGGATGCTCTGGCTATCTGTGACGGTAGCTCTGTCGTTAGTGATGCCAATGTCATTACTGTCATTGGCAATGTCTGGACACGGATCCCATCTGATGTGGCCCATAAGTGTCTCTGACCAAATACCTCAATGTGTTAGGGCACTGCTTTTCAAGTCCAACACACCAAGAAAAGGCTGAAAAGCATTCAGACAGACTGTCAGAGCAGTTGGTAGCATGGCAGCTTAGTTTGTGATTGTAAGGAACCAGTGGTGCAGAGTCTGGTTTAAATCCTGCCAGTTTTGGTGACCTGGGGTGTCAGAACCAACACTGCTGCAGCATGCAGTCATTTTACTAATGTCACCGTGTAGTTCTGCTCCATTTTGTTTAAGCATTTTTTTCTTTTGCTCCCTACAGTAAATTGGCCAGCAGGGTATGGAGGTCTCACTGCTGGCTCCTCCAAACTAGACAGGACACACACTAAAACTGAGCCTTTATTTTACAAAAAATAAAGGCTCATTTCCTTTTGTCTGTTAAACAGCCCTCCTGTATTCTGAAAGCTTCACTGTGTGAAAGGGTCCTTCAAATCCTCGCTCTATTTTCTTTGTCATTTGCAGTAAGACAAAGGAGAACAAAGAACTAAAAACCTGGGTCTCTTAAAGGTAGTTTTACTTTGAGTTTGAGGATTTTTAACGCGGTATGTTACTGTGTGTGCATTTAAAAATATGTGTCTATTTTAGTCGCTTTCATTCCTGTCTGTCAACTCCAACCAGCCTGACCATTCTCCTCTGACCTCTCTCATCAACAAGGTGTTTCTGTCCACAGAGCTGCTGCTTCACTGGATGTTTTTTTTTTTTTTTTTTGGCTTCATTCTGAGTTAAATTTGTGAAAATCTCATGAGATCAGCAGTTTCAGAAACACTCAAACCAGCCTGTCTGACTCCAACGATCACAATCAAAGTCACTGAGATCACCCCCCCCCCCCCCCCCATTCTGATGTTCAAGTGAAGCTCCTGCCTTGTATCTGCAAGATTTTATCATTGCACACCTGCCACCTGATTGGCTGATTGGAGAACTGCATGACTTGTAAACAGGTGTACCTGTGTTCCTAATAAAGTGCTGAGTGGTTTCTGCCCACAAATAAACTATAGTTTATTTATCAGAAATACCATCTTTCCCTAACTTCAACTAGAAAACAAGAATTTAAAAACTGTTGGGCATAAAAAAACATATTTGAACATAATCTGAGGTTCAGCTGATTTGTCACATATTGACATTCTTGTCTGGTTCAGTGTTATAAAAGGGTCACCAGATGTGACAGTTAAGCTGTGACAGACTTAATTTGCAATCTGTGCAGGCATCCTGCTAAATTTGTTGTTTTAATTATCTGATATTTAGCTGAATGTACGTTTTTGGTGTAAAGGGAAGTGCTGGTGTAGACCTCTGCTGGGTGGAGGAGGTTTTCTTTCTCTATGTTCATCACCACTTAAAACCCTTTTTCCTCCTTTGAGTTTTTGATAACAGTCAGGTTGGCAAAAAGTTCGGACAATCTGTCCACCTACTGTCCTGCCTGCTCCCCAGGAGCTGTGCTGCTGACAGGACAGCTGGTTCTCAGGACAGTGAGGTGAGAGTGTGGAGTCAGCGGATCCGAGGTTTTAGTGGCGCTTATGCACCACTGACGTCTCGCGTCTGGTGTGAAGCTCAAACATGTGAAAGGAAGTGGCTGATGACAGCATGTGTCTCAGTGAACGTGTCTGGCTGCAGCCCTAAACCGTAAAGTGTAAAACTGAGACCGTCACATAACACCTTTCAGGGAGGCATCTGATCCGTCTCAGATTCATTCTGTGACAAGCAACCCCAAACATACAGCCAGAGTCATAAAGAGCTATCATGTGCAACAAGTCCCACAGACTCCCACAGATTTTCCTCTGAAGGGGATTCGATATAAGAACAGTTCAAAGCTTTGTGTACAGTTGAATTCACTCCTTTCAGACAAGCACATCATTCTGTAAATGTTCTGGCAAGTTAACATGTTGTCTTCATGTTTTAAAAGGATCCAGATTAAGTAATTAAGTTATAATTGTTTAGAGTTGCTGTGAATTATTTAAAGCTGGAGAGATGTTCTCATAATAAGTGAGCCTATGAAAATCTTTTTCAGAAATAAGTTTTTCTCTTGCAGCACAGGGCAGGAAAAGAAAGAAAGAAAAACACTGGAAAACCTCATTAATCAGCCCTGTCCTCCTAAATTTTTAATTTTCATTGAGGCTCGTTTACGGGAGAAAATCTAGTGAAATGATTCCCTCACAATATCGACACAGAGGAATGAGAGCCAAAACTTAATGCCTTGTTGAAAAGTGGTAAATGGTGCATATAGATCTTTGTGTATCGAGGGATCACTGATTGGTTTGATGCTTTATACCTTATGAAAGGTGTTGTATGTGAATAGAATGCAAGAAGAAATTCTCCATTCGGTTTATAATGGAGATAATGATAATGGATAATTCAACTTGAATATTCTAGTTTGTTTTGTTTTTTTTTTATGATTGAACAGCACAGAGTTCACTCAGCTCATTAAATTAAGTTTCTAAAGTTTTCAGGTTTGGGCTGACTGGCATCACATGGCCTCACATGTAAAATGTTGGTAGACACTATAGCCAGGCTGTGAACAGAGAAACCTCTAGTCCTCACTGCAGCACACACAATTCAAAAATTAGTTGGAGAAAGAGAGAAAAGAGTGATTTTATCTACCTGGGCGGGTCTCAGTCTACGTGGGCGGGTCTCAGTCTACCTGGGCGGGTCTCAGTCTACCTGGAGGGGTCTCAGTCTACCTGGACGGGTCTCAGTCTACCTGGACGGGCCGTAGAAGTAGAGCCTGTGTAAGGGAAACGCTGCCCTGTCTTGTTAAAACAGCAGAGGAACTTATGTTTTTCAAATAAACCAGGTTAAAATGACTGACATCGTACAGCAGTGAGGTGTTCAGAGTTAAGGTAACAAGTTAACCTTTACTGATGCCTGGCAGTGGTTGGCAGTGGTGTAGTGTCACTGGGGATTTAAGCTTTAGTCTGTCACTGGAGCATAAAATCACTGTTAACCAAAGGAAAATAAACAAAACCTACATTCCTTTGACCACTGAACCCATTTTCAGCTTTCTACTTTTCTGAACATTGTACCTGGAATTATTTTTTTTATATATATTTACAACGGGGTGTTCTTTTTGAAAATGACCACAATGACAGAAAAGATGGGAGTCTAATCTATCAACAGATGTATTACATGTTTATATTCATGCAACTTTTCATGGCACATCCAGTCCATGAAAGTACATAGTGTTGTCTTCCTGCAGGCAGAACAGTGTGTGGTAAAGGGCCACTGTGCTTCCTCACCTCCTGCTTTTTGTATTGTGCTTCGATTGTTGAGCGGAGGAGGATGATCGGCTGCGTCCCGCCCAGGAGGAGCTGATGACCCCGGAGTCAACCGCATCTGTTTCCCTCGGTGGGCAAACACTGCAGGAGCTCAGGAGCAGGCTGCTGCTGAGATGCTGTTCATGTGTCACCACCAAGATCTGCCCGTGGTATCCCGCGGCTCTCCACACATCACACCGTGAAGAAGGCTGAAGGAAACAGCTCCTGTGTTGTGTAGACCTGTAAGACAGGACAGGCAAAAATCTGAACTGATAAAAAACTAATGGGAAAAACCCTGGAACCTGGAAGGTAAAGTGTGGCTCTGCTTCTATTAAACTCTTGACACCATGAATATTAAGTATGCAGTGTAGTGATTTCATAGTCATAGATTACACCTGCTTCTTTGCGTTGCATGTGTGTGTGTGTGTGTGTTGTCAGAGAGAAAGAGCGAGCCGACAAGGTTTTCATTTCTCACAGAAAATAACTAGTCAACGCATGAAAAACGATACCACTGGATAAAAAGGAGTTAAGGGACATGTTTTGTATCATGAATTATGGAAGGTACATTATTCATTGCAAATACTGTTTCAAATGATGATCACTCAGTAAAATATTATTCATAATGTCCTCATCCTCAGTAGATCAACCTGACGCAACAAATAGAAAAGTACAATGCAGCCTATACTCTAACTCTGGTTAATGTTCTGTGGCTGCTCGCCAAGATATTACGTGACCTTTAAAGGTTCGTGGGTTCCATTCTCGGTCTTCTTCTTTTCTTCCAAAGAGGCAGAAGAGCAAGCTCAGCAGATGACAGGGAGGAATAAAGAAGGAAGAGAAGAAGTGAGAGGTGGAGAGCTCATTAACAGACAATTGATCAGGTCTGGTTCTATCCAGCACTAATGCCGATATTCTTCCGAGGCTGATGTCTTTGCTAACACCAAAACAAGTAATCAGTGGCCCTATTACAGAGAATACAGAAGTCTACAAGAGCCCTCTAATGAGTTTGTTTACAGACTCAGAAGAATAATTGTTGTGCAAGTGGCAATACAGTGATCAGGCAGCAGTCTTTTAATTTATCCACAAAGGGAAAGAATCCTTTGGTTTCATTTTTTTCTTACAAAGTAAAATAGTGAGCCTTAGTGTGTTTTGAATTATTTAAAGATCAAAATTGTGGTAGAATAGACCTTTGAAAAGTCTTGGTTTGGGTTTTTGTGCTTATGTGCTCCTAATTACAATGGCTGCTTTATACTGCCAGCAGTAAATTACACTAATTTGAATGAGACTGATGTTCATTCATAGAAAAGCTTTAAAAATGTAATATGATTCATGATGTAACATGATCCAGTTTGTTGTGGCTGGGTTGTATTGGCCCTGAGACCCGGAGTCAGTCTCGGGGTGAGAGGAGTAAAAAAAAAATAAAATGACATGGCGTATATGAGGTGTCAGTCTGTATATTTTCTGTTTCTGTTACTGCCAAATATGGAAGCATAATTTGAACGTCAGGGAGAACCCATGGCCGAAATAACAAACTAATAAGGCTTTGCTTAATATAAAACCACAATGATAAATGAACTACCCAAAAATAAATTAGAGTTATCATTCTGAACCTATCTCCTTAAATACACAAAAAAACTGTATAAAAGAAAGATAAAAATAAAATGGCAGTTCTTCCTTGAAATGAGAAGGATTTTAATTAATTTTAATAAATTAACTGATTTGCTGATGTTTAACACCACGACTAATATCTTAGTTAGACGTGAGGCTGACAACAACACACCAAGGAGAGCAAGACTATTTCCTCACAGAGTCCCGACAGAAATAGCTCATAATACATATAATGTATATACCTGTAAGCAGGGAGCAGAAAATGGCCACTTGACCTGGAAGAACCGCTCCTCAGCCTTTATATAACCCCAGATTGTCTGTGATTCACCGGCAAGTCCAACAAAATCCTCTAAATTGAATGACAAAACACATTGTTTATCTCTCCAAAATAACACACACAGCCTTTTCTGATATGATGCCTCTATCAACAGGACAACACTGTCAGCGTCTTCTGCAAATCCTTACAAATCACAGCTGCAAAAATAAATTTAATGATGTGATGATGCTGTGGCTAAGTTAAGGGTTGGTTGGGTTTACATAGAAATCATGGCTAGGGTTTAAAGAAGTTAGAAAAACATGGGTCAGGGTTTGCTGCTTCATTAAGGCTGGAGAACCTTCATCATCACAGTTACAATAATAATGGTTAAGGTTTGGGAAGGATCGTGGTCTTGCTTAAAAGAAACCAAAGATGACTCTGTAGGAAATGGGAAACAAACAGCGGTCTCCTGAGAAACAATCTGATCCAACCACCCTGCCGGGAGTTCCTGCAGCTGTTGGAGGTCTTTGTTAGTCGAGCACGATCATATGTTCTACCTGTGGGATTTGCTGAAATGACAGATGTTGTCGTTTCTCTTGGGTGGACGGTCTCTGCAGGTCCCTGCATTCACCAGCCAATAGCGTGAGGGAGGAGGTGGACATACATGCACAGCTCAGGCCTATGGAGCCTGAGGAGCAAAGCAGCAAGGAAGGAAGGAAGGGAAGAAACAATTTTAATAAAGGAAAAAGCGGAAAAAAGACAGGCAGCTGCAAAACCACTAATACTAGTCTTTCGAGTCTGGTTAGCTAAAAATATCTGCATTTGCACTTGGCTAACAAACAGCATGATGCAAACATAAGTTGTGAAATGTGAAATAAGGTTCTACTATTGTCAAACGAGGTTATTCTGGGCCTAAAAAAAACAGCCTTTGTGTATTATGAGATAAAATAAATCCTCTCCCTCCATACACTGCAGCCGGCTTCCATACAGCCCTCCATAACTGATTAAGACTTTTTTTTTCACCAAAGGATTTTTTTTCCCATAAAAGAAAAGTTGATGGAGACCAAGGAGGGACATTCTACAATATGAAACGTTAAGGCATAATTTCCACACTCAAATAATTCCTGAGCTTCTATAAATAAAGGCCCTGTGTGGAATAACTGTGTGATATCAGTTATAAAATGAGGCTTAGCAGTTTATTTATTTATCTGTGGGTGAACAGCATCATCGCTGACAGAAAAGCACAAACAATGGCTTACAGCAGCACGCTGTATTTTTTCTGTTTGTCATGTGAGTCATATGGCTCTACGTGACTCACATGACAACGAGATGAAAAACTACAGTGTCTGACTGATGCAACATACAACAACACAGATTCTCCACATCTCAGCTGTGGGGGGGAAAAATAGCCAGTGCAGGGTCTGTGTTTGTGTGGGCATGTTTCTACAAGTACTGGAGAGGAAGTATAGTTGGAGTAATACTACTGTGAGTGCAAAGGCTTAACATGTCAAAATACTGCACTCTGGAAAATGGTATCAGCAGAAATACACTTCTCTGTCTTGTTGATTGTTTGATTGATCCAGGTGCATACTGTGTATATGTATACTCTTATGAACTGACTGTATACAGTCAAAAAAGCTTCCAATAATCTAACTCCGCATCCTCAGTGTGGGAGGTGGAAACAAGAAAAGCACCACTGAAATTACAAAATATGTTTTGTCGTTTAATTTGCATTTTTTTGTCGTGGCCTCTAAAGGCAGGACAACAGAATTTGTCTATCCTGTGTCAAACTGTTACAAACCACTGCTGAAAAATAAATCTGTGTTATAATCTGACAGCACTATGGTTATCTGACCATCACCTTCATGCTTATGGTAACTAATGCATGGTTAAAGTTAGGGAGCGATCAGCGTCATGCTTTAAACAAACATGTTTACTTTCTTTTGGAAACAGGAGACAAACAGCTTTGTTGACCCATTCATCCACCTATGCCTCCGCTCTATGTGGACTCTTCTCTATTATCAGTTATTATCATTATTACCATAACTGCTTGAAGGATTTGTCACTTGAATGTAAACATGCGCCCTTTTGAAATGGCTCATGCTGTTGTTTCTCTGGGGAGGACAGTACCATGTTGCCAACCATGGTCATGGGCACAGAGTAGATTACCTGGGCTGCCACAGAAGCAGAAAAAACAATTAGTTACTGTTCAAAAGGATGGACGAACATGAGAAATGATCAAAGTGTGAAACCGAAACACATACATTTGGACAAGAATGGCTGCAGGGACTTGTTATTGGTTGCAGAGTAACAGATGAAAAAGTCTCTGCAGTTCCAGGCATCTTCTGGAAGCCAGAGGGGGGTGTCACATTTCGTCTTCTGTGCTCCCCCAGCTACTGCAGGGAGAATGTAGCTGGGTCTGTCAGCAGCAGCCTCAGCAGTCAATCTATTTACAAAGCCCTGGAGCTCAGACAAAGAAAAGGCTTTGGAAAGTACAAGGCTGTGTGTATAGAAGCATCATCAGTCTGGTTTGTTGTGTAACGGCTGTTCATGCCCAGCGTCTCTGCCATGGATGCTTGATGTATTCAGGAGTCAAGGTTATCACACAACTACTGGCTGAAAGCCAGATTTAGTATGGCTTTGGTGCCAGTTTTTCAGGTACTGATTGATACATTCTGTTATTAGATGCTCATGTCAACAAACTTCATCACAGAAAAAAACAGTGAGAGGAAATAACGGATGAAAAAGTGAATTGAACCACGAGGAGAAGAAATAAAGCTGTTTCTGTCCTGTTACAACTGTAATGAGAACCTCTTCACTATCCACTTTACATGGCCGAACAGCCACTCCCCCAATCTTACTCTACATTGCATTAAATTCAAAACAGGTACAACACAGTGAGAATGACCATTAAGAATGAAGTCATTAAGAATTAAACAGTCAGGCAGTATAATCAAGCAAACGCGCAGATTAGCCATAATTGCTAGTAAATCACCCACATTCATATTCTCCTCCCCTGCTCAGTCAGACTCATGTTCAAGTCATGTGATTAGATTCCAGACCTTTGGTCGAGTGCAGCTGTGACATTAGTGATTTATGGCCAGTGGCAACGTCCAGTTCCAATGCACTTCAGTCATGTGAGGTTTATACGGTACTGTGTACAGGAAATGTGCTGAGGTCGGGGGCTGTCATCGCCATCATCACCGTCACAGCCAATGCAGTACGAGCTGACAGTGTAAACATGTTTGCTTTTTAACCATGAATGATGTTGATTATATAAAAAAATATCCAACGGAACTTTATGTTTTAACACATCACCGAAGGAAAAGCACAGGTGTAAATATGATTAGAACTTCGTCTCTTGGTACTTGGCATTTGATGAGAAGCCCTGACAGTCTAAGTATCTGACATAACAACACGGAAAACTGTTTCCTGGAAAAAAGACAAACTGATAGTTG
The DNA here is from genome assembly GCA_037833715.1 of Toxotes lorentzi. Classification (NCBI taxonomy): domain Eukaryota; kingdom Metazoa; phylum Chordata; class Actinopteri; family Toxotidae; genus Toxotes; species Toxotes lorentzi. The sequence continues at coordinate 3,451,981 of JBBMJY010000007.1, read as the reverse complement.
AAGTTCCATCTAATTTTTCATGTGAAATAATTGAGTATGGAGGTTGAACCACAAGCTGACATGATGATTATAGATTACCTACATAGCACTTTAACCTATAGCAAGTAACCCTGTCATACAGAAGAATAATATTAAAACAACAGTTATTGGAGACTGAATACAAGTTGAATAGATTGGTGTGATAACATTTTATTAAACTGTGATCTTGCGATGTCAACATTTCTTTGACCTCCTGAACAGGCTTTTGCAAACTTGTCTGTCTCGACTGCAGTTTTTTTCTCTGCTGCTGCCGTTTTCTCTCGTCCACTTTCCAGCCGAGGCACAGTTCATCTTCAACGAGGAAAAAAGAAAAAGACCCTCTAGTTTCCCCCATTTCCACAGAACAAATATCGTTCAAACTGTCCACCGCATGGATGGATTACTGAACGGGCTACCAGGCACAGGCCCAGGCGGTCGGGAGCCTCGGGAGCATTAAGTGACTGTTAATATTTCTTGTTGGGAAATATTAACACAAAACTCAGAGATCACAGAGATGCAAAATGATCCCAAAGAGAGACAAAGCGACCAAAAAGAAACACAACACAACCAAAGAAGACACAAATCTTCCTCAAAGACTTACAAAAGTTCAAAACGACACAAAACAACCACAAAGAGACGACAATCATGATCGTTTCTAAACCTAAATCACATGGTTATTATTGTAACCATGATGAAACATCTCGCCTAGTGAGGTAGGAATTTCAGCCCAAGCTATACTGATCCCCTAAACCTTAGAGAACTTTAATAGGAACACCATACTGGGCAATGGTCTCCCCTTGCTTTGAAAGCAGTTTCAGTTCTTCGTGGCATGGATTCTATTAGATGTTGGAAACATTCCTTCGAGATTCTGGTCCATGTTGACATGATGCATCACATCATTTCTGAGTTCATGCTTCCAATCTACCACATCCCAAAGGTGTTCTACTGGATTCAGATCTGGTGACTGAGGAGGCCACTGAAGTTCACTGAACTCACTGTCATGTTTATGAACCAGTTTGAGGCGACCTTTGCTTTGGGATTATTATGCTGGAAGCAGCCATTAGAAGATGGTAAACTGTGGCCATAACAGGATGCACATGGTCAGCAACAGCACTCAGACAGGCTGTGGCATTCAAACCATGATTGAATGGTATTAAAGGTCCCAAAGTGTGCCAAGAAAACTTTCTCTACACCTGGACAGTTGACACACGACAGGTTGGTTCCATTGATTCATGATGTTGATACGAAATTCTGACCCGACCATCTGTGTGCCTCAACAGAAGCCGAGATTCATCACACCAGGCTATGTTTCTTCAGTCCTCAGCTGCCCAGTTTTAGTGAGCCTGTCCCCACTGCAGCCTCAGATTTCTGTTCTCGACGTGTTGTGCATTCTGAGATTTTTTTCTGCTCACCGCAGTCGCACAGAGTGGTTATCTGAGTTGTCGTAGCCTTTCTGTCAGCTCCAACCAGTCTGGCCATTCTCCTGTGACCTCTCTCGTCAACAAGGCGTTTCCATCCACAGAACTGCAGCTCCCTGGATTTTTTTTTTGTTTTGTTTTTCACACCATTCTGTGTTAAACTCTAGAGAATGATGTGCATGAAAATCCCAGGAAATCAGCAGTTTCTGAAATACTCAAACCAAAAATCCTGCCATGGTCAAAGTGAGTGAGATCATGATTTTTTTTTTCCCATTCTGATGTTTGATGTGAACATTAACTGAAGCTCCTGGCTTGTATCTGCACTGCAGCCACACGATTGGCTGATCCGTCCGTGCTCCTCTGCTGTAGTTAAGATCACAGCAGTGACCTCCTGTCCAGCAAGCATACAATCTCTCTGAGGTGCTGTTAAATAACAACAAGATGGACAGAGGCTGAGGAGCACAGTTCACAGGCGTCAGAGGACCCCACTGCACAAACACCCATATATCATCATCATTATTCTGAAGGGCTGGAGATCAATGACAGTGAGCCAGCTATATCACATCACCAGTGACATGATAACGACAGAGATAGGTCAGCACAATGGGGAATACTGAATACACTACAATGTGATGGTGGTTACACAGCTGGAAATTAGAAAAGTATGGGGAAAGTGGATTAAAGTCCAGTTCATCTGATTTAAATACATGAATGAAAGACAATTAGATGGAGGGCAGGGGTCACCTTGCTTAAATCAAGGGTGTCAAGGATCTGGCAAAATTGCTTTTTCCTCTCATTTGCATGGGTCACATATCCCACTTATCTGCTGTGATTTAATTGGACTGTGACAGCAAAGCTTTGCAGTATCTCTGAGTGACCAGGTATTTCCTTATTATATCTTTGTCTAACTAGACAAGGCCTGTAATGTGTGGGCTGAGGTCAGCTGGTGCAGGTGATAAGTGGAACAGATTAAACAAACGATTCTATCATGATTAGATTTTTGGCCCATTTATTGGTTTTGTCACCTGTTTACAGCAATAGATTGTTTTAAAGATCTTATATTCAATACTGTCTTCTAGAAGTAATATTTAATAGCATCTAATTTGGAAATGTAAATATATTGTGGAAGGAATTTTAAGTTGATGTAATTACATAATGGCTTAACATGAACTTATTTCATGAACTTACTTCTGCTAATTAATGTTCTTTATATTTTTTACTCACAGCACAGAAAGATCATGATCTTGGTTAAATACTGAAATAGTGAACACTTGCTTGAAGCATGAGACACGACATAATTACTGAACACTGAACCAAAACTATGTTCTTTCACTAACCTTAACCAAAGCAGTTTGGTTACCTGAACCAGACCATGCATGGGCCTCAAACCCCAGCCACTGAGGTCACTGTCCTGAGCCTTGTATACTCACCATCTTGTGTGAGGACACATACGACACACCTTTATTAGTCACTGCATCTGAACACAATCAAATCCAGGCACTACTTATTTTGGTAAAAATGTTTTTAGGGAAACACATTAGTTGTATGTGTAGTTAAAAATTTGTTGGAGACAGGATTTCTTGAGGTATTGGCATTTTTACACTACACCCGTACACTTTGCAAATACTATGGTGTAGAGTAAATCCAAATAAAACTTTCCTCTGTTTTGCATTTTGCTTTGATTTCTATTGGCATCACCTTACTGGGTTCAGTGGTGACTTTACTGAGGATCTCCTTGCAGCTGCCTGAAACACAAAAAAATATATCACAGTGAACATTCTTTTTTAAAATTCCCTTCTAAAAGCTCATCTGAAAACCTTAACAATGAATTTTGATAGTGAGCTGTTGAACAGTGCTGCATTCACAGGCTCTGATTCCTCAGAAGGTACATTAGCTTATCAGTGAAATGGTTGTTGTGATTCTTCATTGTATCAGGATTACCAAAACAGTGGTGCCTTTTGTTGGTTTGTTTCATTAAGTACAGATGAAATTATAACAATATCTTAGGACGTCCCATTGTTTTTGGCATAACAGATTCATCAAGGTCTTTATGGTTTCTTGAGACAGCGTCACAGTATTGCTGCCAGTGGTCACACTTTAATGATCTGAGTGCTTTCTGAAGGCTTCAGTACCTCACTGCTCATCCGTCAGCAATCACCATCAGACTGTGACAGCGCGGCAGTAATGGTGTAGCGTTTCTATTTTGAAGGTCACCTAATAGTTTAAAGTGACAGGGGAAAGCAAGGGGTCTGCGTGTCATTCAGGGCAAATACCAGTTTGACATCTGCTTCCATTGACGTTCAATCACTGTGATTTTCAGTTTCCCACTCAGGCTCTGTGATTCTGTAGCCCAGCTCTGCTCAGGCAGGTGGGAAGTGATGAATGTGGCTCAGGCTCAGGCAGGTGGAAAATGATGAATGGCAACAATCACGGCTGACCATCAGTGGAGGCTGCACAAAGCAGCGACACAAAAAAAGGGATTACCAGAGGAGTTCTGTTAAATAATGAGTATGAGTATATGAGTGTATATATATACTATATATACATATATATATATATATGTATATATAGTGTCTTTATGGGCAGGAACTAAGGGAGTGAAGGTGAACTCAGTTCAAATTGTGTTGTTAACAGCAGTGAGCAGCGCTCTGTCCAGAGAGCAGTGAACTCAGCATGATCTCGTCTCACATTCTTCTGGCATTTTTGGCTGCCATCATGATCACGACGCGTGCATTTCCCACACAGTGCGGTCACACACCTCGCATGTGTGCGTTCCGAGAAACAAAATGTTAGAAATGAAGTACATGCAGTGGCTTCAGAAAGTGTTCATGCCACTTGGGAACATGACTGTAGTGAAATTTCATGGGAATCTGCTGCTCGCATTATGAGCTATCTTTTGAATGAAGCTGACATTTTATCCTGAGAGTGGTGCACCAGAGAAAATGGACCTCATGGAGTTTCCAAAAGGGTTTATCTTCTGGGCAGCAGGAATAACATAAATGCCATAAGGGTAGTTTTATTTTTATTAGCAGTACTAAATATATTTTGATGCCAATACTTCTGGACTTATGTAAGTAAAATTTTGAATGCATGACCTTTACTTGTACCAGAGTATTTCTACACGATGTCATTACTATTTTTACTTTAGCCAAAGAGCAGATTACTTTTTTCCACGACTGGTAAAGGTGAAATTACCTAGGAAAAGTCAAAACATCACCACAATCATAGGAGTTCACTCTCTGGGGTCGATGAGTTTGCACAGGAACATTAAATGACTATCTGCACAGTAGTGGTTCAGATATCTCGCTCTCAACCAAAGTGTCCCTGAGCCCTGGGAAAAATTCTGTATTACTTTTTCTGCTATTTCAAGCCACCAACATGCAAATTTGACTTCTGAAGCTTTAAGTGCTATAACAGATTGCATAGCCCTCCTCAAGCTGCTTTGGAACGTCAAGAGCAATCTCAAAAAGTGAAGTGTGATTATCTTGTTCAGTTACTGTTTAAAATTCCTAGTATGGTCTCAGTCCACACCAACCTGAGATGCATGCTCACACAGGGAGAACTGGCAGGACACAGCTAGTCATATTTGTCTGGCATGCAAAGCAACGGTTTACTTTCCAGGCTATTTTTTTCTGCATTTCACACTGTTTGGATCAGTTTGCTGGTCAGTTCTTTTTGGAGCAGCTTGAGGTTGTTTTAAAACTCTCCCTTGCATAGTCAGTGAACAGTGAGATGTTAATGGTCACTGATGGGAAAATAAGTTGTACTGTGCATTTCCCCACCCCTCTACATAATGTTTCCCCACAGTACTACAGAATGAAACAATCCAGCCTCAGCAGCCACAGTTACAGCAAAATCTACAAGTGATGGATTTAGTCCATAGCCACTGAGAATTACAGTGCGACTTTTTTAGGGAAACACAGAAACCTTGGGCCGTAAGTGACAGAGAGGAGTGGGTCTGTATGTGTGCGAGTGAGAGAGGTACTGCATAACAGCTCTTAATTTCGATTAAAAATACATGATAAAATAATTCATGTGGTAAGGAAGAGTAATGCAAACTGGCAATTACTATGTAAGATCCAATCGAGAACTCACACAAATGGTGCCTTTGAGGGAGCTTAGCGTCTCATTCAGGGAAGCTGAGCTCCCAGACCAGAACACTGAGCCTGAGGCTACATGCAAATTTTAATCTTAACTATAATTTTTTTTTTTTGGTTCTGGCACACTATAATCAATACTGAATAAATGGCATAAAATCGTGGCCCCCAAATTAATCATAGTGACTCTGGATTTCAGATCGAATAGATGGATAGAAAGAGATGTTTTCTAACTCCTAGAAATTATGTTGATATTGTATACTGCTAATTTGCACTATACAACTTTTTTACTGAATGATGATTAATGAATATGCATTTTCTTATTCTCAAGCAATATAATCTGCTTGTAGCAACAATAGCAGGATTACATTTTTATATAGATTTGCTTTTGCACTGACAGATATATTAAATTATTCTAATCCAATACACTCTTTGTCAGATTAAGTGATTATTTTACTAACTAGCTGTCCATTCTCACTGTTACATAAAATAATCCCACACTATTGACACCTGGGTGGGAGGGGCCAATGAAATGCGCCAATTTAAGGATTACCAGGTAAGGAGAGGGAGAAGTGAAGACTTTGCCGCCATGGCAGGTCACGTGGTATTTTTGAATGGCGGGACTGTGCGGTTGGACCGGACTGGGGGAGAAGTTCAGGCCTGGGTTTATCCGCTGGGAGTTTATGGATTTAATGGGCCCACGATGCGGTGGATTTGTCCCGGTAATCTAGAGGACCTGTTTGACTATGGTGGAGAGACTTCCCGGAGTCCAAAGGCATGAAGACGGACACGGCTGCTGTGTTTCAGTTTGGCAGGTGAGCATCATTAGTTTTGCTTTATCGATCGAGCCAATCGATCGATAGTGTTTTGTCCCGTTTGCTAACGTTTGTAATAGCTAATCCCAGCTGGTTAGCTAGCACACGTCTGTGTGTCGTGTATTTATTTATTTATTTATTTTAGTCCATTGCGTTTCGGATGTTGTGTTTGTGTGCCTGTAATTAGTTTTGCACACAAGCTCATTTGTCCACAGCATGTATTGTGTAAACAAATACTACAGTAATATAAAGACATTTTTACACCTTTTCTGTAGAGAACCATGGTTGAATACAGATATACTATAGTATATAACACATAACAGGACAATGACATGCTAGTTTAATGACTTTATACCACTGTATTAGTTATTTGTGAGTCTTGTTATGTGTATGAGCCTGTTAACATCCTTTAATAGTTGACACAAGAGATGGATTTATGTTTTGTTTTATCAGTTTAGATTCATTTTGTACATCAAGTCTTGTATTTGCAGCTCCTTTCAGTACTTTATTGTTTTTGTTTTTCTTAACGTTATGCATGTGTTGTCACAATGTTTACTTAGTTTTCTTGCGTTTTGTCTATTTGCATATGTTTTCTCAAGCTGCAGTGCCTTGACCCGTTAGGGCCATCATAGTTTTAAGCCCTTTCGCTTTTGGGTAGGTGATGACAGGTGGTCTAAACAGACAGAAACGTAAGTGTAATTTCATACTAAAATAAGCACCAAAGTGTCACGGCGCCACCTGATCTGCATAAACACAACCTCAGCTACCGCACTCCACCCACCCAAGCAGGTCTGTTTGGAGCCAAAACTACCAAATGAGCACAAGTGTGAATGTGTTCATGCTGCAGCTGACAGCACACTGGAATGAAAATAGGACCTGTTTGAGTTTCCCTGACACATTGTAAATCTGTTTCTCTTCTCTCTGAAATATTCAGTGCTTGTTTGTGTGGAAACTTCAGCTTTGTCTTTTTTCTCAAGCCACGTTCCGTGAGGACATAAAGCTCCTCTTAATTACTCTTTGAGTTGCAGTATTTTGACAAGTGGCATTTACTCTTTGATTAAACATGGCAGAGCACCTTGGTCTAAACACAGTATGACTTTAACAACTGCACAGTGAGACCAGTAACACACAAGAACATAACAGATTAGCACATAAGAAACTTTTAAGCGGGGCAGTGTGGGGCTCCACAGTATTTACATTATAATAGGCTGCCTGAGTCATGATGTATAGCTTTGGTTTTAAAAGTGCAAACTTTTAATCATAAAATGTGTTTTTCATCCCTATACTCTGAGGAAACACAAGTGAGGGTGTGTGCTGCTTGTCATTAATTTTCATTTTGTTTGCTGTAAACTTTCCATCTGTGTCTTCTCTTCTCCTCTTCATATTTTGCTTTATGAGTCAATGATCAGAGAGAGAGAAAACACCAAGAAAGCAACTGCCCTTCACCTCATGTTCTGTCAGCTTATTGTAATTATAGCCTACATTGGGTTTCTGATATGAAAATATAGCACTCAGCAGCCTCCACTTTCCCATTCAATAACATGCACATATATTTTCATGTAAGTGACATAATCAGATGTAAGCTAGAAATTGAAACTATAGTGAAAGGTGTCAGCTTTATGTAGTGCTGCAGGTACAATGTCAATATCACTATGACCAGTTCGTCTCCCTGTCTGTTTTTGCTGAGAACCGTGTGTATGTCACGCATGAAAAATAGCTGTGACTCTGAAACTCTAGATGACGCGCTGCTGCAGCGAGGCTCGTCACTCCAATGAATGACTCAAAACCAACACCGCAATTACAGTAGTGTTTCAGCAGAATTTGCCTCGCTGTTTACGAAGACTATAGGATTGCTGTTCCTTGCTAAAACGCTATTACAGTTTGCCCTCAGGTGATTTAGCTTTCAGTGCTAAGCTCAGGTTTTGTGTGCTATATGATATATGAGCTTGGAGGCTGGGCTGATTTTGGAGGTTATTGGAGTTTCAGCTCTGATGATACACTGTTCTCATTGTATTCTTTGATATGCAGCGCTAAGAGATTGAAACTGAGAGCTCTTCTGCAGCCAGTCTCACAATCTACCAGCTTTGCAACTTTTTAATAACATTTCCTCCTCTGCAAGATGTGCAGTATTGGATAATGTACCACTAACTTTATCCATAAGAGGATGATTAAAACCTGCTGCCAAGAGCTGATAGCATTAGCCAGTCACCATTATGATAAGTGACCTTCACATCTATCATCTGTCAATTTTCAGAAAATAGAGAAAAACATTTGGTGATGATGCTATTAGCAAGGCTAAGAGAGGAGAACAGGAGATCAGAGGACATCAGAAACAGAGATCACTCTTGAAGGTCAGGTTTTGAACATTGTATTTACAATTCAGAATAGCCAGATTTGTTCACGTTGACCTCCCCTTCATCATCTTCAGTCATATTGATCTGAAGTGTTGCTCAAAGAGTACTGACATCTTGGCATGCTTTACTGATGACCCCTCATTTGAAAATGCCAGATTGGGTTTCTGATGATGAACATGCTGTACCAAGACCTTTTGGTGTTTCATTTCTATTTACGATAATCTTTTCATACAGCAATGATGAATACCCATCTGCCATCTAAAGGAAATATTTACATGCACATATTGTTGATTAATAAAAATAGCATCTGAGCTGGTGCAGCCGTTTGTCTGTAGCTTGTTCTGTGGGTTATTTCATCATGTTAATCGCTGATCACATCAAAAGCAGTGTGATCTTCAGTGAGCGGTCAGGTGGGCTAATGTGTTATCTTGTGGTATGTGACACTATAATGTAGTGGTCTTTAATGCAGTGGTCTGTAGTGTGGGGAAGGGTGTTATTGCCCTTCATAACTTGATTTTTTTTTTTTTTTTAAGATGTGTGTAACCAATTTTTCTGTCTGACATGAAAGCCTTTTTACTGTAATGACAGTCTCTGTGTTCATGTAATGAGCAAACAAAATGAGTAATTTTGACAACGGACCAGTGAGAAGAAGACCCAGATAGCTGGTGTTCTGTAAAAGCTGGTTTTCTGTTCATGGCTAGAAAAATAATATTTCAGTTTTAATTGTTATTCAGAGGCTAAAGTGATTTAGATACAACTTCTCTTTTAGAAGCTAATTCAGGTCATTTGGGTGTTTTTTTTTTTTTTTTGCTTTACTTATACTTCATATTCTAAGTTATCCTTACAGTACCTTGCAGTTATACAGACGGCAAATCTAAAGCCAGGTGCTCCTTAGAGGGGTAAAAATTATGAATTTGGAAATTTGGTCTTTACATTGGTAGACCAGACAAACAGTATTTCACAATGGTCCTTCCCAGGAAGCTCATCTCTGTTCATATCCACACTCTCTCTCCCTATAAACAGAGCTAGTTCCCATTAATGGCTTCCTGAGGGACAGGTAGAAAACAGACCCTATAGAGGAAGATAGTCCTCCTCTCACAAGTCCCATCTTCTTGTATATTTGCAGCAGTCTCGGAGGGGCGATAAAACGGATGCAGAATTTACAAGCTATGGGACAGCAACAATACACGTTTGAGTTATTACCAAGAACTCAAAATTGAAGCAGGAGTCATGTTTAATGCAAGCAGCTGAAATATGCCTCTCTGCCTTTGTTTATCAATAATGTTTAACAAATCAAAGAGGTTTTATTGTTTCAGAAAATGGCACTAGAAAAAAAGCCTATTATGCTATCTAAAGAAATCTAAATAAAATACGTTTGATGTCAGAGCGTTACAGGTTGTAGAGCTGAAAATATTAACCGGGATCAAAAAAAAGCTCCTTGTGTGAGAGATAACAGCTGAGGGACAAACTTTCTCTGGAGACGGGGCTGTTCAGATTCATTCTGTCAGAGACAGACTGATAATTTGGACCAATCACGGTCAAGCACCATCAGACCGGCTGAACTGAGGCTGGTACCCTAGACTGACTGACTAGGGTACCAGGCCAGCAGCTGCTGGCCTAAATGCTAATCGCTGCCCGGGTCCATCTACTGATATTACCTGCAGGTGTAATATATATGGTTAAATTAACATTTCAGTGCATCAAATAGAGATCATTGGTATTTAACACCGCCGTATTTGTGACTACTAAATTTATATGTTTAACTTGTACAGTACTGTTGGGTAAAATTAGGATGAGTCTTTCTACCAGGGATCACACTGTGTTCACATGCTGCTTGTGTTGGGCTTTTTGTACGTGCCTGCATTCAGCCACCGTACCATTGTGTTGTTGCCCGCCCTTTGTCGGATCAGCTCCAAGAGCTGCCATTCACTGGAGGTGCGTTTGCAGATTGGAGAAAAATAGATTTGAAGTCTAAAATGATGGTTCTGGTTGTGCTGATGTGCATAAAGGTTCATGGGTGAGTGACATACATGTGACTTGACATCTGCCAGCTGAAGAGTTGCTTTTTCAGTGGTTGTTATGTGGTCATGCGATGTATTCCACATTGCCACATCATAGTATGTTATTATTCTACACATGGAATTTCATCAGCTCTTCTCATTTAAAGATTCTTTTGTTGAGTGAGAGAGAATTGATTATCATTAATGCAATGGAAAGAACGAGACCGTCAGCGTCGCTTCAGCATGCACTTATTGGCTGATGGTATTGACATTCTGATGCTGAGATGAAGTGACTGATTTGAAGTCAGAGCTGCTGTCATGAGGGTGTTTGAGATTAAACGGTTCACAGGCATTATCCTGGTACTGTTGTCTAGTATCTTTTAAGTCCATACTGGTGTGGCACCATGTGAAGGGACACTCAGATAATTCAATCTGCTAATCAATCAAATCTTTGCCAGGAGCTGATGGGTAAGACTTTAAACTGAGCATGTAGATGGAAGGAAACAAGTGCCCTTTAATGGTGCTGCCCATCACTTTCACCTTGCCTCCAGCGCGTGACTTATAATTTAACAAAACTTCTTCTATGTCACATATGAGTAATGCAGACCTAGGGGGACGTATACTATAGTCTGCTGTAGACTGAACATATTCTAAGTAGGACCCTGTGAATTCCATCATATCCTCTATCACTCAGACTTAAATGCTGATTGTGCATGTGATGTTATTTTAAGTCTGGGTTCAGTGAGGGTTCAGTGCTTAAGGCTTAAAGCAGATATTGAAACTGAGCTGTTGACCTCTGATAACAAGAGCTCTCTTCAATAAGAAACCTACTTTTGAGCCGCGCTGACTTTTTGTTTTGAAGCCCTGCCTGCCTTATAAACCTACAGTAAATACAACAAAAATGGAAAAAGTCAAGTTTATCTTGACTTTTAGGTGCAGTCAATGCAACTAAATGAAAAATCAAAGACAGCCTGAGGGTTTCCAAATGTTTCTGTATCATTACCCAAACATCTGGAATGTTTCTCAGACTTCCCCTAAAGGTGCTATCTGTTCCACATGCACAAATCTTAACCAACGACTACCCAGTGTTTTGAAAGTTTTTAGAATGCAGATTGTTTACCTGTTGCTCATGTTAATTATGACTTGGGCCTTTTGGTCTGTCTCTGCAAAGCTGCTTGGAATGAGGCACTGTTCCGCACAGTGAAGGGAGATTTGCTGTAATTGGCTTCCTGTGAGTTTTGTGAAGACGGCAGCTGAACATGTGCTTTGTCTGCTTGGCTCCATTAGCTTAATGATCCATTTGTACCTGTGATGTGCTGAGGTGAGCACAGACAAGGTTTATGGAACATAACTATTTTTGCCTTGGAGGCACCAGTCCGACGTCCCTCTGCTGCCATCATGGGCAGTGGTGATAGGTGGGGAGCAGAGAGGCAGACTGATGATAAGGACATTCTGTCAGTAGTATAGAATGGCTGGTGGAATTACAACAGTCTTGGGTGCTAACAAAACTTGAATGACCCAGCTTGAGTCTGAGAAGCTACCCACCTAGATACACAGTCAGCATTGACTACACAGTATATCTCTGTGTTTTCTTTTTTTCCTAGAGGTCAAGGGAAGCCAAGTTTCTCCTCTTCAGGCTGCTCCTGTGATTCTAATAAAAAGATTAAACTGTTTTCCTTGCCATTTTGCATTTATTGCATTGGTATCATGTGTTCCCCAGAGATAGGCTGCTATAGTGGGCAATATGTCAAGTATACTGAAGGGAAGCAGGGTGAATTTGGGATCTGTTGATTCAGAACATCAGACTGTGAAAGTAAAGGGAATCCACCACACTGTCTTTACACCAGTGAATATATAAAAAGTTATTGGACTATTCTGCAAGTGCCCCAAAAAGAGAGATGTTCACGTTCAAGTGGCCTCCAGCAGACATGCTATTTACGATGGAAAAAGAGCAGGAAGTCGTGTGATATTTTGAAATGTCGGATTCCGTTTCCCACTGACAGTTGGGTTTGACTTATAAAAAACAAAAAAAACAAAAACATAACCATTATAGCTCTCAATCCTTTTTCATGTTATTGTTGTAGATTATCTATGTGTGAGTGAACAACGATGACACTAGACCGGCGCTCAGGTAGAAAGAATGGACGGGTCTGCATATTGCACAGGAGAAAGTTGAACATGTGACCAAAATATATAAGTCTATGGTGGGAGACCTCAAGTCTGTTGGAAAATTTAATGATGTGGTTGTAGAACACTTTGTCATCGTGTTGGATGGTCTCTTTGAAAGACCAGTGGGTGAGGCAAACACTCCAGTCCTCTCAGGCCGCTCGCTCTGTGTCGCTTTTCTGATAACACACTGCAGCTGTCCGTACAAACACAGTATGAACGCAACATCAATGTGCAATGTCTGATGAGATTATGCTGGTAATGGGTAAAAATGTAATGTACCCGTGTACTGTTTGCCTGCTCGTAGCTGTTTGTGCTGTGTTATCGTTAAGGGCTACTGGAGTGCGTCATTTCATGCTGTCCACACACAGACATTCAGCACCATGGACAGAACCAGCTGGGGGTTGAAACATGTTTCTCATTTTCACATTTATTGGTTTTCAAGACTCCAATTCTGTGTTTTGTTTTTTGTTTTTGTTTTTTTTTTTTTTTAGATTTTTTTTGTCTTTGCTTTGCCCTCACACAAAAAGTTGTCCGTATAATACAGTAATGTTAGTGTAGCACCTTTCTTACCTTAAGTTACAGGGGGAAAAAAAAAAAGTATAATTAGTTAGTTATTAGTTAGTCATGAATTTGAGACCTACATTGACATATTTTGATGCGAGGGTAAATATTTTAAGTATAATCTGTCAGACAGTCATGCATCTGTATAATATGTGAACTGTTTCATTTTTAATTGACATGAATCTGATGTGTAGATGGCAAATTCCCGTTAAAATCATATTCAATGTGTCTTTGATTGATCTTCACTATGCCTTAAATAAGAAAAAGTGCTTCTTTAATAGGCGTCGTCTCAGTATTTCAATGGCGTAGTACTTATAATCAGTGATCTGAATAATAAGAAGTAATTCTTCTTCTAATTCTTCTCCATGAGCTTCATTTCATTCTCACTTTGTATGTGCCTTGTATTTACAACCCATAATAGCACTTATATCATTTTCAGTGACGATTAAATTCTCTTAATCTAATGTTGAACGTCTGCATGTATTGAACTTGTGTACTTGAGGTAAGTGTTAAGTAAAACTGGAGTGTGATTGCAGCCCTGCCAGACACCATGTTGAATTTGCATACCTGCTATTTTGAGCTTAACTCCAGGGCTGCTCTTACAGTATGTCACAGTCTGTTGCTGGCAGGTTGTGAAAAACTAGGTCTAAAGCTAGAATACTGGTGTACGGGGGCACGGTTGAAGTACACGTGGACATAGTAATTGAGATGCTACTGTCAGTTTTAGCTGTGTGTGGCAAACACACTACTTTTCCTGCCACTTGGGTTTAACATCCATTATTTAGGAGACACATGCCTCTGTATAGACTCTGTTTTACTTGTGAAGCTGAAACAGTAGTGAATTATGGCATTTAGGAGCCACTGTAGTCTGTGGTAGATTGTAATTTTGTTGTCCGATTGTGTGACGGTCTGAGGTACAGCGTATGAATCGTTGGTTTAATGAAGACAGTTTCACAGATTTTGATCATGTCACTGGCTATTTCCAGTGTCATCCAGAACATAATTACCCTGGATGACACCCAGTTTGTTTTAGTTCTGCACCAACACTGCTTGCAAATCCAGACACCTTAATAAGAGGCAATAGTTTGTGAAACCTTGATATATGCACACAGGTTTGAGGGGTATTTATCTCAATTTAAATGCCCTTTGTTTTTTTTTTTTTAGGGAAAGAATTTTCCATGTAAAAATTGACCTTTTGTTCTTTGGGGCATGTCTTTAAACGGGAAATATATAGAAGGATCGAACTGAATATAGATTCAATTATATACTCCAGAGAGTGATTGATAATGTGTTTGCAGCAAACTGTCCAGAGCTGTAAGTTAGAAACCTTCAGCCTTCAGTTATATATCTCTCCACCTTGTGGGGTTTCAGTCAGTTTGACTTACTGTATTCTTTGAGTTGGGATCATTGAAACAGTGTCAGATTGTTTCCCCTTGAGGTTTCCGGGGGTCAGAGAGGCAGTGGAGCATCCCCTCTGATCCAGAAAGGCGGCTCACCATGGGGATCTGACAGGCTGACCTGCCTGGCAGCTATGATAGATACTCTGGGACTGGTGTGACCCCTCTGGCTGACATCCACAAGCTCACTGTTGGCCCTGGTCATCAACTCTGAGTTGAAGTGCTGGTTTGGGAATAGCACAGGCTGCTGCAGTATTCTGCTCCATTTCTGCTGGACCCCTGAATCTCTTCTTCTGGGTGCCAGAAAGCAGTGTTTGTCGTGAGGATTTGAAAGTGACTAAATATCTTTGTGCTCAGTAGCCACAAAGAAACAATATGTCCTTTCCAATTCTGTGTCCAAGGGTAAAATGACCACTAACGGGGAAAAAGAATCAAAATATACTCTTGAAAAAGACAGTGAGACTAGGCCAGACCTCAAGTAGAGCCCAGAACCAGAAAACCTGAATTTAACCATAAGCTTCTGCCCATAAACATCGCTGAGCCATTTTTTCATACATGCAGGTTAAGATTTGTTTTCCCTGTTTAAGTCAATCAAATATATTGGAATTCTTTCCAAAAATACTATATAGTATCATCAATAATTATTAATTTATTAAGCTGCATTCCTCATTTTTAGCCATGCTAGTGGCATGATCCTATGGCAATGTCATTCTGCTGGTTGGTCAGTCAACCACTTCATTCCACAGTGAAATAGCTTATTTCTTATAAGATGGACCGCCATGGAATTTTGAACAGACATTCATGTTTCCCAGAGGATTTGGGATCTAACAGCTTACTGGTTTGGAAGTTGAACAGTGTTCCTCTCAGAATGATTTGCAATCTTGTTGTTGATCCTCTCACTGTCATTTGATTTCATTTTCATGTAGACTCCTGGTCAGCTCCAACATCTCTGACAAAGCTCTGGTCTTGAATTCAGGAATCTCTTAAGCATCTGCAACACATTATCTTGACTAATTGATACATCTAGGTCAGCTAATTGATTTCTACTAAAAAAAAGCAAGCTGCTACCGTGACGGGTAGCAGACAGATTATTATTGATTTCGGGACATAGCATAGTTAATGTAAAGAGATTTAAAGGGAAAATCTTTTACTTCGCCCCAAAACCAAGCATGACACACGCTCCCATAAGTGAGGCATCTCTCTGCCAGGTTAAACCTAAACTAAAGAGTTTAGGGGTCATTTGAGATTCTGACCCTCATAAGCAGTGTTACAAAAACAGTATTATTTCATTCGAGAAACGCTGCCAAAGGTTGATCCTTCCTGACCCGTAGTGATGCAGAAAAGCAATTCCCAGCCTTTATTTCAAGCAGACTAGACTATTACAATGTATTATTCATTCACAGGCCTTCTGAAACACTCCAGTCAGACTTCAGTCGATTCAAAACTGTGCTGCTACATTTCTAACTAAAAACAAAAATCAGGGAACATGTTGGGCCAGTTTTGGCCAAGCTTCACTGGCAATTGATTCTGAAGTTCTTTGTCTCATGTACAAAACTCCAAAGAACCGACAAAGCTCTGGCCTCTGTATCCATAGATTCAGTTCAGAGATATTTTTTTTTTATTTTTTATGCTCCAACATGAAATCGCAGATCATCTCTGCCACTATGCTGGATGTATCTGCTGCCTCTCAGAGGGAAACCGGGAATGTGGGTTTCATAGAATATGCTTCAAAAGTATAGAACACTTGAATACAACTTGTATCTCCCTACTCTTCCAGTTCCCATTGATTATAAAGATAATATGCATACATTCACATTTTTCCAAGTCAGCCTTGTACAATGTGCAATCTTGCTGTAATTATTGCTGTAGCGTAGTGATTGGGGCCAAATCCACAGTCCTCATTTGGTGCAATAAATTCTAAAGTATGACGCTCCAACAGTCTGAGTTAATAAAATTAAGTGAGTATCTTTCAAAGTTCCAGTTTTTAGTTTGAAGTTCCTTCGTCTCCTGGCTGAGCTGCAGTGGAGGGATGGTAGCTCAGAAAGGGATTTTTGTTCTAAAAGAAGATATCAACCTGATTTGTATAACTCAGCTGCAGCTTCATGTTATCTCTGAAATATATTTTTACACAGAACAAGAACTGTGGATATTGGCCCCGTTACTTATACTGAAATTGTGTCAGGAAGGGATGTTGTAATGGCAAGCCTACTCTTTAACTTTAATGTAATATTACAGTTTATTACTATATTCTGTGTGTTCTTTTTACGTATTTCTTATTCATTATTTGTGTGTGGTGAGCGCTTCGAGCTGAATTCAGTGCATGAATTATGCTCTGTAAATTGCATAGATGGTTATGATTAAATTATAGCTCAGCTTTTGTCTCAGAGAGAATTTGCTCCTGCCTCTTATGTCTCTTTCCTCCTCCTCCTCCTTCTCCTCCTCCTCCTCTGTGTCTTTGTCCCCTTGACAACCACTTTCTGCTCTGTAGGACATAGTGGAAAATTATTGAAAAGTCAACAGTGGCTTTCTCCAGTGTATATTCCGGCATACTGAACACCCACCGGTCCAGCCCTGCAGTCAGAAGAAATTTAATGGGGTGGCATTCAGATTTCACAGGGGCCCCCCCAGCAAATGGGTCCGCACCGGTCGGTCAGGAGCTTTGTTCTGCGGCAGACTCTCGCCTGCTGTCAATGTAAGAAACACTTGAAAAATATTATAGGAGATGATACACAGAGACTGCAAGACACTTAAAAACACACTCCTTCCACCACAGGAGCTGAAAGACCCTGAAGATACTGGAGTCTGTTCTCTGAGCACCTCATCTGACACATGCAC
The DNA here is from genome assembly GCA_037833715.1 of Toxotes lorentzi. Classification (NCBI taxonomy): domain Eukaryota; kingdom Metazoa; phylum Chordata; class Actinopteri; family Toxotidae; genus Toxotes; species Toxotes lorentzi. The sequence goes on along the minus strand of JBBMJY010000007.1, from coordinate 3,434,317 downwards.
AATCTAAAGGCATTGATTTAGTCACTCAGTCAATAAAACACATTCAGTTCTTCTTCCCTTATTCACTTCGCAGTCAGCAGAAATTACAGTTGCTCTCCTGAAATCTAAGTGCAGCTCAAATGCAGTGGTGTGAAAACTGAAAAGTCAACAAATGTGATTTGTCAATGTTTACCTCATTCAGCTGTTCTGCCCTGTCTTCTGTTTTCATTTACTTTAGGACTGTTGATTGATTGGTTCTTGATTGGTTTGAAAATGCTGAAATTTTAATTGTGGTAGGTTAGAAGGTTTGGTATCTGTCTTTAAAAAAAAAAAAAAAAAAAACCTCCACAAGAACAAAAGTGTAAAAACAACAGTCCTCACATTTCCTGGCAAAAAAAACTTACAAAAACAAACAAACCAAAAAAAAAAGAAAAGAAAACAATGTACTAAATGGTAGCTGATGTAAAGTAACAAGGCAGTGAGGGTGTGACCTCTTTGCTAAAAGAAAGGATCAATAAAAATGTAGGCAGGAAGCAGACTGAGAAACAGTCTGTCTGAACAGAGCTGTGAAGGTCTTATCCTCTGTGTATTTATTCCCTGCCTTAGATAACATCAGCTGTGCTGTCATTCTGTCTGCCTTCTCTAATTCTCACTTCCCACATTTTGGAAGGTATCCAAAGCAGAAGCGGTACTTTATTCTCTATCTATCTATCTATCTATCTATCTATCTATCTATCTATCTATCTATCTATCTATCTATCTATCTATCTATCT
>JBBMJY010000007.1:3379117-3433464 GCA_037833715.1 Toxotes lorentzi | reverse complement strand
ATCTATCTATCTATCTATCTATCTATCTATCTATCTATCTATCTATCTATCTATCTATCTATCTATCTATCTATCAGCAATTTCTGGCAAATCCACTTCAGAAATTAAAACGACACCTGCACAGAATCAGCAATTAATATCAATTTATTAGCCACAGTTAACATTATTTAACCGTAAACGTCATCAAAGTGGGGGGAAAAAAATACAAGAAATCAGGAGTTTTCTTAACTGTATATGAACAGGTTCAGTAGATTTACATTAAAAAATGCTACTGACATAGAAATAAATAATTTCTTCTCATAACATTTGCTAAGTCGAACCCTTAACATCTAATAAAACTGATGCTGGTCTCACAAGTCTTTAGGGAGAGCTGCTTTTAGCATGGATGGGCAATTTCTTAATGGACTGTAGAAAGACCAGATTAGTTCATTGACATGCATTACTCGCTCGCTTAAAATCAATTATCCCCTCTCGTGAATTAAACTATCACCTCCTTGTCAGGACAGATGTGTTGGTTAGGTGGAGAAGGTAAAGTGTGATTAGATGTATTGTGTGCGAATGTGTGCGTACAATGGGAGGGCGAGTGTAAGAGTTATTAACAATTGAAACAAATTTGAACAAACTGGAACAAAATACGCTGTTTTTCCAGCTAATTACAGAACTATAATTAGTAGACTGAAATCTCGATGAACATGAGATATGACTTTAACCAGCTCTGTGAAACATTTCAATTAGTCTGTGTTCAAGAAATATTTGCTTAAGATGTGGGTCATTAAGATTTCCTGCAGTATTAATCCCATGTAATGTGAGCCATTTTTTATGGAGATGACATTTGCACTCTGTCATTTTCTGCCATGGAGTGCTATAAAGATTGACATTTGAGCAGCTGTGATGCTTGGGGCAGTGATGGAGTGGAGCTATTTGTCTCTGAATGCAGGGACACCTCACAGCCTCAGACTCAGACTCTACCACATCTCATATGTCGCTGTAATTGTAGTAGTTCAGTGTAAATGTGTATGTTTACATTTAATAGGTTTACGGGTGTAATTTACTATAGCCTTGATAAATGTCCTAATGAAGTAATAATTTTAACCCAAACCATGTTACCTTAAACCTAACCAAGTCATTTGTATACCTCAACTTAGCCAAACCATAACACCATAACCACAGCGATGTCTTCCTGCTGAAAACGGCATCAGGTCATTTTAGAGGGCATGGACAAAAGATAAATTCTGTTGTTTTTATTTGGAAACCTTGTTGGTATCAACTCGTGTACATTTTCTCATCTGTCTTCTCATCATATTCAGATACCTCCTGATTAAACAGTTCCATTGTTTCCAAGGAGCAAGAATGGGGAAATTGATTTAATTGCCAACAGACTGCTTTTGTTTTTTTTGTTCGTTTCAGTGAATGAAAATTAATTTGCAAAAACTTTGTCAAGGGGCGTAATCCACCAGGTCTGTTTTTTTACTGTCAAAAAACGATAACATAAAAATAACAGTTGGACAGTTGTGCAGTACAGACCTTTCAAATTAATCTGGACTCAACTCAGCAGTAACAACAGTAAAAGCCCCTACACTCCCTTAAACGAGTGTTTTAATTTAACAACAGTAAACAACTAAGTTGGTATTTATTTATATTTTTATTTGCCTTATTCACTGGTGCTATTCACTGGCTGGAGATTACACATTTTTCAATTAATATTAATTTGAAAAATCCTTTGAGAGGGCCATGTATTTTTATCTGAACTTTTTGACAGGCTGGTGGCAGGAAGGTTGATATAAACACATAGAACGGAGGAAAAAGAAATGCTGTTGTCGGCAGGAAATGACTTGCCACAACTGTCTGCCCTGCACCAATGATTTATGTCCCAGGATATCACTGATTCGCACGATGAATCTTCATTTGATGAGGCGGGCGGCATGACCGTGCACTGCTGTAGCTCTCCAGTGTTTTACATAGAAATAAAAACGGAGAGTGCTGGTCTGTGGAGTCTGGCAGGGATCATTGGGATAAAAAATAAAGTGTCCTTGAATTTCTTAATTGAAACCACCAATGCTGTTCGAGATTACACAATATTGTTTTATGAGAAAAGTACAGATACACAGTGGTATATGTGCATGTCACTGAAGTTGGCAGGCATGGTTGGAACAACATCCAATATTTCATCATAACTACATAAAAAGCAGCTGTCTCTCTACAAAAGGGGAGTTGAAGGAACAAAGTCAGTATTCGTTGGCACCTGAAAACCAAAAAAAAAAAAAAAAAAAGAAATAAATAAAAATAAACCATAAAATTGAATTGTAGAGAAATGAAACTTACTTTTGATTTCAGCAGCTGTTTTAACAGTTGTTAGTTGTTGTTTTTGTTTTATTGTAGTTCTAAGTAGAACATCCCATCTGCTTTTGTTGTTTTCAGTGTTTCTTTGTTATTGTGTTGAAATGCAGTTAGCAGGTGCAGATTGATTTGAAAAGTCAGTTTAATATGGCCTGTGCATGTTTATGATTATATCATAGTAAAATAAAAGGATATCCATGAATGTCTTGAATGTAACAAAGTCCTTGAAACTTTAAAACACTGAGGCACGCCTCAGAAAATGGTGTAAATATTAATGTTAAACAAGCATGATCCTAAAAGTGTTAATTGACAATGGTGGTTTTTCTTTTTCCTCAGAGATTTTTATTTTTTGTCATGTTGTGTAGAGGGATTGCCTTAGTAATAGCTCACAATGTTTTTTTTATTTCTCTTTTTTTGATCAATAAAATGTGAAAGTGGAGAGCAGAGAGTCTCACTGTGTGCTATGCTTGTTCAAATTACAGAGAAGGTTTCAAAGAGGGGGTCGGTTCCTCTATTGATGAAAAATTCACAAACATTCAGCCCTTGGCTTCAATACATTCTTGTCTATTAAGGCCCACTGCTGGTGGAGAGATTGGCAACTGTGCTGCTTTGACTGTGGATTTCTCCCTGTGTGATTGAGCGCTGATGTAAGATGGCAATTGAAGAATGAAGCCTTTGCTCTTTGAAAGCTTTAGATGCTTTGGAATTAGGTTGTTGAAAGTCTTTTGGTGCAACATTATCTCCTGATCAAATACAAATACACTAAAAGGATGTAGAGAAATGTAAATAAGCAGGATTTTTTTTTGCATACGTTGTCTTTTTTTTCCCCAAATCAGAATGCATAAATAAAAAAGAGGGGGAAACTCTATAATTGTGAAAAGAAAGATCACAACATAAGGGCTCATGAACTCTTTTTGGACTGAATGCAGAACAAAAATGGTGTCACCAGTGCACATATGGGTTTAAAAAAAAAAAAGGTGTTTTATTTGGTGTGACCATTGTTGCTGAGTGCTGTCCAGGAGAATATCACTATTTGTTGTGTGGAAGGGACTGTGGCTCTGAATCAGCTTTTTCTTCTTTCTTGTTCAAAGGTCGCACCATTCATGCCATTCATCACAGCATTTCAGCATCAGCTTTTAAATGGAATTGAACAATGGTGGATCTCTAGCGGAATAATAGAAATAGTGGAACTAGACTCGGTGTAAAAGAGGTAGATTTGTCAAATTGAAGAATGGCTTTGGCAGACAGAGATGTTATGAAATATCTTCTCTGCAATTTGTAGTTGTTTAAGTAGGAAAAATTCTGCACGCTTCACACTGTGTCTCTGCATCAGCAGAAGAAGCAACCGAAAGACTCATCAAGCTGAAGTCTGATGTCTGTGCGGATTTGAAGGAAAACTTGTTTAAAAGTGTCAGTCCAGTCTTCTTTTAGAACGACTTCTTACTGGGTTTTGCAGCTCATGATTTACATCCAGTACCAACATACAGAGCCAGGAAGTAGTGTGCCCTTTATGAGTGAGGCTTGAAGTGAGGGGGGGTGGATGTAGTAAATGTGTGGAGCGTAATGACTTTTTCGTCTCCCATCTTGGACCAACGATAAATGTTGGGTTTTTACGAGTATAACCATGATCTTTCCCGGCTCTTTACTGTAGTTGCAAGCATCAACACTTCATGTGTTGATGGGGTTCATTCAAGCTGTGGTGCAGCTTCATCTCCCTGTGGTGTCCTGTCGAAACCTTGACCAATAGTCAAGCTGCACAGCAGTGTGTTCATGAGTGGCAGTGGTGCCAAAAGAATTCAGATCCTTTACTGAAAGTATAAAAGTGCTGACAGGTAAATGTACTGTGTGTAAGTGTGTGCGTCCATCAGCCTACCCTCAGTAATCTGTAATGACAAAGTGAAAACAAGTTTTTAGATTTATTAAACATTATAAAGTGAAACCTCTCATTTTCCAAACTATTCAAACCCTTAATTCAGAACTTTATTGAAGCCCATTTGGCAGCAGTTACAGCCTCGAGTCTTCCTGATTAAGTCTCTACAAGCGTTGCACACCTGGATTTGGGCAGTTTATCTCATTCTTCCTGGAAAATCCTCTCAATCTCCTTCAGATTGGATTGGAAGTGTCTATGGACTGTCGTCCTCAGGACTCTCCATACTTGTTCTATGGGGTTTAAGTCTAGGCTTTGGCTGGGCCACTGAAGGACAGTCACAGACTTGTCCAGAAGCCACTCCAGAGTTATTTTTGGCTGTGTGCCTCAGGTCATTGTCATGCTGAAAGGTGAACCGGGTTGTTGAGTGTGGACCGAGGGCAGTTGTTGGTGGTAACGCTCCAGGAAACGTAGCGACGTGCCAGCAAAATATAGCGATGAAGAAGACTTCTGGCTTGTTGTGTGATTTATTCAACAAACAGGCTTCACAAACATTTTATAAGGAAGGAAGGCTGAGCTCCTCACAGTGAAGCTACGGCAAACTTGTATATTTATATACTGATATATGTCGAGACACTGTTGTGGCATAGATTTATTTACTACCCATGCTTTTGTTTGTTGCTTTTTTCTCTCTTTTATGACGTTGATGTTTTGGTTGCTGTATTACATTTCCCTCCCATACTTTTTTTTTCCTGCCTTCTCTGCTCCTTCCTTTCTATCCTCCAGTTTTATTCATCCTTTCTTTTATTTTTCTTTGTAATTTCATCCTTTCTTTGAACGTTCTCTGCTCTTCATACAGTTCACACAATCTAATTTCACAGATGGTGAAATAGTAAGTCAGCGATTACGTGTTTTTCTCCAAAAGATGACCTTTTCAGGTTATTATTAGTAATCTGGCAGGATGCCTTTTTAAGATTTGCTCAGTAAACAAACTCATTTTTAGCTTCTGTAACAAACCTTGGAAATGTGAGTGTGAATCCAGAGTAGACCAAATCAAACAGACTGTTGGTATAATCACAGCCACACAGACGCTGCTGTCAAACACCAAAGTTACCACGTTGACTTCCTGGTGCAATAGGCTATAATACTTCACTGTTTAGAGGACTTGCATCAGTAAAATACAGTATAGAAACTGGCAATTGGGAATAATCTCTGCTAGCATTGCTTTTGTTTTTCCCAGCATCTCTTGGAAGGAAATCTTTTACAGGACAAATTTTTTTTTCCTCCAGATTTTAATTATTTAGCTACATTTCTTTAGACGTACTGTGCTTCTGCTTGTTACAGTAAATCCATGAATGATTAATACCAATAAATTAATTATGGCGTTCTATTTTTATTCTTTCAGTCAGTCACCCTATTCAGATCACTGAACTGTTATCATACACAGTAGTTGCTGTGGTCACAGAATCACATGGTGCTCATGATGGAACCTGCCATCTGGACTGAAAAATCACATGGAAAACATGGTTGAACTGGTAAAGAGCCACTGAACAATCTTTCCAGCTGTCTCAGTGCTGTAGGAGATGACTGAAGCAGTGCACAGGTCCTGCTTCCTCTTTGGAAGCTTTGTCCTTGGAAACACAAGACTGAGATTGTCAGGATGGCTGTTAATTCAGTGTCTGCATGGCAGTGTTAGAGAGCGGCATTAACATCCCCCTCGTGGATGAAAGTAATTGCATTGCATGGGCTGAAAACACAGAAGAGCTTCCGTCCAAACACAAACACACAGCTATAAATCCTCTAACAACTACAAGGTCCACACTCAAGGGGAAATCAATTACCATGCTTACATCCACACAGAAAACGGTGACGTTGCCCTTGTGGTGAGAGTACTCTGGTATGCAGGGCACCAGCATAACTCTGGACTAATGTTATTAAAATGGAAATTCTTTTGTTTCAATGCTACAGATGTTTTTTTTTTCTTTCTTCTTTTGTGAATGAATTTTTCTACGTAAACAGCATTCAGCACTACGGACTGGTCTCAGTGGCTTTCACTGCTGTGAAAGCCGTTCAGTTTGCAGGTGACTATCTCACATGGCTCCAGTCAAAGCACCGTTACTAAAAATAACACAATAACAACACAAGGGCTTGTTCGGGGTCGCCTTCTTTGCATGAAGTATCTTTAAAACCTGTAACAGTTTCTAGATTACGATTTAATTTTGTTATATGGTCACATTGGTGTTTTCTGTTGTTGGTGTTAAAGTCGTCAGTCTAGTCAGCTAGGGGTGCTACTGCTGAGTGTTGACATTCAGTCTCTTCATTGACCAGGGGTGTGATGTTAAAAATGCTACTCACTGTGTGTTTTTATTTTCCAAATGTACAGTACACCTTCCACTGACTGACCACCCAACAACCCGTAGACCATAACCTTTTGACCATTATTAACCGAGCAATGTTTTTGCCGTTCTGTTTGTATTATACACACGCAGGAGGTACCAAATACCAAATACTTCCTCAAAGATGTTTTGGTGAGGAACAGTGAATGTAAACAGAGAAACAGTTATAATGGTAACACACTTTTTCCTTAGCAATGAGATGTTTACAGGATTCATCTTCCTTAATCACAAAATTGCCGTTTTGTAATTTCCTGGACCATTTCCTTAGTGATCCAGGGGTGGAGGGATACACCCTGGCAGTCATGTTTATTAGCAGGGCTCAACTCGGCACAAAACCCACACACCAACCTTATTCACCTAACTGAAACCACTAAAGCTAATAACTGCCTCGGATGAACTTTAGATTGTGTTTTTACATGAAATGAGGACAGAGCACCTGCACTAGACCCGGATCATTTCAATTTAAAGAGGAGGATCCTAACCCATCCCAAAACTGAGGAGAACAAATTCTAGTTGATAAAAGGAAGTAATGTATACCCCACTAGCCCAAAATTAAAATACCAACCAGTTCATAAGAAAAATCATTTGACCTGCCTGCTTCACCAGCTGTTTTGTAGTCTGAGTGTTGCCCTTGATAATTAAAGTAATTTATGACTATGAAGGGAACACAGGCATTTTTCTAATGAATTGACTTGCTACAGTAATATTTAATGTGCACTCCCTGTGAAACCGAGAGTGAGAGTGAATGATCTTTTAGGCCAAATACGGTTACAGTTAAGGGTGAGCCTTTCAGCAGCTTAAAGAAAAAGCAGAACTCTGCTTCTGGGTTGTTGCATTTGTGAACAGTTATGTCCACACTCGAGAGACACTTATTACAGTGATGAGCCAAACAGAGACACTGATTTACATCAGGCAGCAACCCACATAGAAGCCTTTCGAACCAGTAATGCAGCTGTGTAAGATAAACAAGCAGGGCTGAGCTGGCGAGGGCGGCAGCAAATTCACCGTTCTTAGATGAAAGAGAACAAAGTACCAAACAGGCGACTTTGTTTTTGATTAATGAGAGAATGAAACTCCAGTAATCTGTGAAATAACTTGTTCGGGTCATTAATAAACCATGTGAATTAGCTAGATGAAAAGAAAAGTCACATTAAAAAATGAGCATATACAGTATGCTGTGAAACTAAGAAAGCTCACATGGATAAAAGCTTATTACATTTTCATTGTTCATTGCCCCTTGAGCTGCTTCACAGAGGAAGTCATAGCATTTTCCTGTAGACTATGGAGTCCCACATTCACCACCACATTAGTGGAAGGAAGCTAATATTGACACAAGGCTAACATTTTTTTTAGTTATGGTATAGTATTATAATAATTATTATAATTATTAAAAATAATGCACTTTCAAATCTTGAATCAAGACATATTGTTACAGATACTGAATGAATCCCAGTTTTGGTGTGTAACTATCTTAATGCTGGGAAAATGTTTTGAAAACATCTAACTCAGCTCTAACAAAACCAGTTCGCTCCACTGCTGCTAGTGGTGTTAGGAGGCACGTATAATGGCTTTCTACTCTATGTGAAGTCATGTTCTTCTGCTCCCGACTACTTAATTAAGCCACAGAGGAAATCTAAAATAAGATTATGATAATAATCTGGGGGGGACTGCACGCACTTTTAATTAATTGATGATGTTTAGTAATACTTCACTCCTGCAGTGGTCAAGACAGATGAAAATGAAACTCAACCCAAGACCATGTGTTAACCAAGTAACAGCCAGTTGACAGAACTGGGGTGTCCCCGGGGTGCCTGTTTGTATCTAAGGGATAATTTCGGTCGAGTAGATTTTCCTCATCATATCTTGTAATTAAATGTCAAAAATAAGGTAATAACTCATTCTATAAAGAAGCCCAGTGCTAGAAGTGGTACCACTTGGATAAGTGATGCACCCGACTGTGACATTATGGGGTGCTATCTTTGGTGTGCAGTGCCTAATGCGCCAAGGGCATGTTGATGGCCTTTCGGTACTTTTGTTGCTGGAGGGTTAGGGCTAGGATACAGGGTGAGATATGTAAGAATCCATTATGATGCATTATAGGTTGGTGTGCAGCCGGTTGCACTCATGGGCAATCACACCTGCTCCTTTCAGTCCTTTCCCCAACTGGATACGTCTTGACAGTTTGGTGATGAAGTAAAGAATATTAACCTGCTTTTATTATAAGAAACTAATCTGGGATGTGCATAGACTTCATATTTCTGGACATACAGAAAATCTGAAAATGTGTGATCATAAAAATATTATGCAAAGCTAAGTTTATCATCCAGAGATGGATTAAACATAGAGCAAAACCTGCCAGCAAAAAAATTATCCAGGTCAATTTTGATTTACAATAATGGCTGATTCGTCTCTGCCAGTGATTCTTCAGGGTGTCATACACCGGGAGAGTGAAACGAACGTAGCTTCAAATATTCTGTACTTTGCAACAAGCTGAAACTCTGTTGCCTCACACAGGCAAAGACCCTGTCACTCTTCTATTTCAGTGACAAACGGGGACATGCACCAACAGGCCATCTGTGCTGCATTACTGTGCTGTATACGCTGTCATGATTGACAAAACTGGTAACAGCGACACCCATTCCAAACTCCTGTTAGGCTCTGGGTCGCCGGAGATGAAGAGTGATGGCCTGTCACTCGGACTCTCGGCGTATGACTGGGGGACGGCTTCAGGCGGGAGGCAACGAGCTCATCTCTGGTGTGTATGAGGATGACAATATGCCACATGCTTGATAATAGCTCCCCCAGCTTAGGGAATAAACAGAGGGATGTTTATAATGAGATTGTGCTGTAGGGCCTGTGATGGTCCCGAGCTCCAGGATTCTGAACAAACCATTTAGTTTGCATGCTTGCAGTATAATATAAAGGCCTGGATCCTTTTGAAGCTATTTATTTATCTGCACAGTGAGGAATTGCGGGGAAAATGAGAGAAAGTGTCAGGGGAGAACTTCAATTGAGGTTTGAAGGTAAATAAAGACGCATGGTTACGAGCACTAAATGTGCAATGCAGAATCCCAGCTTTGGTATTTATCTATCCTAATGCTGTTAAGATAGATGTTCTTAAAATGTCTATAAAGTTTAATTAGAGTAAAGAGAGGTTGTGGAAGGAGAAGAGTAATTGTAACTCTAGCAACAGGAACTGCCACATATTTAAAAAGCTTACGACATAGTGAGGATACCATGAACTATGTGTCATATATTTCATTTTAGATCATTTCTCTTTGTTTTCTTAAAATTCTTTTTTTAAACCATGGTCTTATATTTGTTTTATCATCATTCCCATTGGTTGTGATTACTTTTCACTTATTAACTTTAATGTGAGAGCTGGAGAAGTATTGCATAAATCTCCAGTTACCATAAATCATCTAAGCCCATTAGCAAAAAAAACAAACGTAAACATTAGAGTAATTATGTAAAGTGTAAAGTTCTTCGTTTTTAATTCTGCAGAGCCACGCTTTGTGGTTTGAGAGTGACATGCTGTACAAAGTATAATGTTCCTGAAAGCATTTTCTCCTCTAAATGATGATTGTAATGGACATTCCAGGACAATGAAATCAACATTTGTTTAGATACTAATATGGTATAACTATGTTGACACCTAATTGCCTGCCGCTTAATTTGCTCACTATATCGGGACCCGAATCTGTGGCGTGAAGTTAGTGATCATATGTCATCTGAATTAAATACACAGTTGTTTCAGTGTTTAGTTGGTACAGACCTCAGGACAACCTTGGACTTCGACATGGGAAACAGCTGTTCACTTCTTGTTTTTTTACCAAGACTGATATGAGCATAACCATTCCCTCATTTTAACCATGTTGATGGAATTTCCCTGACCTTCACGAAGTAGTGATTTGAACCCAATTCACATTGTTTCTCAAACTGTAACTTATCTGTATCCAAACTATTGTTTTTGCACCGATCCTAGCCATTCCTTTTTGTGCCTAAACCCCCAGACCTTAATCACAGGTGTCAGAGATCAGAAGGCTGTTTTATTTTTGCATCAATTTTAGGAATCTGATTAGAAAACACTATATGTATTGTTCTGGAGGACAAACACAAATGATGTATGGGCGGCTTATTCATGTTCTGTTTACAGCATGGAGAGTAAGGAACTATTCCATAGTTTGCAGCAGGCCTCCACCGGTGCAAACCTTGTAGTGAGAAATACCATATGCACGTCTCTCTCGATATGAGTAATGGGAAAACATGTAATTACATCATCAAGGTGCCTTGGGATACACCCTGCACTTGTGTTTAAATTAATTCCTCAGATGCCCTCTGCTTGACATTTCTGTGAGGAGGCTGGAACCCCATCAAGCTCTCAGTGTTGAACCCCTCCCATGGGGCAGAACAAGCCGAAAGCTGATTTTTTTATTTATTTATTTTTTCTCCACTGGCTCATATGTGCTTTTTCCTTTACTGTACCTGTATCAGCGCACCCCCAAGGTGTCCTTCCCCGTGTTTACTGAGAGACCAGAGGCCTCAGATGATTAATCACTGCTGAGACACAGCAGTTCACTAGTTAAAACAACAGCAGCTCCCAGCTCCTTCACCTCTACCAAGGTTAATTAGCATCAGTGTTTCACTCTTAATTACATTACCAGTTTCCACAGAGCAGATAAGAATAAATCATAAAGATCTCTGACTGAGCCAGTTGCTTTTTACTCATTTAGAAATGAGGATTGGCTTAAGGAAACATCGAGCAGATTGCTCCCAGAATGCTTTGCACTTGCCTGTGACACAATTTCAGCTCCTTTTGTGATGCTAGCCATGCTAGTGTCATGGCATCTAGACATTGCAGTGGGTTTACCTGTTTATTCCATGCTGATTATTCAATGTGCAGTTTGGTGCAGACATGTATGCGCTTCATACACTGTAATGATCCCCACGACTTTTCGTCCTGCACCATCATCAGGTCAAAATTTCAATTTCCCCAATCGACATTACAGCGTCACCCAGGCGCTGGTGTGGCTCTATAGACTCCTAATGTTGATTTGACTGTAACAATAAGCCTTGATTAGAAAGACCCATTTCAGCTACTCTGAGGAGCAGTCGGGGGATAAGGGAAATCCTATTCAGACCAAACAAAGACTTTTTCATTTACTTTGATATCTCAGTAAACTGTAGTTGTAATTGGGAACTTGTAATTACAGCTGGATATGGTTAATTGCCTATTAATTACAGTCTCATTGCTACATCAACCCTCTCTCGCTGCCTTCATATGACCGATAGGGGTCGTTAGACTGGAATAGATTGTAAAATAACTTCACTCTGATTAAAAACAGCCGACAGAGTCGACTTGTGCCACCTAGTTCAGGAACCTAAATGTGACTCTTGGCAGCTGCCTGCTCTAAAAATAAGCCTTGCTAGTTCCTGCACTGTGAATATGAGATTGTCATATCGCTACCTCTTCCCATTAATCAAGTGTAGCTGAGCTATCCTCAAATGATGTTAGCCTTTCCCCAGGAATCAGAATGGCTGACGCTATTGTGAGGAAATTGCCTTTTGAGAAATGGCTGTATTTCCCACTACAATATCTGAGTTTGTCCTGAGAGAACTAGAGAATCATTTTCTTTCTGCAACAGGGTTGTGCCAACAGATTCTGGTAGCATTTTTAATAGAGCAGGCCTGTTCATCCAGAATGGTGTTATTTCAAGCTGAGGGATACATGTGTGCTGGTAGCTTGCTCCCAATCAGTAGAGAGGAAAAAAACACCACTCAATCAGTACTCAATACCACTATGAACCGATGGAAATGGTGAACTCAAATGTTTGTTTTGATCCACAGACTCAGTTTGGTCAAAATTGAAATGTCTCAGCATTCATGCCCATAAAGCACTCAACCATAGTTTACAAAGAAATACTTTTCTCTGAAAGGACTTTATACGGGAAAACAGTCCGAGGTGTAAGGGTGTGAAAATCTCCAGTTTCATTGTCCGATACAATGGAAATGCTATGAAATCTAAACAGTGTATTTAAAATGCCGTTAGAACCAGCAACAATCAGCAAACCAATAAAGCCAATGCCCTTCACTGGAATGTTGTGCTCTGACAAGCATCTACATGCAATCACTATCCTCCAACGCTTCTCTGAACCCTCTGTCTGTTGATGACAGTTTTTAACACCGGACCAGCAGCTATTCCCACAAACATCAGATCGCTCACTGTCACCATGGCGAAGGTCAAAGTATAACAAGCTTACTGTGGCTGTGGCTCCTCGTTTGGAGGCCAATTCATTTAGCTTTATAATATTGATGTGTCTGTCAGTTGAACGGGCCCCTTCTTTTTTTAAATATCTTTTTGCATTAAGCTCACTAAAAATAATAAAGAATACATGGTCATACATGCATTAATTAAAAGATATTGGAATTTAGAATTTTTTTTAATTCAGGTATAGATTAATTTTATTTTTTTTATTGAATTTTAGTGAGAGGCTTCTGCACCTGTGGCATTACAGTTACGTTTTTATGAAAACATATTCCTTAATGCCCTTTCCACACAGTTTGACAGTATCGTGCTATCAGTGAAAGAATATGACTCAGTTGAATATCAGTATCTTGACTTCAGTTCGACTTGCTAACCTTGAGTTGCCACCAGGTGAGTGTGTGCTTGTGTGGTTGTCTGTCTTTGCGTGTCGGCCCTGCGAGTCCACGGTGTACCCTGCTTCTCGCCCATAGTCAGATGGGATAGGCTTCAGACTACATTTAAAACAAAAGTTAAAAAAAATAATTAGGAAGTTACAGCTATACTACATAATACTGAAGGTGCTTTGAGATGTTTCTCAATAGAGAAGTAATTCAGCAGCTGGCTGTTTTTTTTTTTTTTTGTGTTGTAATACCTATATTTTGCGTTACTGTTGTTGTAATGTCGTTTTTATTCTCATATGTAGGAATTGAATAGATATGTAATAGAAATGACAATAAACCTCCTTGAATCCAAATGGGAGCTTAATAATCGGCAATTATCGAAAATCGATTGGTAATCGAATCGAGACCTCAATAATCAGGATCAGGAAATTGGACCGATTAACCACCCCTACCACCAACGCTCACGTCTAATCTGATTTAAAGTGCCTGTAACCTCTTATGTTTTAATAACCATCTATGCCATTTTTCCCTGAAATAGTGTCTCCCAGTAGAGTCTGTCTGACTCCTCTGAGCTTCAGGTGTCTCATAGTGGTGTTTTTTTTTTTTTTTTAAATATGTAGATTAGACATCAGTGTGATAGTCTTGCATAAGGAAAGGATTTAATTATAAAGATTTTCTTCTCTTTGTCACACCTCCCACTGCCTTAAGACCTGTATAACATAAATATACAGTAATGTGTGTAAAGGCGCACAATGTGTGTTAATATGTGTAAAGAATATAACTGACAATATAAAGGAAAAAACAGAGTGCAAAACCAAATCAAAGAAAACATGAGAGGCTGTCCTCACCCGAGGTGGATCACTGCAGTAAACACTGACACTGACGGTAATTGAGATGCATCAAGATGGCTCTGTAAATGATCTGTCAGAGATTGGATATGGAGGTATATGTATCACAAAGGGACTCAGTGAAAACCACGTTTCCTCTCGGTTTGGTTTCTGAATGCATGGAGGTGTCTTGGCAGTCAGCAATATTCCAGCTAAATGAGTTTGCTCTCCTCGCTGGGAAGCCAAATCTATAAAGCAGCTACTTTGGCATTTAGAAAATCCATTTACCATGATTGAAACTATCCAGCTGAAACCACTACAGTCAGTCTTTTCATTCCCAAGAGCCAGTGCATAGCACATATGATATTCTGAAATACACTGAAAAGAGAAGTGATCTCCATATCAATACAAAAAATGACATCATTGCTTTTATGCCAACACAGTATTGAATCCTTGATACGCATGGGACTGCAAGAGTGACAAGGTTTGAAGCATATGAAATAGTGGATGTATTGCCACAGACAGACTTGTTCAGCAGGGGGTTGATGCTATAGTCCCATTTCTTTTTCTTTTTTGTCGAGCATCTCCTTCCTCACAGATACATCACTTTGATATCGGGAGTGGTTTAGTAGTAGGTTATAGGTGCGTCTCTGTTCTTTTTCCTTCTTTCTTTAAACCAATTTTTGCTGAAAAATTCTAATATGTTTTTAAAGGCAGATCAGTTTAAACTGATGGGATTTAATATTCACATGTATAATAAACTTATGTGCTAAAAAAAAAAAAAAAAAATCGTAGATGTTTGCTGGAGCAGCAAGTTTCAATTCAGAAGTGTGATTGCTTGCTGGGTTATTTTCAGAATGTCCAGATTTCCTTATTTATCCCATATCCATATACGTATTTATAGAAAATGTCTTCACCGTTGTTTCCAGAAATCACATATACCGTTGCAGTCACCAGAATAACTTCAGTCTGACTGAACCTTGGGCCAGAAATGTGAAACATTGCTCAGCCGTTGCTGTAGCCAATCAGATACATGCAGGTGCACTTTCATGGTGCCTCATTTGTCGAGTTAACACTGTTTTCTGTCTGACAGCCTGGTAACGTATGTATATTCTAAGAACTATGTAAGTGGTTGTGATCAACAGCATGCAAAGAGTACAGGTTGAGTGTTTTGAATTCAAAACAGCAGGTCAATAGTCGAGTGTTTACACAGACAAAAAGAAAGTAACTAAATCAGTGTGATGAAACAAAGCAAAGGTGCTCCCATACTGTACAGAAGTTGTTATAAATGCTTTTGATCATTCTGAACAGGATGTAGTGATGGATAATATTCTGGTTCTCATGGTCTCTTTGAAGACGTCTCTTTGTCTCCGGTTGCCTTTGAAATCATCAAGTGTTTAGTGCATTTAAAGGAAAGTGTTCAGTTCAGTAATCAAAAAAAACAAAGCAAAAAAACAAAGAGTTTTCTTTGGCAGACATTGTAGCTCCAAATGTGATCAACTAATAGATAGTAAATAGAAAAATGGAGACTTTAGCTGATCTGCAGCGTGATCAACATGATTTGCCTCCAAGTCACTAAAAGATCGTAAATGATGAAACGGGAGTGTTTGACTTGCAGATGTGTCTTGTCCTGAATTCCATAACATTAAGAGTTTGACAGGGAAAGAGGAGACAGTGGTAAAGTGAGTGGGTGTGGGTGTGGGTGTGTGTGTGTGTGAGAGAGAGAGAGAGAGAGAGAGAGAGAGAGAGAGAGAGAGAGAGATGGTGCCTCGATAATGTTATCTGTGCTGGAAAGTGAGTTTTAATAATATGTAGCAAGATGCAGCAATATTCTCTTTTCTTGGAGTCTGAATATGTTCAAGACTTTCAAAGCAATCAGAGAAATTTCTTTCTCTCCCTGTAAAAGCCTGAGGAGGACTTCATTATTATTGTTAATAATAATAATAATAATAATAAGTGCAAATTAATTCCAGTGACAAGTATTTCTCTGCTGTAACTCTAATTCTATAAATATAGACTGCATCGCCTCTGTTCATTTTTGATCACAGACCTCAGTCAAATGTGACCTCAGTGACTTTGACCGTGGCAGGATTGTTGCTGCCAGACAGGCTGGTTTGAGTATTTCAGGAAGTGCTGATCCCCTGGGATTTTCATGCACAGCAGTCTCTAGAGTTTACTCAGCACAATACAAAAAACAAAAACAAAAAAAAAAACAAAAACAAAAAAAAACCCCACATCCAGTGATTGGCAGCTGTGCTGAGATGAGAGAAGTCGGAGGAGGATGGTCAGACTGGTTGGAGCTGACAGAAAGGCTACGGTATCTCAGATAACCACTCTGTACAACTGTTTTGAGCAGAAAAGAATCTCAGAATGCACAACACGTTCAACCTTGAGGTGGATGGACTGCAGCAGCAGAAGACCACGTTTGCCTCCACTCCTGTCAGCCAAGAACAGAAATCTGAGGCTGGGAAAATTGGACAGTTGAAGACTGGAAAAACGTAGCCTGGTATGATAAATCTGGATTTCTGCTGAGGCTGCAGATGGTAGGATCAGAACTTGGAGTCGGCAGCATGAATCCATGGACCCAACCTTCCTTTTGTCAACAGTCCAGGCTGCTGCTTGTGGTGTTATGATTTGGGAAAAGTAATCTTGCTTCACTTTGGGACCTTTAATACCAATCAGTCATGGTTTCAGTTCCACAGCCTGTCTGAGGACTGGTGCAGACCATGTGCATCCCTTTACGGCCACAGTTTACCATCCTCTAACGACTTCTTCCAGCATGATAATTCTTCATATCCCAAAAAAGTCTTCTCAAACTAGTTTCGTAAACATGACATTGAGTTCAGTAGCCTCCCCAGTCACCGGATCTGAATCCAGTAGAACACCTTTGGGATGTAGTGGACTGGACGAGGATCTCTAAGGAATGTTTCCGGGAATTAGCTGTATATCAAAATGTTACGGAGATATCTGAGCCAGCTGTAAATTACCAAAGGGCTTGCTGAGATAGGACTGTTCTCCCCAGGCTGATGATCATCTCAGGAGCCGGGCTGCTGGCTTCCAACGTGATCGGTTAGTCTCTCCCTGCAGACAGGTCCTCGCATACCTCAAAACGTCTGAGCAAATTTCCAAATTGGGATGATTTGAATGAAATAGCTGCATATTCAAAATCTAAATGGTGACTTTCTTGCCTTGGAGAAAAAAAAAAAAATCAAATGATTCCCAATTCACACAAAAAAATATCGCGCCAGATGAAATATCTGAAAGGCCAGTGATGGTTCAGAGAGCGGAGAGTTTGACCAAACAGTTCACAGCCAGGGTTCATGCTGACGTCTAGTGAAGTAAGTGAAGGAGTGAACTGTTAGTCATGTATCACAAGCTTTCCTCAGACAAGTCTCTCTCAAGTATTTGGATCCACAGCTTTGTATGAAAGGCATTGTTGGTTGGCTTTGTGAGTTTGTCAAATACCATCTCAGTCAGAAGAAAGTAATACTTTTTTCCACAGAAACAAATAATACAGGCTACTACTCAGAGCTAAAATACACGGTTATTATTTTTGTTCAGGCCTCTGACAAATGATCTCTTTACATAAGTTTAACATGCATTTCCAAAAATTGTAGACTGAGAGCAATATATTTCCTTCTCCATATCATTCTAAGAACTATCACTACCTACATTTTATCAGATACATGAGCATATTTCTGGAGATAATCTGTCCTTGCCAGCAGAAATTGCCAGCGTGGAATTCTGTGAAGCATGAAACTCCCTCTGACACCAAGCAACTGCAACTTTAAGGGAGATGCTGTTGTTAGGGGCAAACATTAAGGCATAGTTAAGCCCGGAAGGCTTAAATCCATTAAGATATATTTCAGCTCAATTCAAAAGGATTACTGTCAGCAGGAACTGAAGTTCAAACAAGTATTTTGTGCACTGAGATTTGCTTTTGTTTCTCAGACGGAGCGCTGTGAGGACCATTGTGACTTAGCTTCCAACATAGAGGGCAGTGCTGACACTAATAATTATTTTCATTTTCATGTAATCTATGATTAAATGGTTATTTTTTAAAATTTGATAAAAGCCAGTATTAAGTGAACAAATGCAGCTAAATCAGTTAATAGAGAACATGAAAGTGAGCAGACATTTTGAGAGGCAGTGGCTCTTGACACAGTTCGATAAAAATTCTTCACAGTGAGGAGGTTTGAGGATTACTCGAAGTAATGGTGGTTGTTACGTGAAGGACAAGTTGCTGTCAAGTTTCTCACGTCATTTTCTTTGAGCAGCACCAGCACATTTCTTTATGCCTCCATTGCGCTGGGATGGCAGCACAATAACAACAACAACAACAACAACACAATCCTCAGCAGATAAAATGATCTGCATGGTTTTATAACCACCAGGTATAACTGAGAAAATGTGTTGTTTATCATATGAGTTAAATAACCCTTTCATAGGCAAGGGAAGCAAAAGACCAAACAGCTGCAGCAACTAGATTAACACACATACAGCACATGACTTCTCTGCTGCTAAATTGGATTAGTAATTGCCACTTTCACTCTTGCAGGAAAAGTACATGACAGCACTGAGTTTCTAATAACCTCTCAAAGTGCCCTCGGTGGATTAAGTGGTAAATATGTCGGATGAAACAGAAGCTGACAGCCTTCTTTCTTCAGCTGGTAGAGAAGAAATGATCACTCATTCATCCTTATGAAATGACCTTCCTTTAAAATAGGAAGTTCTGTTATCCTGTTACAGGTGGTATTTTTAATTTATGATGCTGGGAAATAAAACAAAAACAAACTTTCATCACTTACCTGGGTGGTGAAGACGCTACAGACTGTGACCTTAAATTTGACCTCAGCCAAACACTCACTGACCACAGACTCGATGAAACACAGACATCTCACTATAATCATCTAATTAGAAGTGTTAGCAGTGGAGCTCCGATGAGTTGCTACAGCAATTCCAAGGCTCCGCATGGATACATGAATCTGAATAGTTCATTGGTAAATAAATGGATCATTTATGGTTCATTTATCGGTCTTGTCATGAGACATTTCACCACTTACTGTAATGTTAATTGCAGGCGGGTGTAGGTGTTGAACATCTTGTTGGCATGTCTGAACCAGTATTGTTGGTTCAGGTTGTTAAAAGCTCAAACATAAAGTTGATGGCTGTGAGATTCATTAGCTACTGTAACACTGTGAGCAATCCTTTACATACTGTAGTGCTATAGCAACCTTAGCCACATGATTCTGGCTTCTTTCTGGATTGTTTTTTTTGGTTAAAATGTTTTAATTATGTCTAATTATTTGAATCTAATGCCCCCGTCATCCTGGTCTGGTGAGAGCAGCTATTATTTGATGTTTTTTGAAACTTCAAATCGTTTACACAGCACTTTATATGAGGCGTTTTGAATCTTGATTTGAAAAGTTAGGGATGGAAAATTAGCAATTTGTGTGTTACTCATTTGATTGAAATTAAAATATAGGGCTGTTTTATGACAAAGCAAACACAGTAAAAAAAAATATATATATATATAAATAAGCCTTTATCAAGCTAGAGGCAAACAGATGGTGAAATTGCAGATCGTTTCCCAGTAATGCCACTTCCAACAACGGCAGAAAGCTTGACACACACAGACCGGGATTTAATGCTCAGGATGAAATTCTGGGCTCCTGGTGTGAAGTTCTGCCTCATCTGTTCTGTGATGAATCCATCACCCATTTCCTGGCTCGGCTCTGTCATTTGAATTCATAGAAAGACAACATTAGCATAAATGTGCAGGAACTTTAAAGATGCTCTGACAGAACAGTGCACCTTCACCACAAAAAAAAAAACAACGTTTCTCCATAGTGATCTTCAGAAATCTAAAGTGTCCCTCAAGCCTCCATCAAACATCAGACAGAGTATGGACATAGCATTATTTTTGTTCCATTTCTTTAAATGAGCTGTTAATAATTCTTTTTCATGCTTTATATGAATCCAACGTGATGGAAAGACATTTACAGACTCTATCAGCTGGCAAAATGTGGGAGCATTAGTAACAGTGATGCTGAATTTCTCTTGGGGTTTTTTTTTTTTTCTTTTTGCATTTGTGATGAGGTCTCCCACTGCTTCTCTTTAAAGCAGCATTTCCCAGCCATGAAGTTGCTCTCAGTTGGAGAAGTGTTTTCCAAACCCACAGTGGAGCTCAGTAAAGATTTGAAGGACGGTTATTTCATGTCCTTTATCGTCAGTTTTCAGGCTGCTGATGCCCAGCCAGTGAAGATTGTTTACTATTTGAGGGTGTGAAACATGTTATCTGGCAGCCTAATGGAGCATTAGAATAGAATTAATGCTATTACTCAGTGTCCCAGTGCACTCATCCTCTCCTGTTTTCTAAAGGCAAGATGCTTTAAAAGTTGTGTAAGAATCTGGTCTACCTCCTGAGCTGCAGGAGGACAGATCAGGTTGCTATAATGGGGCAGAGAGGCTGAAGACAGCATCCCTTTTGTTATCTCTGAGCATGAGGACAATGTCCTCTGAGAGGATGTGGCTGCTCTTATCTTTGTCACCTGACACACACAAACCAGCTGTGATACATCACCCTCCTTTATCATTGTGCTTCTCAAACAGTGGGCAAATCTGGCCCATCGCGGCTGCGAACAACACATTATTGTTTTCACAACAAAACAGAATCAGATAGCACAGGCCGTCAGTTAGTGATTCATTACAGAAACATGGAAGCTTATCACCCAAAACAAAAACAAGCAAGCTTATCATCAACAACGAGGAAAACTGGAAACAAGAAAATATATCCATGTTTACATGTATTCATTGACCTGATCCTGATCTGAGCGCTTATCAGATTGCACAATACGTGGACTTTTTTTAACATGTGGCACATGGATGAAAGAGCAGTGTGTGAAAGGAGCTGTGTGGAGCAGGCGTGTGTTTATAAAAAGTAAAAAATAAAAAAAAAAGAACAAAAACGATTCCATTCCTGTCCAGGAGCCATTGCTCTGGAGGTTACAGTGTGTCCCTGAGATGATGTGTCATTAACAGCTGCTGTTTTTGATGCAGGCTGATGGCAGCGTCCACCTTCACAGCCAGGAAAACAGCGTCCTTCACCGTGGCCTCCACACTCTAAAGCTGGGAGACAATGTCTCTGACTTTTACTGTGAGAGAAAAAGACAAAGCACTTTATTTTTTTTTTACAGTGTAATAAAGCTGCACTGAAAAACCAGAGCCAGGGGGTTATTCCAGTTTAAAACTTAATCAGCCGCATCCTACTCATGACAGAGCATATCTGAACATTGCAGGTCCACAGTTCTAATCATAGAATAATCCTGTAAATTCAGCCAGAGCATGTCTTTGAATTAGCACTGTTTTTAACTTTAGAAGATTTTAGAACTATTGTATAGCACTCCAGGTGGTATCACACCAGGTGTAAAGGATGTAAGGAAGGAGGAAAATATCTGCAGCAGCGCTCACAAACCGAACCACCAGGCTAAGAGAGGAATATGGTGACATCTTCAAAGATGTCCGAGACATCTTTCACAACACTGACTGTGAAGAGAAATCACAGTCTACTCTCTTCTCTCAGCTCTACAATGAGCATGTAGATGGACATGATGAATGAATGAAAGAGCAAAGCTGTGATATAAATACTGTCCCATCACACTGTGCTGTATTTCACTGTAGCAAAGCTCCCAAGTGTGACCTTTATATTCCCATCAGCCCCAACATTAAAACCAGTAACTGTTCTTTTTTTAATGCTGTGGCTGATCAGTGCATCAGAGATGTGTATGTTTTTTCACTTTTAATTGTGTAGTTGAAAGTTCTGTTGTTGACGATGATGATGACTAAGGCTAATCAGGCGGCGGTTAAGCAGGTTTGCATTCACGAGGCCTGTTATTGAAAATGAAAGTTTGTCTCTGTGCATAAAGTATCAGATTCATCGTGCTGCACCTCCGCAATGTGTCGCATTGCTTGCTCCAACCTGATGGGGCACAGCTGTGCAGGCAGATGTTCGTACTGGGGATATAATCCTCATGTGACATGTTAAGTTTGTCACATACACTGAGATAAACAGTAACAGCTCATAAATAAAGCACTGTGAGGCACTATGATCAACGAAATACCGCAGTAACAACATATATGTGTATGTGCGTGTAGATACTGTTTATCTACAATATGGATGTACATCCTTTACAACGTAGGACTCATTTATTTTAATGGTTAATAATGGCTCTATTCAAACATGACAGGGTCATTATAGACGGCTTTGCTCGTACTATATGTGTCATCTGGTACATAAGAGGGAGCAGTGATGAGAACAGCATTGTTTCTTCTTGTGTTCATAACTGGGTGTAACACCATGAATGTCTCTGAGGATAGACCCCCGACAGTTAAGCCCTTAGACTTGGTCAGATGCTAACAGGCTGACAATTAACGCTGAGTTTATTTAAAGCATACTGATGCCTTAAAGTAAAGAGAATATGGCTATAATGAAGCCTGATAAAGGCACCATCATAATGTGTTGATGCTCCTCTGCTGCAAGCCCCGGAGGGACTGTGAAGGTGGATGAATGAATGCAGCAAAATACCAACATAAAAAAAAAAAAAAAACTGGAGGAAAACCTGCTGGGAGAAGATTTTTGTCTTTATATAAGACAACCAGCCCTAACATAAAGCCGCGCAGAAGTGGATCCAAAATAACTGCATCAATGTCTCGGAGAGGCCAGGTCAGAGCACAGACCTCAGTTCAACTCAGAGTCTGTGGAATGACTTAAACTGTTCAATCACAGTCTTCATTATACTTGACTTACTGAAGAATTGGGGAGTTACAGACCTGAAACCACAGACTCAAGGCTGTAACTGCTGCCCAAGCTGCCTCTGCTAAATATTTATAGGAACTCATACATTTATTTTTATGTTTCAAACAGTAGATGAAGCTGACAGTCGCGCTTTATTTGCACACAGATGGACGCCATTCGTTTTATTATGGCACATCTAAAAATATGTGGCTCCAACACGGGGAATATTTTCTATATAATCATTTATTAGTTGTTTTGTTTTGTTACCTCTGCCAAGGATGTTATGTTTTTCGTCACATTTGTCCATTTGGTACCAAGATATCACAAAAGCGACCGAGAAGATGTCAGTGAACTTTGGTAAAAAGTTCAGCCATGTGCCCAAGAAGAACTGATGAGTAAACATATTGGTGCCAATATCAGTTTTCATTTTGGCTCATACCTCCAGAACATTTAGCAACCCAACAACTGCTAGGTGTGAAAACAATCAATGTTTGCACACACCAGCTCAGAATGGAAACTATCAGTCTCTGCATGTTGTCCCTTAAAATAAACTCAAACAAGGATTTACACACAACAAGCCACAACTTGTCACTGTCCAGACACTAAATGCATGAGACATTTCCATCAGCAGAAAAGCCTTTCTCTATTTATTTTTACATCTGCATTTATTGTTATTGTTAAATTTCAATAACCCCGATTATAATCAACCTAAACAATTTGGGGGGAAAAACAGCAATGGTGAAATTATAGCTCACGTCAAAATTTGTTTCTACATGTCATTATGATTAATTTGCAGCAGATTGGAAAATGGCCACAAAGCCTAAGGGGGAACAAAAAGTTAAAAACAAGAACAAAGAAACAAAGCTGTCAAGTCAAGTCAAGATTTATTTATAACGTAGAGGCCTTCATCACAAGGCACATCTCAAAGGACTTTAGAGAACAAGCCCACCTAGATCTGATAAAAGTTGTGAAGCTATGAATGCAATAATACAGGAAAAAGGATACCGGAAAGTTCTATTTTGAAGGACATGATGTCTAACTATGTTTAGTAAAACTGATTTTGTGTTTAAGTGTATGTACAAATTTAACAGAAGAAGCAGAGGCGTTTTGTAGCAGTCGGATTTGTCGGGAGGAGAACCAGATTGCTGCCATATTAACACCTATTCACTCTCTTTACCATCCCTTCACCGGGACAGATGGTGCCTCACACAGCTCACCTCACAGTTCAGCATAAACCAAGTTTCCATGAAAACAAGTAGAGGGACATGTCTTTGTTGCATGGATTGTGTTGCCTTACAGCACAGGTCACAGATATTAAAGTTTCTTTTATTTATTTATTCATTTTATTTATTTCAGGATCGACCCTTTTACCAGCACACTGACTTTTATCTTTGAAGCAGCTTTCATTTATTTACAGTATTTAGCATAAAAAAGGATTCCATTACTACAGAAGGAATCGCATTTCTTTGCTGAATAGATTGTGCTACCTTACAGTAAATGTCAGAGAAATAAATCAGAAAAGCTGCAGAATGCTTCTAATAATGCAATACAAAACCACACACACACACACACATACATACATACATACATACATACATACATACATACATACATATATATATATATAATTTTATTTATTTTTTTTTAAATACATGGATAGGATAGGCACAGATATAGAGCAGTTTCTGCATTGGCCACAAGTTCTCATCCACATCACACCTTATTTCCTCCTCCTCTTCCATACACCATCTTTCTGCAGCCAGATTCATCATCCTGGCAATCCACTGCAGATATGTCCAGACATCCAACCTTAATTGCATCCAAAAGCTTCCACCTCCATGA
The DNA here is from genome assembly GCA_037833715.1 of Toxotes lorentzi. Taxonomy (NCBI): domain Eukaryota; kingdom Metazoa; phylum Chordata; class Actinopteri; family Toxotidae; genus Toxotes; species Toxotes lorentzi. The sequence continues at coordinate 3,408,756 of JBBMJY010000007.1, read as the reverse complement.
GGAAAAGAATTGAGGAATGAAAATCGAGGTGGAAGTAAAAGTGACACCGTCCTGGCTGTGAGCCAGTCTCCGACTGGAAGAGAACAGGGAAATGCCACATTATCCCATACGATTACAAAATGTTCTGGGTTCAGCCTCACCTGCCACCTGTCCACATCAGGCACACGTCTTTCAAAGAGGTCCTCAAGGAATGAAAATAGGCGCTCAGTCCCAATTAGGAGTTTGTGTGTTTTAATGTTTTTTAAATGTGTTTCCAGCAGTAGCGCAGTGCGGTAAATGTCATTGTGATTTAGTTTGATTTTTAGTAATTTTGGGTCATGTGAGGTCTTGAACATAAATTAGAGGTTTGGTGGTGGTTGAGTTTGAGTGAGAAAACCGGCCATGAGTTTTGGAAGATATGGTCATTGAGTGAATTTTGTGTCAAAGTAATGAAAAGTGATCCACAGTTCAGTCCACACTGACTCCTGAGTGTGTGAAGAGTTTTGAAAAAGTCAGCTCAGTATATAAAAGTACATGTTAATTAGTGTAAAAAAGCTGGCTTAATGTTTAACTCATTTAGATAAAATGGTATGATGTGTTAATTCAAGTCAAGAACTGCTTCATCATACTTCTACACAGCTGTTCTCCAGCTCTAGTTTAACTAGAACAATAGATGGAACAATCGGTGGGTAGAACAGTAGACAGACAGATTTATTACCTACAAAGTGGAGATTTGATTCCACAGAGTGCCTCCAGGACACATTTATACTATCTGTCCTCATTCTAACAAACAAACTCCATAAATATTCTGCCTCTGTTGTTCTTGCTCTGGATTTATGTCCTTCTGTTGGTAAAAAAACTTACTCTATCCATGACCCAGATTATTTCTTGCAATTTGTGGAAGAAATAAACTGAAGTAAAGGTGCACTGCTAGAGCTCCGGGCACAAACACTGACTAACAAAATTTGTGATGGCAGAAGAACTGTGGAATCACCTTGATAAGGAAAGCAAAACCTGACTATTACGTACCACCTGTCTGTAAATGCAGTGCTAATGCTGCTCCCACCAGTACCTAACACAGGAAACCAGCCTGTTATTGACAGATGTGATATGGTTGAAGCTTGCGTCATAAGAGCTGTTTGACTACTTATCTATACAGTCCACTATCACACCATCTTTCTTGTTCTCCCTGCAGACATAATAGAAAATTTCCACAGAGATATGATACGTACTCAGAAGTATATAATGCACTGATAAGCAAGTCTCCTGGTGAGGACAAATATCCCCGTTGGTTCTTTACTCCTTGATGCTATATAATTGTTATATTTGCATTTTAGCCTTTGATTGATTTAGTCTTTTTAGGTTAATGTTAACTGTAAATTGAAATTTTCTGTAGATTGAATGCTTTTTTTTTAAGCTTTGAGAAGTGTCTGCAGGTTTTCATTTCAGGCTGCACACTACCTCACCAATTAGGTAGAGACCAGAGTGCAGCCTGAGAGGCAAGGCCCAGGGCGAGAAGAGTCTGCAAAGGACTTGGCTCAAATCTCGCAGCTGTTCAGTATCAGTGCTCTGTGGAGTTTACTTGTAAACAAACAAAAGTTATGTTCACATTCTGTTTAACCCATCAAATTGCACTGAGCTCTAACAAATGTCTTAAATTCATTTCTCTCCTCATGAAACATTTGCGATTTTGCATTTGTTTTTGCTTTTTTTTTCAAAGTATTATTGTTCACATCCATGTTTACAGTCTTTTTCTTCTCTGTCTTTGTTGGCACATTGGTGCATATCTTAGCTTGTCACCATAGCCTATTGATCAGTGTGACACCACTGGTAGGACGATGCATTGCATCATTCATGTGTGTCCTCATTCACCAGATAAACAAAACAGGGACTCGCTCATAGAAAAAACTGCTGTATATTTCTGCTGGTACTGAGTGTAAATTGATAATATGATATGCTGTTTAGAATGACATAGTGAATAACAGTGTAGTGCTCTCTTTCTGGTTCCATCAGTAACAGCACTTTGTCAAATAAGCTGCTCTCCTCTGGTTTTGATTATTGTGATGAAAGCTGGCCATGTCTTTCTGGTAGAGTAACAACTGGCTTTGTCTTTGGTTTCCATCCTCCATCCGGCCGCCACTGTGGTCATCAGCTCTGTCCTTTCAGGAGCACAGCGCAGTTATATTAAGCTTTTAAAAAGACAGCAGCCTGCATCAGCCTCAGTGTCTTCACCAGGAGGATGTCAGAAATGATCAAAATTATTGATCAGTTGAGTGGACATTGCAGTTATCAAGAAGACTACATGAGCACACGGGGAGAGAATGTGTGTTGTTTTTATTCATTGATTTCAACCCCTGAAGCTTTATGTCAATAGACTGGAAGGCTCTTAGAGAAACTGTGGATATGTTGATTGATCAGGAAAATAGAAAATGGAAGAATATCTGTCCTCTGAAATGGACGAGTGACAGAAAAAACGGAGGCTGGGGGTTCACATCCTGAATCCAATTTGTGGTTTGTGGTTTATGATTCTAAAATGCTACTGAAGGTTCTGCAAATAATTTTGGTCATATTTAATTTAACCTGGTTAAAGGCAGCTTTGACCTGCATTCTTCCATCTTAAACCAAGATAAGATAAGATACGCCTTTATTAGTCCCACAGTGGGGAAACTGCACAACAAAGTCCTCAGAGTTGCTTAAACTTGCAGTAAGTGAGTAACTTGCCTCTGGGCAGCAGCAGAAATTAGTTGTGAACACAACATGTTATCACATTTTTAGTTTGACAGAGTTGTTAACAAACAGTTGCTTATTGACACATCCAGCAATTATGGAGGAAAATAATTGCTACTTTTGCCAGGCTGAAAATTTAGATTATTGCCACATTGAACATTATCAATAAAAGTTAATGCTTTAATTTCAAGGATCAAAAACAAAAATGCAGACAAAGGAGGTTTTGCAGATATGTTAAATATAAACATTTCCTCTCTTACATTAATATTAAATGGTAATAGTCTGGCCAGTGTTTGCCAGTGTGGATTCCCCTTTCCTGTTAGTATTATCTGTCCAACGATGAGCTTTAATTCAGAACACTGATGCTTTATTTAGAACAATTTAGATGCTTTATCACAGCTGTGAGGTTGTCTGAAAAATAATGAAAAAACAACTTCAGCCAATCAGAATCCAATATTTTGTGTTGCCATGGTATAAATCCATATAAACCAAGTGTGTACACTCATGAGGCAGGCATTCCATGAGGAAGGCCTCGCTTAATTAAAGCTGTCCCCCTCTATACAGTCTCCTGTTCGATAGTATCACAGCTCTGGAGAACAAAGCTGCTGTCTGTGGCTGCTGTTGATTGGCAGACTCTCTCCTCCCTGCAGTTATTTGATCTCACAGACCACGCTCCAACCAACAGCCAGTCAGCAGCAGCCGCAGAGGAGGAATCGGCAAAAACCCAACCACTTTGTCACCCAAGACGCCTCTCTCAAGTTCTTCATCTTAATCACATCTTGTAGCTGGCGCTTGCATTTTTGATAGCACATTAAGGATTCTGCACACATTTACAGCCATCTAGTACACACCAAAACACACAAAGATCAGACCAGTGGTCAAGTTAGCTTAGCAGAGGAAACATACAATACTTTGCTGTGCCTTCATGGGAAAATGTGGTCATTAAGTGCGTTTATGCAAATGAAGCTGCTTTGTTAGAGTAATGGCAGGCAGGGATCTGCAGCAGCATAATCAGCCATGGAAGGTCATGAGAAATGATGGAGCAGCAATTCTCTGTCTCTCTCTCTCCTCGACCGGAGGAGAGTGTGCCACCTGGCTCATCTATCACAGCTGGAACTGCTGAGACGGTGAGAGCTGCCAATAAACAATCCTCACAAAAATGGAGCACACAGAAAATCCACTTACAAACAGAGAGAGGGGCCTCTGTGGGTTCCATAACATCTCATGTACAGCTATGAACACACCACAGTCATTTACAGGTGCAGTAATGCTTTGCAGCCATTGTGTTATTAGGTGTATTGAATAGTGGATGTATATGGATTTAAAAATATACACTCTATATTTGGCCCAAAGTATGTGAACATTCTTGTCTTATACTTTTCTTTTTTTGGTGTGAGGCTGTTTTTCAACATTTTTCTTTTCTACCTCTTTTCTAAGAGAAATCTTAATGCTACCTCATACTATGGTGTTTTGGACAGTAGTGTGCTGCCTGACTTTGTGGCAACAGCTTGGGGCGGGTTCCTCCCTGTTTCAACATGACAATGGGCTAAAGGCAAGGTCATAAATGGCTTTCTGAGTCTGGTGCTGAATAACTGAAATGGCCTCAAAGAGTCCTAATCTAAAGCCCATTGAAAAACAGGTCTTATCACCCAACACCAGTGCCCAACCTCTCTAATTCTCTTGTGGTTGAATGGGGGCAAATCTTTTCAGCCAGGTTCCAAAATCTTGTTGAAAGCCTTCCCAGAGGAGTGGAGGCTGTTAGAGCAGCAGATTAATTCCCATTGGTTTTGAAATCACACGTTCAAGAATCACATACTGCACTGTATGGGTGTAATGTTTGGCTGCTCACATGCCTTTGGCCACGTTCTTTATATTCCATTATATACAGAAGTTGAGATTTAGAGCGGTAATCAGTATATGTAGTAATTATCAGAGCTGAATATATCAATTAAAGCTACAGTACGTAACTTCTGATAATTAGTTGAAATATTCTCTAAAACGTTTCTTAATGTGGAGACGTGCTGTCACAGGCTTCTGTGAGCCAGACTCATTGAACAGCAGTGCAGAGATATTCCCTTCTACAGTTTTTGATTAGGACTTGCTTTTCTAACCAATCAGAGAAAACCAGTGTTGGGAATGGGAGAACACGGCTGTCAATCAACACTTAAACACTCCTTCACCATCCCAGGTGAAGGGCTGGGTGGAGCATCAAGGAGCGGGGAGAGGGAGTGGGGTGGTTTGCTTTTTCTCATGCTAGCGCTAACTTGCTCTCCAGGACTTGTGTACTATAGCTTTATTACCAGGTGAACATCAGAAATATGTTCTCCAGAATGTGTCCTACCCCATACTTGTTCCCAAACTTTATGTGAGAGTTAAAACCATGATGTGATAAAGTGGAACAAAAAAAAAAAAGGACATTAGGTTTTTCAACCTTAAGGTGAAACTAAGCTTCTCCTGGTTCTAAACTAAAAATTACATGGCTGTTTCTTTCATATTTGTACTTAGTATGTTTACATATTTATTTTCATGTGTTTTGAATCTGCCTCCCATCAGAAGCTGAATCAACAAATCATCTTGCTCCAGGTCCACACAACTCAAAGCTGAGATTTGGGAGGTGTGCAAGCTGGCTCCTCTTCGAGCCTGTGCCACCTACTGTTACCCATAACACACTTCTCAGTGTACGTTCGCAAAGAGTTTATTTGTATCTGTGCAGAATCATAATTCCAGCTTTAGGCTCACTCTGGCATAAAATTTGACAAATCATGGCTTGAACTACAAAAATGCAGCGTGTGTGTGTGTGTGTTGCACTAGAAGAAGGCTTTATGATCTACAGTTTAGAAGAAATATAAACGGAGTGCATCCTTCACAGAGACTGTGCAATGTCAGGGGGAATCTCTTCACTGCTGACATCTTCACCATCTCCATTACCACAGTATTACTTATGTGAAGTACGCAACACATAGCAACACTTATAGTGTCTATGTGGGGATCTCGCCACTTCAGCAAACATTTCAAACTGCACTCCATCCTGCTCTGCAGAGCCTGTATAAGGTAGCCTGTTGCCACATTCTGAGGAGAAGGTTTCAATAACCACAGAAATAACGGATGTGCTCCATCCCACAGAAGAAACATCAGTAACATCAGGACACTGTGAGATAGGGGAACATTGTGCTCCACATGAATCCTGTCCCAGAAAATCACTTTGTCTACGACACGTTAGAGAAGTGAGATTGTAGTGATATGTGGGGACTGATCCCTTTCCTGCTGAGCTGTAGATGTTTCCCAGAAGCTTTTCTCACTCACTTTTGTTGCATCAGTTACGTTGTTCAAAACAATCACGAGTCTTATTTTGTTAGGGAAAAAGTAAGAGAGGGTAACAACAACAAAAACATTAGTTACTGAAGCTTTTCACAGTTTTTCACATTGTCCTCATCATTTACAAAATTATCCAAGAAACAAGGCAGCACTGACCTACAGAGCCTCAGTGTGACAGACCACTATAGAGCGAACACCTCAGGTCATCAGGCTTTGTTCCTCTGCTGAACTTGAGATTACATCGGCTGCTTCTCACACAAAAAAACAACAGAAGTCTTTTAACCAGTGGCAAAGCTGCTGCTGCAGGTGAAAGCTTTTAAATTATAGATGACCTCGTTAATTGATTTTGCAAGACAGTGTCAGGAGTGTGTCTGGTTACGTCTGACATTCAGTACTCCTTAGTCATTTATCTTTTTAGGTCGTATCACATATTTACTTATGTACATTATTCCATATTTATTACCTTATTATACACAAAAATGCAACAATAATGCTTTAAAAAAAATGGACTTAAGAAGCACAATTTTTAATTTTTCTAGCGAAAACAACATATAAAGCAACAAAAAGTTTTTCATCATTTTATTTTGTAAATAATTGATGCACAGACATAAACATTTACATGCAAATATGTTTCTGTAACAAATGTGATTAATGACTGAATTTAGTCTTACTTCTGGTAAGAGACAAGTCTAAAGTTAAGAGATGAACCATTCATTTCAGTAAGAAACACGAGTACATTTTTCTTCCCCTTCCAGTCTTCATTCCCAGCATCTTTGTCACTGTCAAACATTTTCCCACACTGTTAGAGACCTTTCACACCTACTATTACACAACCCCTACTCCCCCTCCATCACCACCATGATCTTCAGATTGAGATTCAGCACAGAGGTTCAATTTTCCACCTTCTGGCTTTACTCTACCACCACCAGTGTATACACTCTGGGGAATCTTGTTCTTTTTATGTTCGTGGGTCTATCTGGGTGTGCCCACATTTTACAAAGATGCTCAGTCTAATTGTCCAGATCATTACTTGTCACATCATTAATTACTTTATATTGATGTTCAGTTGGTCTCTCTTTATTGAAGTAATTTGGGAATCATTTAACCTGTCAGACTTGGCTTTCATTAAAAAAAGATTATTCTTCATGAAGACATCTCCGAGACTTGCAGAAATTCGTTTGTAGGGCGTCATCCTAACCCGTCCCTATCAATTAACAAATTACATGCTGTTTTTCTAACAGTGACCTTTATCTGAGTTAGCGGGACTGTGCTAATGTAAGCGTACGAAGCAGAATGGGTGACATTATGGGTAATTGCATCACTAGCACCTGTGTCATAGTGAGAATGCTTTACCACTCCGTCATTTACAGTACACCCTCACAGCTTCTCCCAGTGGTTAGGTCAGCTCACCTCCTTCTGTGGTGAGCACTTATCTCCAGACAGACCGTTTACATGTCAGGCAGCTTTAGTTTCTTACACCTGTGTGTTTCAATGAGTTCCCTCACAATCATGACCTGACCTTTTCAGCCCATAGCTGTGTTTGAGCTTGTACAGCTCAGTGTCCTCTTCATCTTAACCTGGCACAACATTTCTTCTCTCTCTTCAGCCTCTCAAAAGTATTGCTCCCTCATCTTGCAGTGGCTCAAAGACTTGAGAGCTTCACAAAAACAAGGTGCACAGTTGTTTTGATCTTGACTCTTCCTCTTTTTATTTTTTTCTCCTCTGTGACAAAAAGGTTGTCATGGTTAAGCTTTGTTTCTGAACAATTTTTCATCCTGTCATTGTTCTGCAAGCAGCAAGTCTGTATATGGGGGAAAACTACAGGCCATATTGTCATGAATTTTAGTATGATATTCATAGTTCCCCAAGGATTATTCAAAATGATTTGGGTAACCCTTTGACCTTTTGTCTAGCTCCACCACCAAATTAAAACTTTCCTTTGACTGAAATGAGCCTGTGGAGAATGTACACTCATGTCTGGGACCTGTTTTGTCAACCTTGTCTTGTCGAACTCATGTTCAAATACAGCTTTACTGTTTTCCCAATTATGTTGTGGTGGCAATGTAATCGCTGGCTGGATTATGTGCTACAGTTATCCCGGACGGATGTAGCAAGAGGTTTAGTGTCTCGTCTGATGCCACACACTGTATTGGGCACACACTGACTCCTGCTCTGGCACTGAACGTTGGTAGTGGACGCTGGTAAATGTGAGGTGTGTAATTGTCCAACACATATATAGTGTGCTTGTTGTGTGGTCCTTGACACATTCTTGCACAAAGTTCTTGCACAATGTCGACCATCTGTCTTTGCCACGGGGAGACGAGCTAAACACAAGCTAGAAAATAAAAGAAGAAGAAGAGCAGAGGGACCAATGACCAGCTCCAGCTGCATTTGGAATGATACAAGAGGGGACGATTATCTGTCCCCAAAGGGCCAGCACCACTCAAAGCCAGGACCAGTTCCTTGGCAAAGCCAGCTGCACTGGTATAGCCCCACAGAGGTTTGAAGAGCTAGAGCAGCATACTGATCCACTGCTCCAGAGGGCTAATTTCACATCTCTTTATGAAGCTGTAGGAAATTAATTACAGAGACAGTTTCTCTCTGTGGACACTTTTGGACCAACATCACATGCACCGATCATCCACAACATTAAAACCCTTTACCGGTTTTAATGTTGCGGCTGAATGCTGTGTGTATGTAAATATATATTAAAACCAGTAACTGGTTTTTAGGTTTCGGTCAGCATGTTGGTCATTGCAGAGGTTGCACCTACGCAGCCACTGGTCTTCATTATGAGTAACTTCATTAAAAAATACGCTGGGATGCCCTGCTCGTGAACGTCTTGGGTAATTGGATGACACTATCATCAGAAGTTAATTTCGCAGACAGAAAAACTGCAAAACAAACCAAGTCATTTGGAAACCTTTTATCAGAGCTTAAGTTCTGCCCTAGTTTCCACAATTGGCAGTGTTTTTCTGCTGCTTCATTTAGCCAGTCCTTTGAGAAGAAATTCTCTTTGCTGTTTTATTTGACATATCTTAATGTTTAGCATCCAGCCACTTGCATCTTTAAGCCGTTTCCTTCAAATTGTCAGTATTTCCAAGTAAACATGGAAGTAAGGCAGAGAGAGGAAATGGGATTTTTGTCTATAAGTGACATCAGTTTGGCAGATGAAAACAGACTGACTGCCAAAATTAGAACTGAACTTTTACTTTTAAGGATTGCAGGATTGTAGCCAGTGTTTTGGTTGTTTCAAAGTGTTTGTGCAGAGAAGAGACTTTTCCTTCAAACAATACCTGTGGCCTTTTCATGGTCTTTACTTGGTAGTTTTAGTTGTCTAAACTTATCTAGACCTTAACCACAGAGGTGGTGGATCAGAAAATACACATCTGAGTTGTAACTGGTCAAATGGGTCATTGAAGGGTTAAAAAAAAAAAGCTGTTTATTTAAGAGAGCACAAATTTCTATTCCAAACATATATTTAATAGTAAAGTGTAATGATTGTCCTTAAGTGGACAAGTTTCCGATTCTTAGGACAAAAGCAAAATGCTTGTTACTCTACAGGATATTATCAAATTTTATTCCATAGAAAATTAGTACAAGCTTCTAAAATTCACCAGCTTTGTGTGAGAGGCCTGTCACCACACAATAAAGCTGTTTATGTTAACCGTTATAATATTATGTAACATTTACTGGTATCAGTGTATTTACAACTTGCAGAACACTTAAATTAAAAACATATCCTCATTATATTAATAGAAACCTAATCCAGCTACAGCTGCATATCCTACGAAGCACATTTGCTGTTGCACATTAGTTGTATATAAACATAATATCTAGGAGACACCGGTCCTGATGTATGTGTGAATGTGCTGCATGTCTTCTGCCCTCAGGTTGTGTACACTGAGCGAGTGAGTTTCCAAGTAGAAACAGTAGAACAACATCTTTCTCCTCTGTTGTTGCTGCATATAATCTTGCTGTTTGTAGTAAGAAGCCACAGTAGAATTAGCAGCAGAGAAATGTGCAAATATATCACTGCAAGTTATCTTACGTCCCAGCATCCACCAGCTGCAGCGAACTAAAAATCTTTGTGCTTTAAGTAAAGAGTTTGTTCTGAAGGTGGTGATAAAGGAAGGACAATGAGTCATTAACGTGAAGATTTATCCCATTAAAGTTTTCTGTGCATAAAGTTGAGATTTTGGCCTTCACCAGAAGAAAGCTCTGTCAGTTTCTTGACAGTCTGCCCATTTGATTTTGATATTTCTTGTCTGCAGGTGAAAAATTTGGTCTGATGGCAGAGATGAGGTGAAGAAAGGTCACGGGCTCACTAAAAAAAAAGATTAGGAGTAATTTATCTGGGGACCGTGAATAACCACAGCAACGTTCACCACAATCTGGCCAGTTGTAGTAGAGTCATCTTGTGTTTGGCCAGACGTCCATCTATCAGGCATGATATTCTTCAGTTGGTTGTGGGGCAAAGAAAGTGGTGCTGCTATCATCCACTAAAGCGAATGTGTGAGTTTTTACTTGGTAGATGAAATGAGGCCTGTATTTCTCTCTTTCTGGGAACAACCCATAAAAATGGGGGGGAAATGAAGCTGAATTGGCAAATTACGGCACCACAAGCTGCAGAAATGACAAAACATGGACCAAAATTACTTTTTCTGCTGTCAAGTTCACATTTAAAAAAGAAAAAGAAAAAAAAGTGCACTTAGCAGAGCTAGACTCTGTTGAGAGGCACAAATAGTACTGTACTCGCAGCTAGAACACCCCACCCGCTGCCTTACATTTCAGTGGAGAAGAGTATAGCTGTGATTTTTCCGCAGCTTTTGGCACATTTATTTTAGGACTGTTGGTCTGTTGCAGTGAGAGAACAGGAAATAAATTTGAGTCCAAAGACACTAATATCTAAAAACCACATCTTAAACACATACTACTTTCATTAAGTGTCTCAGCTCCATTTGGAGTGCACGATTTGAGGAGTACTTATTTTGAGAACACTTTGAGACCTTCAATCTGCGCAAAGGTTAGAAGCATGATGGCGTCACTCGAATAATACATGCATACTTAAATTGGTGACACGAGGCACTGTGACATGACTGCAGGGAAGGATAGTGCACAGTGTGGCTCATAGCTGCTGATGTCTGTGCCTGGCTTCACTGTAGAAAAGTGCAGAGGTGCATACCATAGGCCCATTCATGCCTGACTGACACCACTATCCATCATCTGGTTTATCAGAGTCCAAGTCCAAGTGGCAGTGCTGCGAGTGTCCTACAGCTGTCCATTATGTAAAGAAATGGCCCTCGGTTCCGATAGTGAAACTAGGCAACAAAAAGAAGCACAGGAGCTGTTGACCTTTAAAACTGGCAAATTTCAGAGAAGAGATGAACTCTCACTGGAGTTCATCCAAATTCAGCAAAAGGCGTTTCACATCAATCTCCCGGGTGGCTTTGTGATGCCCTTTAATCACTAAAAACATAACACTGGAGAAATTTTAAGGTCGCTGTAGCCTTCACCTGTGTTCTGTACACTGTATTTCATTTACTGTTTTTAATTGAAATAATGAAAACGTAACATCTGATCAAACGATGAATTCAGAGACTGGTGAGTGATGCCAAATCAGAAAGCAAATACAGTAAAGAAAGAGAAAAGAAAGATTTGCACAGGTTCAAAACCTATAATTCCACAATCAAAATGAGGTAAATGATAAAAGAGCTGCACTTCCACAGCACTTTTCTACAGACTAGAAATCATCGGGTCAAAACCTTTCCCAGTTTGGGTCAGTAGAGCACTTGGTAAAACCTGGTTAACTTTACCCGTCAGCGGTTAGTTGTTTACACTGAGTGTCGGCATTATTTATCCAAACTAAAATTATTTTCACCTACACAAACGCTCAGGTTTAAAAACTGTCACAAATTTATTGAACAAAATGATCTGCATGTGACATTTAAAACTGGAGATGGGGGAAATGATCCAGATACTTAATAATCAGTGACAAATAGTCACATGAGAGTTTAATAAGAGCTAAAGAAAACAGTTTGCAGCCACATCAAGTTGTAATTTGGGTAAATAACTCAACAAGACTGCAAAACTCAAACACTGGATTGAAGCAACCAGTTATGTTGGGTGGTTTTCTACCAGTGAGAGCTAAAGTTAATGCATTTTCTGCATTGGTGCTTTATTGAGCCACATTAGATCAAATTTAACCAAGCGATCTTTTTGAGTGTCCGTGTCCCTCAATTTGAAAAGTCATTACCAGCATTATCATTGTGTTCATTATCCTGTTCGCCTCCACGCATCGCTGCCCACAGGAGGAGTGACAGTTGTTAACAAATACATTAATACACTCTACAATCTGCTTCCCACAACATTATAGTATGTTATAAAACATTTATTAAATGTTCATATAGCACTTAGAAGTGTTGCCAAAATCTGAAGACATATGGCAAGATATGAACCATCCATGGAATATGTAATCTGAAATAACAGACACCTGAATTAGTCGGTTTTGTCTTTTGTCACTCACTGACAGTAGACAGGACCTTTTGATTTAGTGCATTGTGTCATTGTGTTTTTTTGTGTTATATTGCTGTCTGATGGGCAGATTCTTGGTAGCGCATTTTCTTTTCTAGACACAATGATGTTTAATTTTGTTGAATGGGAGAGTTGACTACACGACAGTATTTCAGGCTTGCTTTTGGCACAGTTTTGGTGACATCTAGTCTGAAAACAAGGCCTTGTGTCTTTGACAGTGCACACAGGAAAAACATTATAATTATACATTTTTTAATCACTGTGTGCAGGTGTGAACTTGATGATTTGATGTTGAAAAAGAAGGAAATAAGGCTCATTTTGCAGTTTTTAATGGTAAATTTATGGACCGTATGGAACAGGTTTAAGAACACCATTTTTGGGCACCCTTCTGGGGTTTTCCTGTGTCCCTGTTTCTCTATAACCTGCTTCTTATTTCCTGCCTTTTTTTTTTTTTTTTTTTTACAGCAAGTGTGGTATGACTGATTGATGATCAGGGCTGATTGCGTCCATCATGTCTGGGCAGGGAAGAGTGTCAATTCTTTCCCCTGAGCCAGTGATTGAACATGGTGGGGAAGCAAATGTAAAACCAGTCCACACCCAGTGAGGCTTACGCAGCTCTTGCGAAAAAAAAAACAAAAACACAGATGTGTCTCATTTTGAGCTCAACTCTTGCACATGTTGCAAATGTTTATGTATCAGTAGCTGGGATGAGATATGTATGAACAGGCTATATTTTTGTCTTGTGATGTGTTACTGTGAGAAAACACGTAACAGATCCAGCTACACTATGTCATTTTTATGATTTCACAAGTGACTTTTGAAGCAGTAAAGCTGACAGGCCATCTGCATACAATGTGTGGAGCTCCAGTCCTCCAGTCTGCACTCAAATCTTTATAAAAACCTTTATAGAGGGCTCTAAAAGATTATTATGTCTGTAGAGGTTGGGGTTTTCCATTTAGAGCATCCTTAGCATGCTTTAAGCAGAGCAATATCAGCAAGATAATAGTGGCTGTAATTACACAATTAATCGATTGTATTGCTTTGTAGATTCACCACGTAATGAAGACAAGCCAATTTAGCATGTGTGAAGATGAATTTCTTTTCTTTCTACGTCAAGGCTGTTCCAAAATCAGTTTTAATACTTCAAGTGCCTTCTTGAGCATCATCATTTGAGTCACAATTACAAGGAATTGATCAATACGTCATTTAGCTATGGTGAATTTGAAAAAAGGGACCCTGGCTTTAATCATGTGCTTCAAGCAGCATTTGTCACTGGCACTCTCTTTGTGAGAGAATGAACTGCAATGCATCACTCCCTTTGTCTGGTTTTAGTATCAGAAAAGCTTCATACTGTACTCTGCCAAGAACCAGCAGCAGTCGACTGAGTCAGTATCGCTCAGCGGTAAATGTGATTCGCACAATGAGCAACAGATGGATGCAGCTTAATTTAGAAAAAGTTGTTAAATTGATAGTCGCACTGTATTTTCTTGTTTCCTTGAAATAATGTAGTGTCTGCGTCCTGTGCTCTGCTTGAGACTTTCACATGAACCAGTACAACTCAGTTTGAATGTGTAAAGACATTCAGAAAAGTCTGTCCTGACTTACGCTGATACACTGTGTGCTATCTGCTCTGCTCGCCTCAGTCCTTAACCACTCCTGCATATGACTAAACTCCTACTCTGTAATCACCCTGCTTGCTCCCAAGGATAAGGCCACTTTCCACAGTTGCTGCATCCTGGTTTTACTTCATTTTCAGCCCTTCCTTTTCTGATTTCATGTCACTCCATCAAGTCACTGTAGAGCCCTCCCCATTTACCTGCAAAATTATTGTTAGCACCTGGCAAATGCAATATTCAGTTTTTATTATTGCCTCTTATCATAGTACGGCCATCGATTACGTTTGTCACCGCCACGTTAGCAGTAAATCAGAATCTAATTTTGAGTCAGTTGCTGTCCCAACCCACAGCAGGGATATTTTAGCCACAGGGACACGGCTCTGTTTTTGGAGGGGCCTCCTCTAATCGATGGCAACCTCAAAATAATGGAAAAGGTTAATGCGGAGCAATCAGAACAAAGTCGCTGCCAAACCTCAAACATAACTAAGGCCTGTTCTTCCTTAAATTGGTGTAGATCCACCACTCTTTGGCCCCTCACCTCACCGCAGTCAATAATTATTCAGCTTAAAGGGAAGAAGTGACCTGATGATCTCATGTCCTCTTGTGCCAATAACAGCTAGAAAAAAATCCTTCCAAACTCTTGAGATAACACTGACTTAACCTACTTTCTCCCAAAAAAAAAGAAAATCAATGTCTCATATGTGACCTAAACTGAGTTACAGAACATCCCAGGGAAAACTGTCAAGAACGCTTTTAGCTAGAACACTGCTGTCTTATGGATGTGACTCCAGCAGGGGAAACAGTTCTTTCTTCTTAAGCATTTCTTAAGTATTAAGTTTCAGACAGTTATGCAGTGGGCCGTTGACCCTGACCTGAAGTCCACGGAGGAAGTGCGTGACATCAGGGTGAGAGAACAGTTGGAGGGACTGCATTTGTGCCTCGTAGCCTCTTCCACTGCACTTTCTTACTACCTACGCAGCAACACATTGTCCTAATTGTCCTCGGTGGATGTGTTTCATAATGACTACTATATAATCCTAAAATTCTATTCATAGCACATATATCTATCTTTTTTTTTTTTTATTCACAGCGACAGTCAGTTATACTAAAAAGTACTCCTCATTTAAAGCTGCAACAACATGTATGTAAAGGTGCATTTCAATGTTATGTGACATTTACGAACAGTAAAAGTAGATGGAGAGTTATAAAGACCCGGTCACATCAGTGTTAAGGCTTCAGTGTACAGCTAAAGTTTGGACCAAAATCAGTTCATATTAAAGTTTGTGTATTTCTCAAGAATTAATATTTAAATTCATTCACAACCAGACCAGAACAGTGTGAATGAATAGCTATAACATCAGTAAATGAAGCAGCCTGTCGACCAATTTAAAATCACCTTGAGAGTGCTGAGCTTTGGGGGACCAGAAAAGTGGAGAGTCCAAAATAGATGAAGGGATCGAATGAGCTCTGTGACACCGCTGGGGCTCAGATTGTTTTCTTACCCCTCGGCCTAATGCTAGAAACCACCGTTGAGTTCAGTGACCTAATTCAGTGTGGCATTTGTGACAAGAGGTGCTCACTTGATAACCCCAAGTGACATATCAGTATCAGGCCTGAAAATATACTGAACAGTATTCAATCCTGCACTGTTTATGTTAGGCAGCTGTTGACTGATGCTGCCTGTCTGATGGGCCTCTGGATTTATGACAACATGTCCTGATGCTCTTTACAGTCATTTGCGGGTTTATCGTCTGTCTGACATTTGAACCAGGGCTCTGGATAAGTGAATGAAGGACAGTTAAATTCCCACAGAGGTTAAAATTAGTCTTACTAGTCATACTGTCATACTAAAATATTCATGACGCATCTTTTGTAAATGCTGCTCAAATTGCAGCTCATCGTAACGTAACGTCACATAACACTAGTTATGACCATGGCTTTAACAATCTATATTTAAAGCATAAACAGAACCAGTTTGCTTGGTGGAACCAGCTGGGAGCTGTGGACAGAGGCCAGAAAGTTCTAATCATAGCCTTATTTTTATTGACAATTTGATCTTTTTCAGCTTTTTCCTATGGTCTTTGATTTATTCTTTGAAACCAGTGTATGTATGTTTCCAGTGGTCGGACACAGCAGCCTTTTCCTCTATGCATTCATGCTCTGTTAACTCCAGTTATCATTTTAGCTGATAATAAATCATACCGGGATCTCTGCACCAGTGATAATCAAGGGGAATTATTCAAGGACTAAATTACAATACTTATGGTTAGGTGGACAGTAATGCAGTTTTCAATGTGCTATTATTCAAATAAGATGGTGACACCATTTATCACTGCTTGAAGCACATATAGTATCAAGCAGATCACCAGACATGCATTAGGAATATTACACAATAATGCACACACAGTATTTCATCAGAAAATGCATTGATATATAAAACAGGATGCAACTAAAGGTACATCAGATGGAAGTTTTAAAGGGTTAAATATAAGTTTAAAATGATTGCATATTCTTTATTTAAAAAAAGAAGAAGAAATCAAAGTTTACTTTGCAGTCTTTACCTGTCAAAGCACTGGTGTCTGACCTTGACTTGAGGACATACGGTAAAGAATGTTTTTTAATATTCATTCAAAGGCTTTGAAATAAAGTTATAGAGGTAATAAGAAAAACATTCAGTGGACATACCAATGCCAGCTTTATGTGTTAGTGCGGATAAATTATTGACAAAATGCAACACATTCCTTTGACTGGCTGTGTGTCACAGCCTCGGAGAGACCAGAACACTGCAGTTTAATGGGCTCACAATGACACGCAATCCTGTCATTTAAACCAGGTGTGGCCAGGAGTCTCACTGTGTACAAACAGATTAAATTAAACACAGCAATGTCAGTGATTGTTATTGAATTTCAAGCTAGATTTATGTAACCAGGCACAAATTGCTGAAACATGAAGAGAAAGAGGGAAAGAAGAAGTCACATTATTTGGTACAGTATTTGGAGACATTGGGTTTACTGGAAAACATTTAGTTAAATTCATAGTTAAAGTTGTAATCCTTCATATTTCAGGACTGGTTGACTCTGTGACACCTGTGGCTACTGGTGGCAACAAGTGTTGTTTAACTCTACAGCAACAACCCTATCTCTTAGAAATGACATTCACACACAACTAATTAGGAACAGCAATTAGATTTTGTAGGAATCATAATTGTAACTGGATTACATTTTCTATTAACGTAATGAGGACATGTTCATAATGTGCGTACGTGCGTAAGTAACACTGCACTGATACTGAAATGGTCACACCAGTAGCAGCAGTTAAGTCATATATGAGCGTCTTGTTTTAGGAGACGGGTTTAACAGCAAACACTCTGCAGTCTGTGTGCCTTTTTGCAGTGCAGTCAAACAAACTCACAGTTTAATAAAAATAGCAACCACAGCAGTGTTGTTGGTTGGAAGTGTGCTGCCTGTCGCCCTCAGCCCTTACTCTGATACTGTATTAGAATAAGGCTGATATGAAATTAAAAACAGTGGATTACAGTGCTGCATTGCTTCCCGTGAATCCCCTGTGTGTAGGAAGGCCCCTTGAGTCCAGCCACGAACAATGACAAATAATATTTGTAGAATAAAATTACATGACAATGAATTACAGAAGTAAACACGGTAAATGGATTTAAAAATGCTAATAATAAACAGAATCAAAAACTCATCTGCAATGACGATGTTGATGCTGCGTAGTTTTTTATTCTTACATTATAATGAACTCATGTTATGTTTCATTCTAAAATATTTTGATGCCCTACAGATAACACAGACTTCCTCATCTTCTATCCCTTTAAGTTTCCTTGCTTGATGCTGGTCTGTGATCCTGTTGGCGTTCGTCCTCAGGCTCCTCCTCTATTATTGTGACCATGATGAAGGACAGCACGCCTTCGTCATTTCTCCTACAGGTCCTGTGGGATTAGTAACACGGGACCCATGTGGTCATTTGAGTTGAAGGACTTGTCTGTAGTTGGAGTATTTAATTACCTTCTACTTCTAATCAAAGTGAAGGTAATTATGCAGCACTGTGCCAACTACAGTATGAACCCACAGCATGGGTGTGTTTAAATCATGTGCAAGCTTCCCTTCTGCATTTGGGAATTTCAAATTTGCACCTTGAGACTTAACATGCTTCAGCGAGGCAGGATTATGAGAACATGGTTTTATATGTGAGGATGAACATGACAGAGATTTATTTTTGTCTTAGTGAAGTGGCCAAGGTGTAAGGAATGGAATTATACAACAAAGCTGGCGTGTGTGACTCCTTCAGGTTGCTTTCAGTAGCTGCAGCTGTTTTTCAGGTCACTGTCTTTGCTGATATTCCTCGTCCATCCACTGCAGCTGGCCTCACACTTCTCATGAAGAGTACTTTATGACTGCTGAATAGTAATTACTCAGGATTGTAAAGTGCTGGTTCAATAAAAGTGATATTCATCTTGGAGTGTCAGTCAGAACACATGTAGTACTCACAGACAGTCACCTCTTCTTCACTGGCTTTATCTTAACACAATATCACAGCTCTGGTCTTACTCAAGCTTATTTAAGTACAGTCAAAGTGTGCAGTCTGTATTAGAGGTTTTCAAATGGAACTATACAAAATAATTTAAATGGCTTATTACCACAATTACAAATAAACTCTATGCTGATATGGTCACCAATGCCCATATGCTTTAAAAGACTGATCCAGAAGTGAGCAGTAAAGGTACATTAAACTAGTTTCAAATGCACACAATAAAAAATAAATTGGCTGCTCCTTTAAGTTGCATCTTAGTGATATTATGTCATGACATGTAACATGTAAATCACAGACTCTGTGGCTATGCTTTCATACAGTTTAAATCCAGGAATTAAAATTACAAATTTCAATAAACTAAGAAGTAAATTAGAAACTTTAGCTGTCTAGTGAAATGTGATGCAACTTCCGCTATGAGGCGCAACATTTGATATTTAAATTTATACAGTGTTAATTATGCTGATGCATCTACATACACACAGGACTCAGGCTGGACTAACTGTTTTTCTCTTTTGGTTTTTCTCTCCTGAGTCAAAATGGGCTGAAATGTTTTCATGCTACAGAGGAACTCTCAGCAGATAGCAGAGGGTCCGCTAAGGTAGTCTGGAATTAGGCACAGCCAAGATCTCTCAGGTCCCTTTACCCTTTCTCCATGTTCTTAAGTGATAACAGCAACAGACAATGTTCACGCCTCATTTTGTTTCATTATCATGTCCCATTCGCCTCATCGCCTCAGTTCCCGGGACTAGTCTTTTATCTCAGTATGTGGGCAATCACTCATCGGCAGCATACATAATGGAAGTGGGGGGGGGGGGGGGGGGTTGTCTCACCCAAGGTTTGTGAAACCAATTTCCCCTGCTCTAGAAAGAGTACTCCAAAGAGAATGCACTCACAAACTCCTGTAGATGGGAAACTGTGCATAATGCTGAGTGAGAGGCTGCAATTTCAGTTATAGTATAGACTCTCAAAAACTATGTGAGATTCTTTTTTAACTAGCTAAGTGCAATGCATTCAACACCGTTTGCGTACAGCTTATTTGTGGATGCACAATAACACAGTAAACAGCAATTCATAGGATACAAAGTAACTACACATTAAGTTTTCATAGTGTGCCCCTGAGCACTTTGCTTTTCCTCAGTGGAGAAAAGAAAAAGAGAAGGATTCAGTGAGCAGTGAGACCTGTGAAGGTCAGTTTTGTCCCTCATATCTCTTCATTTGTCGGGTTCCTGGAGTATCACCTGGTCAGATGGATTATGGGAAGGTGAATGGTCCCAGTCCTTAGATATATAACATTTATCCAAACAAATTAGCCTGTAAACTCGGAGTCCTTGACTTCATCCTGGAAATTGCAAATCTTTTTTTTTTTTCATCCATTATGTGAACGACATTTTGTTAGTCAACACATTTACAGAGCTGATTAGACCTTTTTGCCATCACTCATTATGACAGTCGCTGTATTGAAACCTAATTTGAGTCTGAGGATGCAGTTTGTTTTCATTGTTAGAAAACTGGGCTGAGAAATTTCTCCTAAGAGAACTGTGAAATTGATCTGGCACTCACTGAAAAGCATGCGAAGAGACCACTGATTAAAGGAGACATCCCATCCCTTTGCCTGACCAATGTCAACCTCAGAACTCTGAGCTAATAGCCATCGCTGCCACTTTTCTAACAAAGAATGGCTTTGTTCACTATGGTTTTTTACCTTGTGAGCCGCACTCAACAACAAATTAAACTTTGTGTACAACTCAGAGGAGCTTGTTCCATGATTATGATTCAGTGGCTGTGTCGTCTGAATCGATCAAGTGTGCAACATTATCGGCGCGCAGGATTGATGGAAGTTATGAATTATTAGGTAGAGAGGAAAGTAATATTGGAGGACTGAGGATTGAAGACCTGCAGCAGAAATGACCAATGACTGCAGTGCTGTGGTATAAAACAGACATTCATATGATTTATAAAGTGAAGGGAGGCCCCTGGAGAAAGGCCAAGGCTTATGCAATTAGACCGAACTAGCCAAGCCCAACCTTTTCACAACACCTGGCCACTTTTCAGTCCTTCAGACAGAGAAATTCGCTCCACTTTACTTTGATGGATGATTTTTCAGATGCTGTCACAACTGCATCAGAGCATGCAGCCTCAACCCCGCGGTGCTGCTTAAACTAATAACCTCTCTCCTCATAATTACATTTATATACTATTCATTTGTTTTGCGTAAATCATTGTGAGACAAAGATAATTGTTACTCGCTGCCGGTTTGCCCCCTTCTCACATGTTCTACCTTCCTGTACTGCACAAGGGGTAGATGATGGACACACAAAGACTTTGATGCCAGAGACCGGGGTTCGCACCCTGCGTCCTACATGTAGCTAGGTTCAGAAAAAAGCCAATAAAATACGTTGTGAGTCAGTGTGTTGCTGATGTGTTCTTTATGAACATTTTACAGCCTTGTAGATTTGTTAATTAAAAACATGTTCCTTATTTTGTTGATTAAAGAAAAACATCCATGCACCATCACCTTTCTCTCCAGACATATTTGCTGTTGCAAATTAGTTTTATATAAAAGTCATTTCTGGCGCACACACACACTCAGAGCAGTGGGTGGCTTACTAACTATGTTCTCGTGTTGTCTGGCATTGGTCCAAAGGATCTGTCAATCAATTTGACTGTTGAATTTTGGGAGTGAAACTACCATTTTATTTACTGTACTGTGTTTGTGATCCTGTTGACAACTGTGCCTTTTAAAAATGGGCTGCGTGTACTTTCCAAAGATCACCTCATGACATTTTAATCGCTGGGCTCAAATATGGTAAAAACAGGACTGCAGCCAAGCACCAGGCTCTGGTTTTATGGTTGGTGGCTCACAGATTTTGACGTCTTGATGTTGCCTGTACCAAATTTCATGTTAATTCATCCAGTAGTCCATCTGATAGCTGTTGAGATATTTCTCTTTGGATTGAATTCCTTTTCAGAGAATTATTAACATACCTCATGTATTCATTGGATGCAGCATCACAACACAAAATGAAATATTTTCATCTCTTAATGAGTTTGTAAACATACATACATACCATCCATAGGATTTCCCGTAATGCTTATTACATAAAACCTACAGCCCAATGACAGAAACAGGAAACTGTTGGATTTTTTTCTCCAGGTAAATTTTCCACAGACAAGTGGATAGTGTAGTGCACACATTTTCACGGACGGGGAGTGAGAAAAAAAGAGAAAACCTAAATGCATGGTCCTCTTTGAGACAGCCACATAATGGAAAAATATAGTTCAAGACAAACCTTTTATAAAGTTGTGGACACTAGTCTCTCTGCTTGGCAATCTGACAGAAAACTGCCATGCTGTTTTAAGGAAAAAACCTACTTAAACCACGTCTATTACGGGAATTACATTATTTGAACCCATTAAGTCAAAGTAAAGTGTTAAAGCCAAGCCACAGAGACTGGAATGTGGTCTGACCTGTATAATTTGTCTGATGGTGGCCACTGAGTGTCAAGAGAGAGACCATCAGAGGACTCCTGTCTGTTCCTCTAACCTTAAACAACCATGGCCTCTGTCACTGCACAGGCAGTGCTGGTGAAAGAATGTGTCTAGGGAATTTTATTACCGCTGAGCCTTAAGGCTTTACCAGTTAACAAGTTGGTTGGTCCAGCCCCGCTCAGGTCTGCTGGGTTGTCAAAAGACCGTCCATTTAGTTTCAGATTACATTTGCATTAAGCGTGGGACTGAGGTGAAGATATGTCACACAGATTAATCGCATTGTTACATGAAAAATTTAATAATGAACTCAAAAGTTGTGTATTGCGCACATGTTCCGGTTCATGTGAGCGCTGCAGCAGTCTTAGACCCACCCCAAACACTCTCATTAGTTGAGACGCGAGATGACACCCATCCCAAGCCAGTACTGATCAACATCCCACCTCACCTGTGACCCTTTGTTTGTCTGTATGTGTATTTAGAGCAAGTGAGCAACAGACTTTCATAAAAATAATAATAACAACTGTGTTAATGTGCGATAAAATAATTGTTGGTTTTAATTAATTAATGTGTTAACGCCATAATAACGCGTTAACTTGCCCAGCCCTATATATATAATATATAATGAATATAGCCTTGGTTGTTATTGTGTTTGAAGTACAAGCTGTAAGAGGAGCTCTACACTGTGCACTGTGCTGATATGACACATTTGTCTGGTTCCTCTATGGTTTCCAGCTGTTGAAGAGCTTACCCATAGTTTCTATAAATCTATGGTAATGACATCCAAGCTTACAAAATCACACATGGTACCAAGCAAATGAACCACAGTTCCTTTGTTTGCTTCTATTGAAATTCTTATCTATGTATATATTTCTCTTTTCTCACTCACCGCTGCCTCCACCATAGATTCACACGCTGACATTGAACCAGTGTTGAATATTTCTCATTTACACTGTCAGACTGAAACTCAGAATAGCTCTGTCAACCTCAGCATGAAGCCTAATGGCAAATATAGAACATAACAACGCCAACACCATATGATAGCTATAGTGTAAATATTGCATAGGAACAAGATTTCAAACCCTGAGGGAGGTCACTCTCAACACTTAAAGAAAGTTAGAATATCAGTTAAGGATCACTTCAGCTCTGAGTTAATAGTCTGCCATGTTCACTCAACGTGAATTGAACTGGTACTGTGAGGTTCTGATAACGTGAACCATCTCTTCAGAACAGTAACCACATTTGTGAACAAAGCCTTTTAAACTTAAGGCCTTCTCTAACTTTTCAAGTGCACTAGATAAAATTATTCAAGGAAATATAGCCACAATTCAAGGTGATGCTTTTAATATTTCCCTTTGAAGTCATTTCTAAAGTTTGTCTGTTCTCTCTGTTGTTGTTTTTTTCCTCCAGTGAGAGACACTGTAATATGCTTGTATCAGTCCTGTTTGCTTTCCCATAACACACGTTATCTCATTGTAACATAATTATCTTCAATAATTTGTGGACATCACCTTGGGCTCTGAGAAATTATGGAGGCTATCTTTCACGATGGTTTGACATTTTATAATCGACACAAAAAGCCTGCCTCAACCTTCTTCTTCTTCTTCTTCTTTTTTTCCACCTGTATAAAGACTTCAAATGCTTTCTGTTTCTGCTTAGCCATGTACCTCTGTCTGGAGACTCTTCTCACCTCCTCTTTGCTCCACTCGAGGATGGCAGGCAGCAAATATCTGACACACCATACTGACAGAAGCAGCTGTCAGGGTGTAGTAGCTGAGATGTGGCAGTCTGGAGAGCAAACTGCTGCTTTTCTGGAGAGTAAAGGGGCACTGCCGGTGTGTAGGAGTGTACATAGAAAACACTGGACATGGGTACAAACTAGGCTTTTAAACTTAATTTAAAAAAAAAAGATTTGGAAAAGATAATGTTCTGTAGCTCAGTTAAAGAGCAATATTTCAAGCAACAGCAACAAAAAATAGGTGAAGCAGGGTCCACATTAAGTTTGCTTTTACCTGCCAATGGCCACATGCCAGTGACCAGCATGTTTCCAAGACACTGAATAAACTTTTCTTTTTGTTATATAGATTTGATTGGTTATTGCTTCTCTCATCAATCATGTACAATAAAATAAATACGGGTCCAGGTTATCAAGGTTAAAGTATTAATGTCAGATGTAGATCATGTTGTCTGAGACCCGTGGATGGTTGTACAAAACTGTCAGCCAATCCGTCGAGTAGATGTTTAAACATGTTGTGGCAAATTATTGAAACAGCACTGTTGAAACTGGTGAAAGCACATTTGCAAATATGATGATCCATTGTCCCATATGTGTGAGTTTTCTCTGGCAAGACTCAGTATGTCCTTACATACATGACAGAGTGGCATTTACCCAGAAAAGATCTAGATCTAGGTCATTTTTTTTTAATCCAAGTCCTGGGCTGTATGGCTCCTTACTGATACTCACCAACGCCTTTAGAAGCTCACTTTCATAGGCAGTAAGTAGGGTTCAGTCGCTCTTTCCTTTCAAGTAGCCCAATTACAGGTAAATTGCATGTCTGAGTGTCCTTCAAGTGTTGTACTTTTTTTTTCCTGCAGATTTGACAGGTGCAGTGAGTTGTTTGACATCTGTCTGAATTAAGTTTACAAGGTGTGGTTCACAAGCCCCACATTTCAAGAATTTTATAGTTTTACTGTGGCTGTTCCTGGTGACCTGAATGGGGAAGACAGCTCCAGTGTCCCCTGTAAGCCCCAAACGCTGAACCTTTACAGGCTTAAACCGACTGTAACATCACCATGCATAAGTGCGTATGTGCAGGAGGGTGTGAAGGAAGGCTGTGTGTTAAATGGAATAGCACTTTGTGAATTCACATTCCCTAGACAGAAATTTCTATGCACAGCAAAGTGTGAGGCTGCGCAGTTTAATGTAGTGGAATATTCATTGTTTGCTTTCTGTTGATAAGTAAAACAATTCTGTCGGACTAAATCATCATATTGGAAGTCAGAATCATGTACATCAGTACACGGTGCTTGTTAACAAAATGTGGGATTATAATTACAAGGAAAATGCCGCCTTGCTGACCCATGTTTTGTTTATTTTTTTCTTTTTTTTTTGCTGCACATGGATTTTTCCCTTAAGCAAGGTCTGCAGAGTTGCAGTTTTATGGAAAGTGTGCATAAAGAGCTCAGAAAGTCTGTGACAGAGCCTCCAAACATTTTGTCGATTTCACAGTGGGAGAGCTTTGAACCCTCATGGACTTAGCGGGAGTGTGCGCCAAAGTCTTTGAGTATATAAGGGGGGACTTTGGTACGGGGCCCGAGTCACCAGTTGGACAGCAGAAATGTTGGCTCAGAGCGTTGTTTATTTTAGCTCCAGACCCTTTTCAGGTCCGATAGCTGCCATTTTTTTCCGCTGCTGCTTGGACTGTCTTACAGTCCATCCATCTATTCATCCATTCTCCTCCATTTACCCAGGTCCCGGTTGCTGTGGCATCAGCGTAAGCAAAGTAAACCATGCAACCTTCCTCCTGAGCGATGTCCTCCAGCTCTTCCTGCGGCATCATAAGGCGTTTCTTGACGAGATGAGATATGTAATTCAGATAATGCAGATAAAACTGAAGTCTCGATTATTGCCCCAGATAACCTTCACTCAGCAGTCAGGCAGAACCTTATCCTGATCTTCTCGGCCTAGTCTGCATAATCTTGATGTGATTTTTGACCCATTCATAAGTTTGGATGCTCACATGAGGACGACTGACTCAATCGTGTTTGTTTCTTCTAAGAGAAATGGCCAAACTTAGGTCTGTTGTGTGAAGAAATGAAATGGAGATGAAAATAGACACTTTTATCTTATCACAATCGGACTTCTGTAATTCTCTTTTTACTTGCCTTGATAAATCTTCTTTGCACTGTTTACAAACTGTTCAAAATGTTGCTGCTAGGCTCTAAACACCATCCTACGATATCATGGACCTTCTGGACCCCCACACCACGAGCTGAGCTCTTAGGTTCTCCACCCAGAGCTTTTCTAAATGTACTCTGGGCACAGATCAGGATTTCCAGTCGGTTGCCCCTAAGCTTTGGAATGGTCTCCCAATAAGCTTGAGGTGTTTGGACTCTGTGGACTCTTTCGTCTGCTGAGACAAGCATTTAGTAACATGTAGTATGTTTTTGTTTTAACTTGTGTCTTATACCTGCTCTCCTTGTATATTCGATTTGTTTTGATCTTATCTCTTTGATTGTGAGGCACTTTGTGACTAGTGTCTGTGAAAGGTGCGATATAAATAAACTTTGCTGGCTTGCTTAATAATTCCTTCTGGGTGCTCTCTCAGTTGGATGTCTCCGGATCACCTCCACAGTGAGGTGTCTAGGAGAGTGAGCCCAGCCGCCCAGGGAAGGAAACTCATTTCGGCCGTTTGTAATTGCCATCTCATTCTTCAGCCAAAGCTTCTAACCATATGTGAGGGTTGGACGATAGATCAGCTCAAGAGCTCTGCCTTCAGGCTCAGCTCCCTCTTTACCAGTCCACAGTCCGGTACAGCGTCCATATGGACAGAATCTCTGTGTCCCATATCGTGGCCTCCAGATTGCAGCCCTGCTTTTTGCAGATGATGTGGTTCGGCTGGCTTCATCAGACCGTGACCTCCAGTGTGACTGGGATAATTTGAAGCCGGTTGTTAAGCGCAGAGGATTTGAGCCAGCACCAAGTTTGAGCCGGCTCCTTTAGGGTCGCGACTGAGTATCTTGAGTGATTTTAAGATGACAACTGAATTTTAGTGTTGTAAAAACTATTATATGCAGTGTTGTGTCACCCTCCTAAACTAAACTCTTGACTCTTTCTTGCTGGTTATTGAAGCTTCACCACTGTCTTCATGTTGTTTCATTATAAAAAATTCCTCCAGGTCATTGATCTTTATTTGTGGTTTGCCTTTGCCTCTTTAATATTTGTAAGGCAGTTGTCCAGAGTCACGGTCAGACGATCGATCCTCTTCTACAAACGTTCAGGACCAGCTGAGAATTCATAAGTATTACAAAGTTCTGTTCAAGCAAGTCAGATGATTGATTAATGATTTCCAATTCCCACATCTTCCTTCTCATAACCGCCATCAGCAAACTGTATCCAGTTGTTTGTTTTGCTCGGTTTTTCTGATAATATTTCACACTTGTAAACTCTAGTAAAAGCAGCACATTTACCAGTAGTACTAGTTTTTTTTTTTTTTTGGCTTTTTTACAATGAGTGTTCACAGACTCAGACATATCAGTCATTGTAATGTGATGGTGATTTTAATACACATGACCAATTGATGGCATGTAAAATATACTTGAACATCAGCAGAAGTGATTCACCAGAAGTGAAACATGGGGGCACGTATGTGGGGCAGTGGAAGAAAGGCAGCTTGTTGCATCAGTTATTGTTCAATTAAGCTACTTTACAAACCACAAGCGGCTCAATTAAACTCTCCTTGGTTTGTCTGGACCTTTATCATGATTACCAGTTAATGCATTACTGTGAGTGTTTGTTATCAAATGGATCATTAAGGATAATAGCATACTTGGTGGGAAGCTACTTGTTGGCAAATGATAAAACTAATAGTAATTGGGCTGCACAATGTCTAATATCACTGTTGTGTTTCAAGATATACTGAAATGTTAGCCTCTGCATGTTGTCTCTTTAAAATTTCCCACTGTTGTTTTAAATTGATTGCATAACAGAAACGGTTGCTATTAGAATACCCCATAATGAATAGAAGCCTAAATTTTCTGGAGAAAAAAATCGAATTTATGTTGCTCACACCAGGATAGTTTCCACCTGACACACAGTGATTCAGCAACACATCACATACTGAATGGAAATGACAGGGATGGGCAATTAAAATGTGTTTTTCGCTGATAGACAACAAGCAAAAGTGGTGAGAAATGTTCCCTTGGAGCCATGATGCAAGTTAGAAAGGGAAAATGACAAAAAGAAAATTCTTTTGAATACAAGTTGTTTATGGTTTCATTGTTAATTAGGCCTACAGTTAGCCCATAGGATGATGACGAAGAATTAAATAATGGAATTGGCATTCACCTCGTGTGTAGATAGCACGTCTGTCTGAAGCCCTCCAGGTCTGCAGTCTGCCCCAGTTCCATACAAAATACAGTCGTTTTTATGTAGCACTTATGTTTGTGCTTGTTTAAATGGGCACACCACCTTCAATTAAAGGAAAACAGACAAACCAAATCAATCAGCCTCATAATCAGCTGTAAACTCTTAATACAGGGATCTGATACAAAGAGGTCAGAATCACACAGATGAATAAAAATGATCTTTTGAATGACAAAATGAACTGGTCACTTAGTTGGTGATAGTGAAATGAAATGTGGTTCAGTTACCAGAGAACACTCGGGGGAATATCTGCTTCTCAAGGACGTAAAAATAAGAATCGAGATCAGCGTCCGACATCAACTCTTATCACAGACAGTAGTTGTTTCGAATTTGATTATCATGTCAAAGTATCTCTGGGTTTGACACTTCTGACACTCTTATTGTACGAGGTGAGAAGGTCATTCGGCAGATCCTGAGAGTTTCTGAAAGAATCTATTCAGACCCACCGTCAGTGGAAGCCAGAGAAAGCAGGGGACCTCATGACAGCGTGTTGGAAAAGTGACAGCTTATTGTCATTACAACATTAATTTCAGTGAGATAACAAGTGATGTTTCTGACATTTGCTATAGTTGGAGCAGTCAGGATTCATACCTAGGTCAGATGACTCTGCAGTAGTCACTGGTATTTATCAGCTCCAGCTCTGATCAGCAGTAATGTAATTTTTGCCCCTTGTCCTGTGCAATGCTAGGACACCCGTCAAAGTGCTGGATGTTGCTGCGTAAATAGTGAGGGTCTTTTATTGTTATTTAAAGTCTATGGAAACAATGTGCGACGGCTTTTTTGTTCTTTGTATGCAACGTTGGCAAAACAGTGAGGTGAGGGTAAGTAAAATAGTCACTGGCTGTCATGCTGCTTCCTGCTGTTCTCTCACCGTTCTCTAACACTGCTTTCTGGCACATTTGTGACGTCAAATGTGACACATCAGAAAAAAAAGCAGAAAGGTAAACTCGTCTGCTGGCAGTGGGAAAGAAGTCAGTCGCCTTTATTTAGCAGATTTACTTACATTTTTTTAAAAAAGGGTATTACACGGTGATTTTAATCAGTTATAGTGATGATAATTATAATAAGACCTTTATATATATTTTCTTTAATGAAATGTTATTCCTCTGGTCACTGGTCCTCTCTTTCTCTCTCCTCATGGACCTTTTCTGTGTAGGAAACGAAGACCTGAATCTTTCTCTGCACTTCAGTGGAACCCATATTCATAAATCATACTGTGATTTTAAAATGGCTCCATTTGCCAGTGGTTTTGTGCAGCTGCTTTGATGTGAGAGGCTTGAGCTGTT
>JBBMJY010000007.1:3303267-3375727 GCA_037833715.1 Toxotes lorentzi | reverse complement strand
TTCCCTGTGACAGACAAAAGGCTGTAAGTGCTGACTCCTGAGAGAAAGGTAGCTCTAACTGAGGCAACAGTGAGAGACACTTTGTTTTAAATAACTTAAGAATTTTCAGATCAAGGCGTGCACAGATAAATATACGAACCATAGGTTTGAAGATGAACCTGAAGACATTTTACTCTCAGTAAATCTCTCGAAAACATCAAGACCAACATGACATGACTTCTGTGGCATTCAGCCACATATATTTACACATGTGTGTATGTGTGTGTGTTTGTATATATGTATATGGATTTGTGAGCGGTAAAACAAACACTTGACAACACAATCTCTTCCATTAAATTACAGTCCTCTGAGACACTGGCTAACGGTCCTGTTCTATTAAGCTGTCATGATTTTGACGTCACAGATGCTGCAGACAGGGAGAACGATTTTCCTTTCATCTTGCAAATGAATTTAGTTGACAGATAAATTGAATTAAGTGAGCTCACAATCAGCTCAGTCACATCGTTGAACCTGATTAGGCAACAGTTCCTCTAATTGAGATGCTCTGTGGAGACTTTCTAAATCAAAATGATGCAACCCAGCTGAAGGAAGATGTACCGCCGGCAGCCCACGGCCAGCAGAACCAAGTTTAAGTCCCTCATGCTTGCCTACAGACTGACTTCTGGGTCCGTACCATCTACTTGAACTCAGTCATTCAGGCTTATGCTCCTTCTCAGCCACTGCATTTCTCTGAGGAATGTCGTCTGGCGTTGCCACTCGCGGTCCAGGCTGTTCTCGTTTGTGGTTCCCCGATGGTGGAATGATCCACCAAATGTTACCAGAGCAGTAGCTTCCCTTTCCATCTTCAAGAATATCTTTAAAACTGTACTGTCTCCATCACACTGATTTTGTCATTATTCAGGTGGGTTTCTTGGACTCTGCAACACATGTAAAGTCTCCACTGATCAGATGAATTACACAAGATAGAAGAAACATCAATGTAAAACCTCAATATAAAGAAAGCAGACAAGATTTTTTTTCTTTTTCAAACATTTGCATTTTCTGTCTCATGATTTCAAGGGGCACAAAACCCTTGTGCCCTTTTCATGATGTTTTAAAATAACTCTATGCAGTCAAACAAAAATATTCTATACATTTTTGAGCTCACAAAGGATAGCTGTAGATGAAAAAACATCATCTTGACGTGATTTGAATTTCGACCATTTCTTTCCCCCACCATCACCACTTACCTTCTATTCCACATTCAAGTGCAAATGTCTCTCTGTAAGACCAATCCAACCGTCTCTGTCTCTGCAGGAGTGAATCTAATTTAAAAGTAACAATGATTGCTATTCTTTGTATATCTGACTCTTGAATGTCGAATCATGTTCAGGTCTGATTAATCTGGTGCATCTCATGTGTCTCTCCCACTTGAACCACTCCGAGAACAGAACTTGAGCCTTGAAAGATTTGCCGTTTCCTGTCAATTCACTATGATTATATGTTGATCCATTGAATTATTCATGACATGAGTGGCATCAAAAAGTCAGATGTGGGCATTGATTCAGAGGTCTGGCATCCAGCAATGCAGGTGATCGCCGTCACCACGACGCCCTGCTGTGTGGCTTTATTGTTCAGACCTTTCACATCACCGCTCCGCAGAGACTGTTCCACTCTCTCAGCCGTAGCGAAGCCAGGGGTCACTCTGTGGTAACACTCACAGCATGACCACGGTTTGACAGTCTAATTTCCATGATGAAAAAAAAAAACATGCATTTGATTACAATGCAGACAGAAAGCATGTAATTACCAGAACTAAATCCAATGAAACATAAGCTGAGTGGCCATAATGGTCATTGAATTAGCTTGCGTAGCAAATTGGTAGATGGTAGGTAAGTGACAAGCACTTTTCTATATGACCAGTTTGAAGTCATATAGAAAAGGAAGAATATAGACAATGTGACAACTGCATGTTTGGTCATGAGTTACTTTCAATTTGGTATTCAGGTATAACTGTATTAGAATATGTGGCAATGATCTAAAGCATAGCTGCTATTTGTATTCATAGCACAGTTGTCAAAATGCAAAACACATACTGTCAGGATTAGCATATTAACCATGCTGCATATTTTAGAAAACATTTCCCAAAAATGTGACAAGAGCATTCAGCAGAGTTCAGGACAATGGCAGAGTAGTACAATAAATAATAGATTACTCGAAGCTGACTTTTAAACTGGGCTAACCATTTAAAGCATACAGAGTAGAGGCAACGCTGACAGGTTTGCATTATTCATGGTCCGCACACACACACACACACACACACACACACACACACACACACACACACACACACGCTGCTGCAAAGCCTCAGAAACAGAGATGAAGAGCAGCTGGGCTGGATAGTTTTTGTTACTGGTACAGAAAAGAAGTGGAAATATTTGAAGAATGATTCCGGTGAATGAGAAGCAGCTAGCATGCCAATATTTCTTAATGGAAGGCATCACTTCAGTGCCGTCTACATTTCAAAAGGTTATTTTTTTTCTTTTTTGACACTTGTGACTGATGGTCTGAATTTTGATAACCGCTTCTATGAAAGGCCTGAAAGAAATGACAACAACATACAAACTATTACAACAAACCTTCTGGTATTGAGTGAGGAGGGTAAAGAGAAACAGAGAAAATCTCCTGCCAGCACTGACAGATCAACAGTGTCTTAAACTGGCCACAGGCAAAGGCACTAAACTAACTTAAAATGAATCCTTCAGAAACAAAACACTTTTTTTAGCAGCTACTTTATCAGAAATACAACAGCAGAGCGACGGGTGTATCTGTTTACAGTGCAGCCGAAAAGACTTGCGTTGTTTTGATAAAGAAGTCGGTCTATAATTGGCCTTTTCTCATCATGCTGTGATAAAACCACGATCTGATTTCAGCAGTAAAGTTGGTTACCTTGCTGAGCAGTTATTGTGGCTGCTCCTTCTCGTTCCATTGCTCGCTGTTATATTTAAAAACGGTCGATGTATTTTTGATGAAAGATCGTGGTTAGCACCAACCTCTGTGGCAAAAAAAAAAAAAAGTAGTGTTTCTGTCGACTGCCTCACAATTAAAGCTGCTCCGTGTTTTGCAGTTGAAACAATAATTGGTTTATTATCACTAACGTAATACAGCACTGATACAGCTAGAGGAGAGCGAACAGTAAACAGGCTGATATCAGTGAAACAGAATTATAAACACTAATGTTGGATTATGCTGCCAACAAGTTATTTAACCCCAACTGATGCAATGAGTAGCTTCTCATTTCTTAAACAACAATGTCGAAAGACACATCTCGTGAAAAACAACTGGGTGAGAGACAGGGGCGTAATTCCCATTGGGGATCGGTGGGACATGTCACTTTTATTGTTTCAGTTGGATTTTCTCTCTCTGGACATTGTCCTCTTACAGTCTAGCCACCACACTGAATGAGAGATGAGTTGTTGAAAGATGTTGATATTGTGGTGAGCTGTCCACTGATTTTAAAACTTGACACAGTTTTCTACTCTTTTGAAGAAGCAGTGTCGCTCAAACGAAGAGAAATGTAGTGGATCTAAAAACACTTATGGTCTAACATGTCGCTTAGTAAGAAACGCATGAAAAATTACAGTAACATGGCAGAAGACACCACAGGAGCATGCATCAACATGAATCTTATGTACATAACCCCATCACCCAGTAAACCAGGAGGCTGCCCCTACATGCTCATTCGCCTTCAATTATCACCCTCACTCAAAGCACTGAGCTTAATGAACAGCAGTAAGTGGTGCATTGAGAGCTTTGCTTGCCTTTTGTATGCTAAGGGAAAGGAGTTTTCCTTTCAGACACTACTACAAGAAAAAAAAAGGTATTTTTATGTTTTCAGTTTAAAAAAAATACTATTTAAATAAATATTTCTATTTGGAGTTTGTATTGCTCTACAAATATACTACTTATAGCTGTGGTACTGCCACTCAGTTGTTGATGAACACTGAGAGATGAGATTATTTTGTTCATATATAACACATTTATTTGTATAATATTGTTTTCTCAGTTGATCATAGTTAAAATAGAATTTTCCTTTTGTAAATTAGCATTTATCAGTGTTAGAGGAGATAATTTAGATGTACAGTGTTCGTGCCTGTATTCAAAGACCAATGAATCATTTGGAGCGAGAGAGCAGGATCTGATTTGTGTTTGGAATTTTACGTTGTGAAGCCACTAATTTGTTTACATTCAGACCAGATTGGTCCTTTAATTGAGATAATGAGCTTCTGTAGTTCATGGTTTGTTTAAGCGAGTTACACGATGGAGTCATTCCTTCACGCCGTGAGAGAAAGAGGCATTCGTGCAAAAATGCACAAGAAACAGTGAAATTTCAGTGATTAACACATATCCTGAGATTATGAGGTAATCATAGTATCAGGATATGCAATCATGAGAAAATGATCTGATAACTAACGAGATAAATCATTATTTATAACTGGAGATGTAAAAAAAAAAAAAAAAAGAACTGGGTGCAGCAAAAGCAGAATTTGATCATTTTGAGAAAAGTCATGATCACAAGACACAATGTGTTGTTTTGAGATAAACATAATTAAGCTGTCAGCCACTGTGAAAATAAAATAAATCAGCAACATCATGTAAAGTAAGTGGAGATTTCCATTAAGAGAAACACTGTCAGGGTACCAGTCCTGACCATGAAATACACACTTTTCCTATTTGTTTGTTTTGCTTTGTCATTGATAAAGTTTTGAGTCACAATTCAAAAACCTCCACCCACACCGTTTGCTAAATCATCCCATCCTGTTTCTGAAAGTCTGTCACTGTTGCAAATGTGGCTCTGCACAGCTTTGTCTGATGTCTCCCAACAGGATGGATTGAACAGGTGCCTGAAAAATTTTCTCTAGCCAATTTATTCTCCCAGACATCTGCTCATTGGTGCAGCACTGCCAGTTTCTTCCAAGACACTTCGCACATGAACAGAGCAGCTTGAATTTAGCCTGATAGCATTCACAAATCCAGGTCAGGGAGGACACGGGAATGTAGAGTGGCACTGAAGTAATGAACTAGATAAAAATGTGCGAAACTAACCCCAAAACTCCTGATTTGCCCTATAAAATTCAACTTTTTTTTTTTTTTATTAAGATTAGAACTTTTATGAGACATCGCGTTTATATTCTGTATCCACTTGTTTCAACACTTCACTGAAGCTTTGTGATACTCACATCGATGAACATCAAATTGACATTTTCTGGTCAGATTCACATTTCATTGTGAAAAGGAGGGTACTTGATATGAAGAGGTTACATGTTTCTTGTATTTTGTGTAGAACTTCTTCTCGTCCGGTTTTGCAGTGAGCTAATCTGTGCAGATAAAAGCTGTGATTTACTTTGTTCTGCCACGTGAGACCTGGACTTCAGGCATGTGCAGGTCATTCCTGCTTTGCATAGTGGAGAGTGTCTGTGTATGACCAGCGTGCAGTGTCAGCTCAGGAGACACCTCTAATAAAGTTACAGTATGTAGACGTATGAGCTGAGAGTAGTAGGAGGATGCAGTAGTCCCCGCGGTGTGCAGACACTGATAAATATTGATGATGGAAAGCAGGCCTGTTGACATAGCAAGTGGCTGTGACACAGTTGCGGCTGGCAGTGAGTTGGGGAAAGCTGCACTCTTGGCACTCATCATTCTCACTGAATGCTGGGAGTGCTGAGCTGTGCACCATTTTATATTAAAATGAAGGAGAGTCATATTTAGTCGCGTTGATCAACAGAGAAAAAAAAAGAATGGGAATAATTAAGAATTAAGAATGAATTACATGATAAAAATGAAAAGGATGCAGAAGGCATCAAACCAGCAATAAATAATTTTAAAGAGTAAAAGCCTAGATAATCCCAAAAGAAATACTGTACAGTCACTCTGACTTATCTATTATCTGCCGTGCCTCCTAAAAATGACATTTCTATGCAGCTAAACTGAAACAGAAAATGTGTATTGTACGAAACATAATTGCGACCAGATTATATTATCTATTAACATAATGAGGAAATGTTGTTAATTTATGCATTTGGCAATTTGCAAAGACGTTGATACTGAACACATTAGAATAATCTTCTCAAACAATAAATTTCCGATCTTGCAGCACAACATCCGCTCGTGTTGTCGACAGCATTATCAAGCTTTTTTATGGTTATGTTGAGACGCTCGCAGCACTTGGTTAAAGTTAGGGAAAGACTGTGGTCTGCTTTAATACGACAAAAAGACTTCACTGTCACTTCAGACACAACATGCTTATTTACCTTCAACCAAACCCACAAATCGTTCCCCAACCTTAACCCTTCAGTGCTTTTGTTGACGAAACCTAACCACAGACAGGACTGTGGATCTGTGGATGTGAAGCCTGGTCTCCGTCTTGTCTGATTTGCACACCCACCATCCACCCCAACCACCTCCCGGCTGCCTCTAATAAATATAGTGCTTCAGTTGTTGCTACCTTGTCCCCCATAGTGCTGTTTTTCTTCCTCTGTGCCTAAATTTAAGAATCAAATGGAACTGGTTAGTACTTTTTTTAGTGCTTTGTAAATCACAGGCTGTATTATAACGTGTGATCAGATGAAACACAGTCGCCTCATTAACAGTTTACAACGACCTTCAAAAGCACAGTCAGTGCCAAGCCGCCCTAATTACCAACCACACAACTTAAATCTGATCTTAGGACGATCACTCATCAGTGAAACGCATTGAATTAAGGGGTTAATCCTGCTGCAGCAGCTGCACTGTATCTCGAGTGCAGACCTCACTGTGTACCAGAGCATTGGTCCACAGAACATAAACCCAGTCAAGCAAGGCTTCGCCTGTCTGTGTGTCTGGTCTATTTCCATAATGCTGTGATCCAGAAGGCAACGTCAGCTAAGTTACCATGGAAACCGATCCTTTACGTATAAGCTTCAAGTCGAACTACACCTACTTTTCCTACGGATTACTTTATTTGCATCTTATTTTAGAAAAAAATGTTTTGGACAAAACATAATGCTAGCCAGAGTACATTTCTGTTGAGTGTATGTGGCTCAGGTCTCTGTACCAATAGAAGGTCTGTGTACTACAACAACACATTTTAAGCATCAACAAAAAAACATCTAATTCCCGCTTCAGTCATATGTGCAAACCTGGCTTCCTTTCTTACAAAGCAATCAATTACATGCAGTATATCAAAAATAATGATAGCATTTATAGGCAGTACCATAGCTGAGAAAATGATGGTAATTGTGTAGTTCATAGGCTGTGTTTGAGCAGTGTGTCTGCAAAGAGGCATAGCTGACACTTTTTGTTCGGTTCCGTGTTGTTCAAATTAAACGTGTGATGATGAAATTATAACATTATTGTTATTAAAACATTTTTACTGATAAGCTAAGAGTATTATCATGCGTCCTATAGGGCAGTGGAGGCGCCTTGTGTGATCTGGCTCAGCAGCAGCAGCCCCGAAGATGCAGCCTCTCCCACTCAAGGGAACAGCTTGTTTACAAAAGCACTGCCTCTCTGCGCCTTTGGTGTTGTTACGCTGTGATTCGATTTTTTATTGTTCAAAGAGGTCTATTATTGCCATCGGGGTTTATATCTCATCACAAAAAGACATCAAAGGGGGATGGAGGATTCGTATGATTCTTTAGAGAGTGCCTTCTGGAGGAACCCAGCTCCCTGTCTTGGGTGAGGGCGACTCCTGAAGATCCCCTGTCTCCATGAGCCAGTTTTTTAGGTTTTTCTTTGCCTGTTTTGGGATTGCCTTCATTTGATTTCTTTTGTGCTGTATCAGTGCGTGTAAGGGAGAATATAAATTGTATGAAAATGAAACTGAAAAGTGCCAAATGTATGTTCCACTAAACAGACTAAAAACACTCAATTTCTGCATCACTATAAATTAGTGCATGGGTTTCGTAAGACTGAGGTAATGCCACACAGTGTTTTATTCCTCGGAGTGTCGTGGATCAAGCCCACGCAGCTCCACCTGTCCTTAATTATTTGGAATGTTCTTTGTGTGCATCAAAATCAGTGCTGACGCTCTTCCTTGTTACGGGGAAAGCATTATGCAAACACACCACAGACTGGAAGATCAATAGGCAAGCGGGAAAGGGAACAGGGGGCTCAGCGTAGAGACGAGCAATCAAACGCTGATTTGCACCCAGACAAACTAAGTTAGTGCGACACCAGGCTGAATGATCACATGATCACATGATCATCATGTGTGTGGCAGTAAGTTAAATGACAGCTTTGCCTCTTACAAGCAGTTATTAAAACATGACCTCATTCTTGACTCGTTGTGTGTTTTCTTTGTCTTGCCGCTGTCTATGTTAATCAAGCACTGAAAATAGAAATGCTTTCGCTATAATGAGGACAGACTCCATCTGAGCATGTTGTACGAAAGTTACAGAGATCAGATCAGATGCTCCTTGTGGCTGCCTCTTTCAGAAAGCAGCGCACACAGAGACAGGAAGCCACTGATTATGTCGGTAGCGTATAATCACACTTAGACCCAAACTGCTTCTCTGCACAGAGCTGTTATTGGCAAAATCACACTTCTAGACATTTACACTCTGCACCATCCCTTGTGGGAATGAGCTTTCACTTTCTCCAGCATTAACCAAGTGGAGGAGGTGAGGTATCAGATTAGTGATGTCCTCAGGCCGCCCAAACACACTCACATTCATCCTGAAATGACCCACTGTGCCGAAGAGAATGGCACTATTTTTAAGATAACACGGAGCTCGATAACTGACGAAAATCCCAAACCTTACCTCTCAGTGTCACAGCTGAGGTTTACCGAGGTCTGAAGATTTTACGTTAAATTCCCATCAGCACTTAAAAACTGGGGTGTAAAGCGTTTCCAACATTTCACACCAATTAAACAACCTTTTCACCCTCAGCTCCCACCAGCTGACAGTCCTCCAACAGGACCAAGCACGATGGAGCACATTGGCACTTTCACTTGGCTGCATTTAAAATTAAAATCCTTCCAAATTTCGACTAGTTATTCAGTGTTGTGGGTCTCTGGGCTCATCAACATCTCAGCGGTTTAACAATCCAAACAATTCATCATTACAGAATTCGGTCAAAGAGAACAACAAACACTACATATGGGTGGGCACAGGCGAAGAGCTTCCCTTTATTGACCACTAAATCAGAACCATCCTACTTTGAAATGAAATGAAGCAGCATTTTCCAGACAGATGTTTCCATAACGTTCCTCGGACTGCATGGATGCATGCGTGTAAAGACACAAGTCTGAGGCGCTCCGGGCTACGCACACACACACACACACAAATATAAATATAACAAAATGGTGTTAATCTGTGAGATCTATGAGAGGTGGAGCTGCTGACAGGAACATTTGCCAGGGGCCACTGCACGAGATCTATACATTGATTGCAGCCTCTGTATATATTGAACATGGTGTAATGTTTATGTGGAACAGAGCAGCTGCTAATACCTAACAGTGAATTGGGATCTATAGATCAAAAAATATCTGTGCTCATACCTTTCGTGATCTTCTCAGGTTTCCTTTTGCCGTTGCCAAGACTGAATTCCACATTGTAAGAGAAAGTTGGAATGGAAAGTGGTGAAGTGGCAAACCAGCTCCAAGTATTCGCTTAACCTCAGTGGGTGGAAAGGTACATTAATTAGTATTTTCTTTTGCCAGATTTCTTGAAATTCAGTTCAAATTTGTGCTACATTTGGATCAACACCGAGCGAGCGTGAGTGAGCCAGTGCTCAGGTCCTTCAGGTCCTAGGCTGCACAGGTGAACCGCATCAGTTCACTATTTATCTGCCAAACTAGGAGAAGAAGTTTTATTGCTTTACGTAAAATTCTATATTTCAATATATAAATTATTGTTGAACATTATAAGATATATATATGTATGTATGTATGACACATTTAGTGTGAGTGACAGAGTTTGACATTGTTAATATCTTCCTGGAGAGACTGCATTTCCTCCGTCTCCATCACAGCCATGTGGGACGTGAATGTTTTTGGGCTAAAAGTGGATTTATTTAAGTGATCTGGACAAATAAAACTGAAGGATTTTCTCTTTCTCCCATGTGAGCAGTGGAAATCCTACAGCTTCCTCTAATTTTTGCCAGCAAAATATATTCTGCCTCAATGTTTCCTGTGCTTTTATTAACACCTTTTGTTG
The DNA here is from genome assembly GCA_037833715.1 of Toxotes lorentzi. Taxonomy (NCBI): domain Eukaryota; kingdom Metazoa; phylum Chordata; class Actinopteri; family Toxotidae; genus Toxotes; species Toxotes lorentzi. Next base: position 3,365,549 of record JBBMJY010000007.1, on the reverse strand, counting down.
CTGTGTTGACCAAGTGATTATAAACACAGCGAAGCAGCCTATTCATACTCCCAAGGATCTATCAACAAATGAAAGACAGGCATTAGAAGAGCTGATAAATCACAAAGATATGATTATAAAACCCACAGATAAGGCAGGAGCAATCTGCATGTAAGACACTGTTAGATTTATCTGCTCAAAAATTCTACTTTCTTTGGATCCTACCAACGACTGGATTTTATCTTAATGAGGCCAAACAAAAGGGATGGATTACAAATTCAGAATTTGACTTTCGGTATTGCCAGCATCCCATGAATCCTGTTACTTTTAATGCCCTTCCAGAAATACATAAATCATTATCAAATCCCCCTGGCAGTCATGTAGTTGCAGCTCAGACGGATTTGACACTTTCACCAGATTTCATTAATAAGATCTCAGGCGTCTGAAATGTGTCTGATGATGTGATCTTTAGTTTCTGTTTAGGAAGCTGAGACCTGATGGCCAGTCCCCCTGCCCAGTTAAGTTAGGACATACAGTTACATCAGCCTCAGTTTTTATTGGCACTTGTATACTAGAATACTGGAAAACTAAATAGAAAATTGAATTTTCCTAACAATGTTTCATGGATGAGGTGCACCAAGGACATTTTCTGAATTTTAAAGGACAGCATTGACTATTCGAATGATTTTTTTTAAATTATTACTTCATGGTTTTGTTCAGTACTTCCAGTTCACATTGAGACATAGTGGAGGCATTTTTTTAGAATGTGGGTAATAAACAATGATGCCGCTTTCATTACTACAATATATGGAAAAGGTACAGATAAAAATAGCCTTTTATGGCCCTCGAGCTCACATCCTGTCCCTGTCAAGAGAGGTCTTCAAATAAGTCCGTTTTATAGGTTAAGAAAGCTTTATCGCAGGAGGTTTTCCAAAAAATGTCGGAGATATAAAATTGAGATTTTCCCTTTTGTGGTTATCGTTCCACCTGGATCGATGACGCTTTTAATCAAACTCTGAACAGTTCCAGAACCGAACTTTTAAGTCTGGACCTCCAAAAAAGTTTTTGATTACCTGCATAGCTGCTCTCCCTCCTTTTTCACAAGCCATTAAGTCAGTTTTTAAAATGCTCTGGCGTATATTTAACATCAGACCCAAACCTCTCACCTACTGTGTCTGATCCCCTTCTTTTTATTTTCAAATGTCCCCAGAAACCTGAGGGATCATTTAGCCCATGCAAATTTCTCTCACTCCCGTCCCCAGCGACAACTGTTCACAATGCAACAACTCCTAAAACACTGCATTCAGTCAGCCGTCAGCTTATGTAATTCAGTTATCACATGTGCGAGATGAATTAGGACTTTGAATTAGACTTCTCTCTAAACATGATGTTATGATTAGTGGGCGAACACTTTAAGCTCCTCTCCATTTTGTTTGCTGTATTCGTTACACAACAGTTGGTTATTGGTTGTAGTGAGGTTTATTATTAGATTTTGTGAGCTCTAAAGATTTGTGGTCTTTCCAGGTAATATACATTTTCTTAGTGTACTAGTGATAATTATTGACTGTAGTATGGGTCTGACTTATAAACATGAAATAACATGTTCTTAGAGTCCCAGAGTGTTTGATATGAATCTGTCTTCAGTTAAATGTCTGCATGCTTCATTGGTGAGTGGTAATTACTGTATTTCTTTTTCATGAGCTCATTCACCTTAATTCGTATTCTTACAGTTTGCACGGCTGGTGTCCTCTAATTGGTTGCATTTTCCCAGGTCAGAGCCTTTTGTCATTATATAAGGTCTAACAGTGTGGATGTAGATGTGTATTTTTAACCCAGCTCATTATGGCTGTGACTGTGTGGCCCACCTACCACATGGTCTGTGTCAAAAGTCTGTGTCAGTTAACAACAACGTTTCTGACAAAACTGACCTGTGATAACAAACGTGCCTTCAAAATAATACAATGCCAGCGTAGTTTGAAGCAGCACAGCAGTTTCTCAGCAGTTTCTGAGATGCTCAGATGGGAGTAATTATCTCGGTGATGAGAGAGGAGAATGTAATTGTAACTGTAAACTCGCTTTTTTTTTTTTTGTCTCAGCAAAAACAGAGTTTCAGTTATGAAGAGGTGGTATGATTTGCCAGAGTCAGCTGGCCGTGGTGAAGAATCCCCAGTTGGGAGCTTAGCCGTTCTCAATTAAATCCACGACTGAGCACTTTGATGGTGGAGGGCTGGACTGTGAATTAGCCTCTATGTGAAGCTTTTGTAGCTTTGCCACTGGCTGAGTGCACTCACACTGACCTCTTTCCTTTCCTCAAGCAGAGACAGAGAAAATTATAATGAAAAAGCGGCAGTGTCACTGAAAAAATGTTTTATTATACATCACTATAACAGAAGACATGTGAAAGTGATGGAAATTATAGGACGCTGCACTCCTTCATAATGTCATACTGCCATCTTGAAAGTTGTCATCAGCAAGTAGATTTTAGAGCACACTGGTGTTTAATTTTCTTAATTACTGTTATGAGTTCCCGGAGTAGTCAACCTTTACAGCCAGAGTAACTCTGGTACATTTTCTGTGTGCACATTATTCCTTTGGAATCCACATTCACTCCACAACTCATCTACTTGTGTGTTCTTACGACGCCTGTGAAATGTTTTTTTCTCTGCTTGCTGTCTTTCAGGAATGAAGGATTATTTACTCATCTCCAGTTTGTCCTCACTTGGAGACAAAAGAATGATCATACTGTCTTTTGTGGAGGTGAAAATCCATAAGTGCCCCGATGAGGATGGGTAATGTACGTCCCGGGACTAACAGCAAAGGTAAATTTAGTTTTTGTTTTTTAAACCCCAGCCTGTGCGTGTTATTGTAACTTCATGGAGACGACTCACAGTGCTGTCAGGAAATACACAACTATTTATAAATCAATGATAAACATCGATTTCTATTGTCAGGAAGTCAGAATGAAAGAGAAATGCTTGCAGTGTTGCATCAGTGATCATTAATAACACAGGGACAAACTCATCAGAGAAACTAAAGAGAATCCCTAAACGGACCAGAATATAATTCATGCAACCTGCTGCTTTGTGAGTGTAGAAACTGTCTTCACTGCACAACAGAGAGAATACATCAGTTCATTGCCAGGCAGTGTTGTATTTTTTAAGAGGAATAATCACAGGTTCCTTTAAAACTAACAGATGAGGGGATGTGTTTACAAAACATCCCGAGACTAAAAGTAGCTTGTAACTAAATAAAGCCGAGATATGACAAACCCCTGAAACAATGAACCAGTCAGTTCAAACTCCTTAAAACCAGATCCCACGTGTGGGAGGACTCACAGATCATCTGAGTCAGCTGCTGCTGAAATGATGAAGAGCTTTTAAAAACATATTGACCCCATTTTACAGAACTGACTTGTTCATTATTTCAGGGCTTTCTTGTATCTTGATCTGCAGATCGAGGTTTGCATAACTCTCTGCTGCTTGGCCACTGAGGAAAATGCTGTCAGCAGAATTATTTTGTCCAGACCCTACTTTGTTCAATGCCTTATTTCTTTCCATTATATTATATAAATGCCAACTCCAGTTAATGAATAAAACTTATTTTATGGTTATTATTGGATGGGAGACAACTCAGTATGTATTTGTCAACAAATAAATCAGATCAAGCCTAATGTTATCTATATATATCTACATGTCTGTCTATTGTCTGTACGTCTTCTGTAGCCACTAATGATGAATTTTATTATCTCTGTGAAAACAGGCCTTCGCTTGTGCTGTTCTCTCCATTCTTTAGTCACATTCAGCAGTTTTAGGTTTTAAGAGACTCTTAACTAAGAACAGTTAGAGCCGTTCAGACTAGTGGTCTTAATCTGAGATATAGATTTGTGAATGCCGCCCCTGATTCACTGTGTGTTTGTCTTATTTCTTCCTCCTCCCCACAGCCTGGGACCGCACACACTCATTTCCCCTCACACACACTTAGGTACAGAAGCTAAATCTGCAGCTCCAACTTGTTCAGCTTTGTGATTTTCACTGGAGGTCTCTCCATTCCCACCCTCTCTGTAATATAAGGAGCCCAAGTATGACAAAGAGTATATTTCTCTGTGTGTGACAGGGTGACCCAGTGGGCGAGGAAAAGCTTCTACAACCGGGGGAACGCATCTGGCCGACTTGGTATTATGACAAATCTCCCTCAAAATGAGAGTATGCTTGCAATATATTACAGTGCTGGATGGGAGCCTTGTGGCCCAGAATGATACCAGAAACTGCGTCCACCTGCCTTTTCCATTACATGCTCGAGAAAATGACAGTTTCTCCTGAATGGAATAGGTCGCATGAATATGACATTATTTTAAACAGGTAATCTGGGTAAATTTGAGGCGTAAAAATAGAGATGGAAAGCACACAAACACAGTCAATAACACAACAATGAAAATGTGAAAAATACAATTTGCAGCACTGCGTTGAACAGATTTGCATTTTTTTTTTAAATTGAGGTACTGATCTGTTTTTGTTTTTTCTTCCACACTTTCTGTTAGTGGAGTGAAACATGACCCTGGGTATTCAGTGCAGACCTGGATGATCTGGTTTTCAGCATTCTCCTTTGGCAAGCGCTACAACCTCATGTTACCAGGGAACATCAAATCAAATGCAGGTGACATCCAGTTGAAACTACTTCCCTTTATTCCATTTCAAAAATAAGTGTGAAGTGTGGTTAAAAACTGAAAAATGATTAACTTTGAAGAAACTACATGCAGAAAATGCCACAAAGGAAGGTAATGTTCTGTTAACCTTTAGATTAAGAATGAATCATTTCAAAAACCTTGCACATGAGGATCTTTATTTAACAATTAACAACACGTGCGAGCACACACACACACACACACACACACACACACAGACACCTCAGATAATCTGAGAACATCTGGTGGGAAAACAAATCCAGTGCAAAGACGTGGTTGTAAAAGGCGTCTATGTTTGCATGTGTAACACATTGTTCCAGTTTCACCTCAAGAGATTTATCAGGATAAAATCAGTTTAGATTTACAATATCACGACATGAATTACTTAGTGCTGAATGCTGGTAGTACTACAGAGATGGGAGTTTTTTTGTATAGATGAAGTGTATGAAGGGTTCAGTTGTACAACGTGTGGATCACTATAAATACCTGGGCGTGATCTGACAGGCTGAGATGGGGCCATCAAGCCATGTTTACACTGCTGTAGAAATGTAAAGGCTTTTAATGACAGTGCAGAAATGCTGAGGCTGATTTTGTGTCTGTAACTACTGCGTATTGAAAAAGGGTGTTAGTACAGTGTAATTGACAAAGACAGGATAAATGACATTTCCAGACGAGCTTGGCGGCTGACAGTGGACTTTTTATATCGTGATCATCTGTCTCAGATGTTTTAAAAGATTACTGAAGATGAGGGACGTCTGCTGCACGGGGACTGTGTAGATTGTTGTATTAAATGAAGCAGCAAGCTGCCTCTCACACGGTAAGTAAGAGGCGGTCTTTCCTTCCTGTCTGAGGAATTTCAAGAACACTGGGATATCTGTGGTGAAATGTAATTTCATTTGAGATCATTGTTAAAGAGAATTTCAGATGGATCAGAAACGTCAACCAACAGACCAAAACCACTCAGAACCATCACACCTGGTAGTTGCTTTTGAATAACTCATTCACATCATAGCTTCACTTAATTGGTGCAGGGGATTAAACCATACAACAAGACGTTTGTTGTTTTTATGTTGCTTCGGTCTCTGGTTTCGTTTTGCAGGTGTTTATTTCTGATCTTTTGTAACCAGTGTTGGTAGATTATAATGAGAGAACTGAAATTTCCATAATTTTATCAATGAATAAATTAAGTCTTGAATAACTGTTTACCCAGCATCAAGGTGTTTCTTTCCACATCCAGAATTAGGACCTTACAGCAGGTACTTATTCTGCTGTGATAACGTTTATTCAGGTGTTAGTCTGCAAAATAACTGATCTTATCTCACAGCCCGTTAGAGCCGTTCACTGCTGCTTATGAGATATGGAAGTGATGCATGTATCTGAGACTGTTACAATTCCAGGCCAAACAACCGGAAAATTTTTTCTAAGTGACAGTTTTTTTTTTTGTTTTTTTTTTTAAATGTGAGCCACTTGAGACTCTTTTGTCACAACTTTGCAGGCACTAAGCCCTGCACTTTTCTGTAAATGCCAAATAGCATAAAAACAACTAAAATGTTGATTGTCGACCTATACAGATGATAAAAAAAAAAACAGGGACTTGCAACACAATAAGTGTTTAAAAAAACCCTGAGAACAAATATTCCTGAGGACCAGGAGCATCACTGATGAGTGACAATGAGCTTGTACTTCGAGGTGTAGAAAGACGTACTTCCTCTGCAAGTGAACAAAAGATGAAAAACATCATTATCACAACAGTGAAGAATATCTGTTCCATCTAAATGAGAGCGAGGTGTACTGTACTCCATTTAATTAGCTGCTGTGTGAATGCACTGCAGTCATTATGTGTGTTGTATAAATGTCTTGTGTTCCTTTTTTTTTTTCCAAAATGAAAATAGCTCTAACTTTCTGCTCAGTGGTAAGAGGAGGTCAAGGAGGACAGAAATTCATTCATTCATAGATTATTTAATATGAAATTAAAGAAACACTTGAACTCTGACCCCAGTGTTATGAAAACTCCATGCCCAGTTAGTTCAGCAAATCCAAAGGGTTCCTCTCCCACGTACAGAGGCATATGAGTGTGTACAATGAGACATGAGGATAGGCTGTTTCCTTTTCTCTTTGCTTTTCGTATTGAAATAATTGGAGCACTCAAACGTTCCATGCATTTAAAACGTTCCATGCACATTAAACAATCTGAGATGTGAAACTTTGATTTAATGTATGCAGCCGCTAACAAGGTGTTGACAAGATGAATTCATTAGTAACTACCGATCTAACACCTGCTTAGCTAACTGGTGCAGGGTTTTATTTTCGACAACCAGGTGAGAATGTGTTCCTTTCATTTTAGTATCTTGTACTTTCTTCTGGTTTTTTTCCCCCCGTTGCACAATGTTTTGCATCTTTAGTCTCTGTGTGTGATTGTTTGATTACTTTGCTCTCTTTAAATCTGATTTCATGACTGCAGAGCCTGCACAGGCTATTTTCTGTGTCCCTGTTTTGATAATGGATAGAGAATAAAGTCAAGGAGTTCTGTCAGGTTACAATAGAGGAGCAGGAAACTCTGTCAGTGCCGAGACCGGGACACCATGTGATCAGTCGGAGAGAACAGTATCTATAACATGTGGTTTTATTTAAAACATCAGTTTATTTAATTATTTCATCTAGGTTTTTGTGGTAAGGAGAGATTATTCTTCTAACGTACAGTCAGTGGTTTTTAGTCAGTAATGGTGACTTCCACGTTTCCCATGTGGGCTTTTTTTTTTTTAACCAAGGAAAAGGACCATGTGATTCAAAAGAAAGCATGAAGGGACTTAATTGGCTTTTCAGTGGAAAGAAAAGCTATAGAGAGAGCAATAAAGCAGAGAGGAATGTGAAAGGGAATGAAACAAGAAACATTAGCTTTGGAAATGAGCTCCATAATCCATGCAATTAAAATGAAGTGGCTGACAATGTCAGTTAGCCATTTGCGTTTGCCATTGTAGCATTTCTCATGTTCAGCTCCTCACAGCGACATGTTCCTTTGATCCTTTCATGACTCTCTGGAGCTCAGTGCAGAGGAGGAGAACATTTAGGAACATTTGTTTCAGTGACTAAAGTTGTAGACAATTTGAATGTGAGAACTAGATTTATATAATGTGGACAGAAAAGCCCACATAAAGACACAGGGGAAACATTATGAAGCTGATTCAAGCTGAGTCTAATTCCTCCTCTGATGCTGGAATTACTGGGCTTTTGTCCACTGGTCAGCTGTGACTGCTGAGGCTATCTGAGGGAACAAAGTGTAGACCGAGACAATTACATTTCCTGCTTGAGATGAAAATCTCTTCTTGATTTCAAGGGTGGACTTTATCATTCAAAGTAGGCAACTGCAGACTTACCTACTATTTGAGCAAGCGAGGAAGAGTGTCGTACTTCTTCTTGCACAGTGTTGCTTTAAATTCATTCTCTTTTTTTTGTTGCATCCCCTCAAATCACAAGTAGGCTATAGCAACTGTCAGTTGTCAGTTTCACTTAGTCCACTTGAATCTGTTATCAGTAGAGAACAGTAACAAGGCTCGGTTCACAGTATCAGCAGCACATAGACAGACTGGCATAAATATAACATATAGAACAATAAATAATAATTTGGTGTTCCTGCAAAGCCCAGAAAGTTGTACATTGAGAACAAGATGCATAAATGTGGGGGAACATTCAGGAGCTCCGCTGCCTCACTGACTCACTCGCTAGATGAAAGCTCCACTGTACCATCTCTCCCTGATCCTAATTAAAGGGACAAAGATAATGCAAGAGAAGAAAACTACTTTAAAGAAAGAGGGAGAGTAAGAAAAAGTGCAAGTAGTTTTTTTCACATACTTTATTTAAAGTTGCTTTAAATTTTTTTTTTTCATATTAACAATAAATGAACTGACTACATTTAATGTGAGGTGCTTCACTGGACGGAGATTTATCACCTGACTATGCAGTTAGCTTGAGCTCCATGTTTCGTTTTGTTTTCACTGTCCACAGATTTCCTTTGCCTCAGTCCCACTGCTCTTATTAGCAACTTACTTAGCCTCACAAAGCAGCTGGTTTCAGCAAAAAAAAAAAACCCAAAAAGCTCTGAAAACCCACTGTATGCCTCCTGCCCAGCACCAAACAGCAGTCAAAGTCAGCAACTAACTGCTGAACATAGTGAAGTATTTAGCAGCTAAGAGGCGGATACATCCCTCAGGAGTTGTTCAGGATCAAAACAGAGTGAATATTGAACTTGCAGTCACCAGGTGGACACAGACATGATTCCAGATGAATGCTGGTTTTGCTCTGTGTCTTCTCCATGAGTAAATAGGCAGCTGTTTGCCAACACGTCCACCATGTCAATTTTATAAGGTGAGAATATGTCAGCGTTGTGTATACAGCTTCCTGGGCTGCACCACGGCGTCGCAAATAATCAGAGAATACAGGTTTAAGTAAAAACTACCACAGTGTGTAAATACTCTGTTACAATGATTTCCACAGCAGTATCTTTAAAAGAACTTAAACTCTTTAACAAAAAAAAACTCCATTTAAATCCAAGTACAGAAAATGTTTGTTGATCATGTATTTGTTATTTGAACGAATTATTTTGTGGATTATGTTTTTGTATGTTTTGTACGCTCGTCCGTAAACTGTAACGATCACATTTCCCAATGTTCAGTGGAAGGGAATGAAACATTAGTGGACTGAATAATGACTCAAGGTTACCCTGCATTTAACTGGATCTAATTTCCTGAAAGTGCATTATCTCAATTTTCTCATTTTTGTACTAAATTACATTGTCTTTTCCAGGAACCCTCCTGTGAGTTTACAGGTCAATATATGTTCGTTTCTGGTTAATTGCGGGACACTGGACTTAAACTTAAGAGTTACTTTATTTGCACACAGACATAGTTTACGAAATAAACTGATTCCAAGCGATAACAGGCCAAAGAGAGAACATTTATTTCCAGTGTTTGTCTGTGCTGCTGAACAGATGTGAGGGTGAGCTTCTCTTTATATTTTCTATATCTATATATTTTTCTCACCATTACCATCACATTCAAATGTAAAACCACTGTATATCCTATCTCTTTTTTTTTTTTACTTTGTGTTTGCAATGATTTTTTTTTCTTTCATTATAAAATATGAAAAACCACAAATTCGACACACTCGCACATCAAAACAAAATTCAGCAATATTTGGGGAATAAACTGACATTGCTGGGGAAGCAGTAGCAATATGTGTCAGAGCCTGAGGGAAAACCAACAGAACAACACACGAAACTGTACAGAGCTTCTTCAAAAATCTGCCTTCTCTTTCCTCCTTGTTTTTTTTTTTTATTTGCTCTATAGCTCACTGCTCACTGTAAAAGAGCCGTTATTAAACTCTATTTCATCACATCATATCTTACTTTCTTCATCCTTATGGTGTACTGCAGTAACAGAGTTGTATAGTGTAGTATACTGTATATTGTACAGAGTACATGGTGTTGAGTTATTTATCTTGTAAAGTAAAAACTTATCGTTTATGCTTTCATTACATTTTAAATATTGCTTTGTAAACCTTGTTTACATGTTTCTCAACACTATCCTGTATTATGTTACTGCCAATAATTAACATGAACTCCAATCAAACATGTTTTCACATTCAGAAGGAAGGAAGTTTCTCTGTGCCGACCTTAAATCTGAATTTAAGACGTAAACGTATGAGGCGATTATGTCTCATACACAGCCATGGTCCAAGTCATGGTCCAATATGAAAAGTCCATTTGAAGGCTCCAGCACACAGATCTTGTTTTATGAAATTAACAATATCTGCGTATCCAAAGAGTCTGGATTTTTCAGTGAGGAGAACGAGTAGATGTCATTTTTAACCGATTAAATGAACTCTTGGGTGGAAAACCCTTATGAGACACACGTTATTATTCAGAGAAGGTTATTTTTATATGTTTTAAAACATGTCTGAAGAGAGTCTAACAAATTTTTATAAACATCGCTGACAGGAAAAAAAAAAAGAAGGAGACAGAGTGAAGTTCCCTTAACCACCCTGGTTCCCTGGTCATGAGCCTCACCCTACCCCCCCACAGCTGACGGCCTCAGACAAACCACTTTACAGCCAAATAAAAGAAAAGTGCCTCAGCCTTGAACATCTACACCATAAACTCAGCAAACTTTAATGCTGTTTAGCTCTGAACATACACTCCAGGCTCAGTTATGTGGGCAGTGTGAGCAATCAGAAACTGAGAAAGACATGAATCCAAAAAAGAGTGAGTGACCACACGAGTGACCACACATTGGCCACTGAGACTGGCTGTCACGGGGAAAAAAACCTGGCAAACCAGAGACCACAGACTGAGTCAGTTCTGCCAACAAGGAAAATGTAGAGACAGAGCAGCGTGCATGAGGACGCGAGATTCAAGTTCTTCAGCAAAACAAAACTAAAATACCAAGAATATGACTCATTCTCGGACCACAAGATAAATTCAGTATTTAGATGGGGGAATGCTGACCATTTCATACAACCAGCAAAACAGCCGGAGGGAAAACCAGCAGAGCAACACATACAGCTGTAATGAGCTCCTCTGATTTCTGCCTCCTCTCTTCATTTTTTTATTATCTTTTTATTTCTGTGGTTTTCACTATTACCATGGCATTTAATTGTTGAACTGTATCTGAAATAGTTGCTGCATATGAGTGTATACAGTGTAGTAACGTTCATCAGTCCACCACTTCAGTCCAGAATGACACTGTGTGCAGACATTCATGTTCCCCAGAGGATGAACTGCACTGACTGACTGATCTCTTATCGTTCCATGTAGCATCATCATTAGGTCAAAATTTCTATTTATTTTATAGTTTTTAACTTCAGGTGTTACAGATATTTGTTTGTAAACTGGTGACATTCACGTCGGTTTCAGCTATACTCTGTGTTTAATGCTTTAATTATGCTCTTTACCACTAATAAGCTGTAATGAATGTCTCTTACTTATACTCTTAGATCAGTTGTAAGACAGTAACTTCTGGGCTGTCAGGTTGTGCTAAATCGACACATTTGTCTTTCCCTGTCTTCATTAAGAGAGGGAAAAGGGCTGCAGGACATCTGGACCAAAATCCATGTATAAACAGCTTATTAACATTTATAACCATAGACTTGACAGATTATTGTTGAACACTTTATTAATTTTTCTCTTTTTTGACATTTATGGATGAGACTATTTTGCTGATGGCTTATTACAAACTGAGACGCCCATTAGCCATTAATATCCTTTATTAATGGCTTTCCAAGATTTATATCTGCAGACTGGATGGCTCGGAGGGGGCTCCCCTGTGAATTTAAGAGCGAAGAAACTGTGACGCTGTGAGAGGATTTTCCACAACCCAAAACCAAAACTTATTAATATCATATAACTGTCCTGTAAAGCAGCAGTAAACATTTCTTCATTATTCTTAATACCTTTATGAAGGATGCATTTCCAGAAGAACTAAGATGTGACCATGGTGAACATCACAGAGCCATGGTGCCAGCTCTGTACTGACATTGCGTAAATCAAACCGATCAGGATTTGAATTTCAAACATTTTCTGCTCTTTTGCACGAAACATGACAAGATGACAAAAGTCATCCCAGGACGGTTCACAGTGATCCCTGCCCCGACCAGAGAGGCTGTGCTGCTAATGAGAATGGGTTCGTTATCAGCCCTCCAGCACACTGTGCCGCTCCGAGCATGGAGCCTGCCATACTTGTTATTTAAAGTTATCTGAATTCACAGAAGCACGCACAGCAGGAACTGATGCTGCACACACAGCCTTTCTCTGAGGATCTTTGCCATTGTTCATCACAGTGCTCCTGTTCTTCCAATAAAGACTGGAGGAGAGAGGGAGGTGAGGGAGGGGGAGAGTGAGAGAGAGAGGCTGTTCCTCACAGTAAGGGAGTGTCGTCGTTGAAGCGGTCTGCTCCTCCACACCAGACTCCTTCTATCCCTCCGTGCTGGAGGAGCAAGGAGGAACCTGTCCTCTGTTTACCCTCTCTGCGGACGCACGGATAACAACGCCACGACCGGGAAGATGGTTTTTCTGCTGCCTATGGTCGCCCTTTATACTCTGAGCGTCTGTAGCGGAGCATCCGCCGCCGCTCACCGTGAGTATTTCACCTACGCTCACCTGTAAGCTCCTCTCCTCTCCGGTCTCTCACGTGAAAGCTGGCGGCGGCGCTGAGCCTTAGAGACCGACAGGAGCCGGTCAGACCGGCGGAGTTTTCACGCCTGGCTGGTACCTTTGTCCTCCCATTGTTGCAGGGGAAGCATCCTGACCGTTTTAATCCGCGCTGCTCTTGTGTCGTTTGAAGTTTACTTGAAAGGTTTTTCTTTTCTTTCTTTGTTTTTAAGAGCTGTGCCTGTGTGTTAACATCACGCAGCAGAACAAGTTGACAGCTCCTCGCTTGTGTTTGCACTGAGAGGAATGGACTCAGTGAGAGATGAAGGTCAAGCAAACAGGTTCATTTCTTTTCCACCGCAAGTGAGATGCAGCCCTGAGAGGCTGAGCTCAGTCTGCAGCCACACGGGGCTGTTCTTCATCTTTTCAAAGAGTCCGTCTTTGGACGTGCTTTGCTGATACGTGCTGGCGAATAGAATCTGCTGACTGGCCTCGGTTGTACTGTACAGGCTGCTGCTGATACAGGTCGAGTTCACACAGGCTGCTGAAGCGTGCGTGTGTGTGTGTGTGTGTGAGAAGCTGTGCAGTTTTGTGCTTAATTGCATGAGTGGTGCAGACAGTTTGTGGGGATTAGAGCCAGTTTGATAATCCGTCAGTCATTTAAGTGATTTTTCAAGCGAAAAAATACAAGAATTTGCTTCTTCCAGCTTCCAGAAAGTGAAGGCTTCTGATTTTCCCTGGTCTCTGTTGTAAACTGAATATCGGCTGTGACCGTATCATCTTGTTTGAGAAAATGTGTGTGTATGTGTTTGTTAGCTGCACAGCCTGTTTTCAAACACATCGCAGCAGAGTTAAAGACAAACACACACACACACACACACACACACACACACACACACACACACACACACAGCTGCCTCACACCTAGCTGAGGTGTTTCTGATATTCAGATATTCAGAATATTAGCAACACCTCTCAATATAACGTCACCACAGACTGCATCCATCAGAACCACCATAGAGTCGAATCAGCATCTCTGTGACAGGTTCAACAAAAACCCAACATCATAACCTTCATGACTGTGGGATTTATTGCATTAGGCTGCATTAGATTTATGGTATCTGGGCTGACCGTGCAAACCGGCAGCCCAGTGGACTGTTGTTGTTGATTTTACAGTAAATGTCAGATTTCATAAAACACTGTCTCTTTCAAGTGCAATTTCATGAAATCACAATAAGCGTGTGCAGCGTCTGCGCTGCAGTTTATCTGAGCGTTACTTTGACAACAATGTACAACAAAGATAAGAACAGACGTGAGACATATAGCAATCATGTAAGAGCCCATTCTGTGAGGGGTGAACCTGGAAGCCAGACCAGGTTTGAGTATTCTGACATTTCTCTATCTGTATGTTCTGCTCCTGTCTGTTTCTGGTAAACCCTCTGAGGAGTCTGAGGCCTGTCAGCTGTGTCTGAGGCAGACTGACATGCCTTGATATTTTTATATACTTCCCCTATCAAAAAAAAAACATTGATCCCAAAGTGCTACATATGCCTGTATTCAGCAGAAACTCTGCACCAATAATCAGAATGTTTTTTTTTCCTTGAATCAACTGTAAAGATACATTTTTCCAAAACCTATAGAAGCTGTAAAAAATAATAAAGACCTTGTAAACATACGTGTTGGCTTCACATAGGTGATTGAATCACTCAGAAACTTCATGTGGTTTGACAACTAAAAGTGTCAGAACTTTGGAGTGATGCTGTTTTTTGTTTTTTTGTTTTTCAAAGCCAGTGGCCTGCACAACGAATATTGATGAAGTAGGTGTCAACACAGCGTTAATGGCGCCCCTCCCCACTGTCAGAGGTAATGGACCATCAGTCCTGAATGTCACAGTGGCCTTCTCTGCCCCCTCCCAAGCCCGTCAGTTTGGAAAGTTAGTGTGAATTGCAGGGAAAGTAGAGAAAATAAAGGCCTTTTTACAGTTTAGTGAAAATGCTGCTGTTCGATGGATACAATTTTAATGAATAGAGTGCAATCATATTAAATTACTGGAAAAATACAAAATGTGAGCAGCATCAGGCACAAGAATTTCCTCTGGGATGAATAAAGTTCTGCATTTTCTTATTTTTATAACTCTCTGTGAATCTGATCTGCTCCAATGAATATTACAGTCTTATTTTGTATAGCTCACAGTATTAGACTACAGGAGCCTGATATAATGATGACTAATAAAATTATTCATCAGTGAGAGGGATACTCTCAACATTAGTGCAATACAAATAACATAAGGCAGCAGAGTCTGAGAAGGAAAGTGGGAAAGAGTGAACATTTTTAATTACACTATCTAACTTTAGCTAATGGTTAATGAATGAGTTCACTTTGTCAGTGCAGCTTAATGAAAAGAAATCTTGATGGACTCAGCTCTTTGTTTCATGGGCCACTGGTCCCATCTCCATGAAGTCCTGTAGATGTTCATGGCCATTCTTTCATGCTCCCAAGAGGATGGACATTTTTAGGACAAAAGTTTGCTCGAATCTTCAGTTTATTTCAAACAACAGCAGTTTGTGTCGTGGAATGTTTTGTCAGCGCTTTCTCTCCTTTCTCGTCGCCTTAAAATATAAAAAAAACATTCCCCAGTAAATAAATACACCAGAGGCGTGACCCCGCTTGATCTGTTTGGCTATCTTTGCTCTCTGAGGGCAAGTGTGACACCGGGCTTGTGTTGGGGTTTAAGCACTTTATGTTAAGGTGAGGAACTGAGCTAAACTGACAGCTGCATTACTCATTTATGACAGTCCTGTGGTTCTCAAATGTGTGCTGTGATCAGGTCTGACATGCTGTGCACAGATGAAATGGTGAGATGCTCCTGGAGGTCAAAAAGCTGCTCTCATATTTACCACTCAGGAACAGAAGGAGGGGGGCAGAGCTGTGTCATGGTTGGTTTGTCCGGCCTTTGTCAGGTGGCAGATGCACTTCCTCTCAGAGATCTGTCTGCACTTCCTTTGGCTTTACAAAAAGACACTGACATATTTCTGCAGGAGTTAATTGATACCGTATTGGCTTGGCCTTTACAGTAATTGCTAAATGACTAGCAACAGAGGAGCTATCATTAGAAATGTACTGAAACAACAAATCTTCCCTTTCTAATTGGTTTTGTTAAAGCACTTTATTAGGAACACCATACCAGAACTGGGTAGCGCCTCCCTTTGTTCTTAAAACAGCCTCAGGTCTTTGTGGCGTTGATTCCACAACATGTTGGAATTTCTCCTCTGAGACTCCATGTCACATCGTTTCTGATCTTCAGATCTGGGGACTGAGGAGGCCACAGATGTACAGAGAACTCACTGTCATGTTAGTGAAGTTTGAGACGACTTTGGTGAATTATCATGCTGAAAGTAGCCGTGAGAAGATGGTAAACTGTGGACATAACTCTGACAGGCTGTGGCATTCAAACCATGATTGATTGGTATCAAGGGGCCAAAGTGAGCCAAGAAAACATTCTCCACACAGTGCTGACTTGCAGTTTTCGATTACCCGAAACAGAAATACGACAGAAGTTATTTAACTTGAAACATAATCGCTCAAAGAGTTGAACTGCGTGTGCATGTAAAGAGAGCTTTATAACTCATCTCCTTCTGCCTCAGGCCACAAACCTATCAATCATCCCTTGCAGGCGTTGGACACACATGTGGGTGATTAAATTATCCAGAAATTTCATGTGGTTTGACGACTAAAGTGTCAGAACCTTGGACTGGCAAAACAGGTGTCAACACACTGTTAATGGTGCCCCTCCCCACTGTCAGAAGTAATGGCCCATCAGTCCTGAATGTCACTGTGGCCTTCTCTGCACCCCCAGACCCATCAGTTTGGAAAGTTAGTGTGAAGAGACAATAAAGGCCTTTTTATAGTTTAGTGAAAATGTTGTTATTCAAATCCAAACATACAACTGATAACATTTTGATAAATTTTATTAATTTTCATCCATACATTTTTTGGGGGGGGGTGTGTAAAAATTCAAGTTTTAACAGAAACATATAAACAAAGATAAAAAAAAAAAGATATAATAGGTGACCTCGATAACTGTGCCAGGATGTTGAATTTTAAGTTAGCACACTTTTTACTCCGACCTCATAAACAATGCCCAGAATATTACAGCTAAAGTAAATTGGATTGCTTTTTCAGTAAGAAGAGGTGTAAGGGTTACAATTTGAAACTCATTAATTGCACTACAGTTCCTTATCCCAGCCTCTTCGCTGTCTTGCCAGGAGTTGACATGAGGACTGCTGTCAGTTTTGTTTTGGTGCATTCAGTAAAGAGACTTGTAAAGGGCTTAGCTTAGCTTAGCTTGGTGTTTAGGCTCGAGGCTGCCTCCCCCAAAAGTGGAGGGCTACACCTTCTTGTAATAGCAGTCTGATGTGTTACCTTACTGTGAGTGGTAACATGACTTTTTTCAAGGTTGCTGGCTGGAAAAAGCAGAGGCTTAACAGCTGATCTGACCCTCTTCAGTGCGGGTCTGTTGGAGGAATAGTCTATTGCTACAATTACAGTGATTCCCTCACAGCAGGTGGAGCCCGCTGCACCAGACATTCATCTTTTATAAGCCACAATCTGTGTCCCGCGTGGCAAAGCACCACACACATATATTTACTTAAAATTTCATGCTTCAAGTTAGCTCAGCAGGCAGATACTTCACAACTAATTATTTCCCATCTGAAGCACCTGCAACGTGCTCGAGCGGAGCTGGCATTCAGCACAACGGCAGAAGTGACGGCATGTGTGCGTGCAAACGAGATGATACCGCCGCAGATTCACTCGGCTAATGAATGTGGAGCAGGCACTCAAGGAACACCTACTGCTGTACACATTCAAGGCCTGATGAATTTATCAAAAGGTAAATGAGGCAGAACACCACGGTGTGACAGCACAGGCACTTTTCCTCATGTTTAAACATACAGTACTCTTCTCAGAGACAAAACCAACTGCAAGGACTGGTGCAGTACAAACAGAAGATCCTGTGCTGTGATTGCATTGCATGATATACGATGCAGTGTAATCACAGCATATAGAGGAACAGTATATGATTATGGCTCAAGCATTACTCACCTCATCATCCTGATTCCATAACAAACGTGAACTGTTTGTACAAAAGCTTTTTGATCTGATATGTATGAAATCTTTTTATGTCATATATTTATTCTTTATTTTATTTTGTTATGTTGTTTTTTCCCAGTAAATAAGAAAAATTTTGTCCTAATCTGAACAAAAAGAATTTATTCTCAAAATGCCACCAAAACTAACAAGTGGCAGCATTTTCACCAAAACAAAGCATAAAACAATGTTAAAAATCATAATTTAACTGGTAGTTATCAGGAAATCTTGATGAGAGAATTAGTTTCAGAAATTGCCAATTTTCTACTCTCCCACTCTTTTGTATACCACTGCAGCAGTGCTGCGTTCCTTTACTCTTATTTAATTTTTTTGGGAGGACAGCGTCACTGTTGGCT
Source organism: Toxotes lorentzi (assembly GCA_037833715.1). Lineage (NCBI taxonomy): Eukaryota > Metazoa > Chordata > Actinopteri > Toxotidae > Toxotes > Toxotes lorentzi. Next base: position 3,347,245 of record JBBMJY010000007.1, on the reverse strand, counting down.
CTGGACAGATTACTGTGTTGACTTCATGTGAAAGATTTATGACGCTATGTTTCCATCAGAATGACTTGATTTTCTAAGCTGAGGTTGAATAACGCGCGGTGCTGCAGAGGACTATGTGTTTGCTGTATTTAGTTAAAATGAGTAAATGCAGCATTTCTGTGCTTTGCCTGATCTCTGGGTGACTGCAGCTCTGCAGAGACATGAAATGAAGAGATGTACAGGTTTTATCTTGGGGAGAGGGTTTTCTTTCTTCTTATCCTCCTCTTGAATTATTCGACTGTGTGGTGTGGAGATGCTACACATGCTGCTGTCTTCACTCTGTTGTTTCATGTTTTCTGGTCATTGTCTGAGAGCATGAAATGTTGGTTTTAAAGTATTTCACCCCAGTTCTACACTAGAGTCAGGGAGGTATCACAGCATATGTAATTTTAGCTATCTGATATTAGCTAATCCTCAATTTAATACCTGAAAAATGACTTTGGGACAGTGATGCAAAGATCATACAAACATCTATTAGCGCTACTTGACTTACAAAATTATTTACAATGTCTTATGCTTCCAGAGACATTAAATGTATAGACTGTACACGGTGGTATATGGCAAAAGCTTTGACATTGCATATATATATATATCTCAGCCTCTGTAGATAAGAAGCTAAACCACCATGTACAAGTGTTTTTACTGTCAGAGTTCAGTCTTCAGAAAGCCAAGGGAAGAAGGAAGCTTTTCCTCTACTGTCAGCTGCAGAGTCAGAGCACAGAACAAAATGCTTTTTGATTGTAATGAGTAAGAAGAAAATACAGTGGATACATGATATAAGACTATTTAGAGAAATAATTTCTGCCTGCTCCCTCGGGAGCAGAAAAAAATCTATTGTGATGAATATGGCGCCAGTGAAGGCCCTTCCATTTCCAGCTGCATTGGTCACACAGTGATGCTGTGCTGATTCCCAATCTATAGAGTGCAATGAATATGCTTCAAATAGCTGTAGAGTCTGAAAGTTTCAACCTCTATTTATTTTCGGTGTTACTGGCAAAGGGTTTGAAAGGATTATCAACACCCACTTTCTATCGACTGTGCCAATAAGATGGATGCAATAATCAGCAAGAGCCGGTTACAATGATGAAAAATGAGAATAAGATCCTGTTTTGAACATTCAGACTCCAGAATGAACAAACTGAGTGTCACATGCAGAGGTCTGCCTCTTTCATCGCTGGATTTCTCCTTCCGTATAACACAGGTTATTATTGTATGTAATTACACTGTGTGATTATCTGTGAATCAGACACAGGCCTGGATGTTCACACTCTATGATTTGATACTGATTATGTTGTATTCATATGGAACAGACAAAAAAAAACTGTTGTACTTTGGAGGCTCAGGTTCACAGGATCAGATGCAGAGGTAAAGAAAATGCCGCTGCACTTTCAGAACTATGATGCAGTTTTTCATTTGATTTCAAAGAAGACAGAGAAGAGTCACTTTTGAAATATGAACCAGGGTCTAGTCAAAGTAGTACACTGCAGCACCGAAACATAAAAGCTGAATGCCTGTGGGCTGAACATTGGTCTAAATATTAACAGATAAGCAATCAAGGTGTTTATCTGTTCAGTATATTTTCTCAGAATAAGCCTTCACGTTTTGGCTGTGAAGATGAGTACATGCCCAAGTCCTTTAATACTGGATATCTGCCGATTCTGATCTAATACTTAAATTTACCCAAACTTTGATTAAATATAAATCTGACAATTTGAAATAAGAAGTGTGGTCTTCTAAATGAATCTACTTGATTAACTTGACTTATTGAAATGATATGAATGGAAGTTTAACTGGGAGAGTGCCACGCCTGAAACTCATGTGACGCCATCCACTAGAGAGAAGACGTGTGTCTCTGTTGGAGTTGTTGGAGCTGCAGAAACACCATTGTGCTGTGGTGTCACAGAGTGATGCTTCTGTTGGCTCACGAAGAGTCTTTGGCTGAGTGCAAACATCAGACATCCACACAGACCCAACAACAGCCAAGTTTAATTTTGGCTGCTCAGAGAATTAATATTAGTCAGTAACAGCTGATGTAATGTGCTGCCCTGGCTGTTTTTTTTTAAACCGGAGAAAGTGATGGTTAGATGGTTAGCGAGTGAGAAGCTCTTTGCTGGAGCTGCTGCTTTATTCACACAGTATTGGCAGAATGGGAGAAAAAAACAGAAAACCCCTTATTAGGAGCGTTAATGCATTATTCCGAGCTAGTAGTAACCTTGTCGTAGGATAAACAGCCTAAATGAGCTGCTTTTGCTAAAGTTTTGAATGCATGGCAGCTCATTACCAAGTGAAACCAGATACAAACAAACATTATATCATCTTATTAGTCTTAGTATTGGATTTTCCATTCCCAGTATCTCAGACTCAGAATGACAAGCCTGTGGCTGACATGATCCGTTTCTCCCACTCTGCTGCTCATAATCACGGTTTAAATGACACGACATGAACGTGGCGTTGGTAAATCCATGCATTTCGCCAACCCGGGTTTCAGAACAGACTTATTCCCCGTGAAGCAAAGAAAGGATGAGATTATGATTGGCTTTTTTTTAGCCACTGAAATATGCACGGATCGGCCCCTGGTACTAATCCTCCAGCTCGGAACATCCCTAATATTTTCTGTTCACAGTTCAAACACTGGCCATCAAGTGTTGTTACCACATAAGGATGTTTTAATCAGCTAATAACACCTGCAGCACGTGGACCAACAGTATGTTGTTGTTTAATTTGGAGGACTTGTAACCATTTACAGGTTCTATTACATTAACAGTCTATATTCTTACAGTGCGTAGATACGGTTTTAACTGTCGAGCTTATTCAGCCTGTTGCAGCAGCTTTGAAGCAGTAAATATTTCAGAGCAGACTGAGGGCAGCACAGTGGCACAGCCGTCCTATCTAAATGTGTCTTGTCTTGAGTGACTACCCACCATAAGCTATGTAAAGCACTGGTGTGAAATCTTCCTCTGTGAACCATTCCCTCTAGACCAAACTGGTATTTAAGAAAGTCCCCCTCTCTCTCTCTCTCTTTTTTTTCTCTATACCACTCCACAGGACCTACTCTCTCCAAAGATGTTTCCTTCTAGTCTGAAGTACAAAGTCAAACTACTAAATCAATATTTGGATCTTTTTACTTGAAGCTAAATGGTGCTTTTATAGCTTCTCTCTTTATAATCAAATTGTACTGGATGGATTTCAGTTACCTCGCCATTTAAAAGTAAGCTGCTGGCTTCAGGACAGAGGCGTGAACAATCAAATCATGCAATAAACAGTAATATAATCAGTAATATAATCAGTCTATTGTCAAACATTATTATGATGTTTTTAATGAGCTGTTAGTGTTAAGATATTAGTTAATTAAGTTAGTTACTGCTTCTGTAATTAACACAGCTTCAGCTTATTATTGCCCCATATGATCCCATTTTTAAGGAGATACTGTGCCAGTATTACCTTGTCTTTACCGAGCTGTTGTGTATAATGCTCCCAGAGATACTATAAGCCAACAGAAAATTAACTCAAATCCTGCTTCACTACGTTCCTGAATGAGGGTTGAATAATTCATGTTTGGCAGATGAGATGTGTATAATCAGTAAAGCTGTCGATAGTCCAGTAAAACATCCTGCAGGCTACCTGTAAATGCTCGTGGGTCCCTTTAGATTATATGCAGTGTTCAGAGAAATGAAGTGCTACAGTAAACCGAGCAGTGTTTCTCAGTCATTTGTATCGACGTGTGCTTCCTTGAATTCAGCCAGTGTTTGGCGCTAATTGTCAGCCAATACCTCAGCTCTGCTCAGGCTGTCGCTGAGCAGGGGTCACCGAGCCCCTCGGCCCGTTAGGCCACGCAGAGTATCATATGAAGCTTTATCGGTGCCACACAGAGGGTCTGAAGCCGCTCTGTTACCAGATGCTATCACTTTACCCTTTGATATTATTGATGCTGTGGTCTGTGTTGACTGAACCTATGTTCCCTCCTACAGTCTGCCTTAGCTCTAATGGTTTTATTGCCCCGTAGCAGAAAGTTATATTGTTAAATGTGTACGTTTTTGTTTATTTGTTTTCTTGTTATGGTTGCTAACTTCTTTTTTTTGTTCGTTTCTGTTTTGACAGAATTAAATCAAATCAAACCTGTGGCATTAAACCCTGCATCACTTCTTCTTCTGTGATCAAAACAAGTGAAGAAATGGTTAAAACAAATTTCTGGGGTTTAATAATCTCTCTCTGATGGCCCGATCGCTTCTGTTCTGTGTTGGTGACACAATTAGTCAAAATAATCAATCACAATACATTAATAGATGACAGCTTTGATAAACCGCTTAACTCATTTTTCAAGTACAAAATACAAACAGCCTGTTTCATTGTCATGTGAATTCAGGCTTCGAGGGTTTTTTGGACTTTGTGTCAGAAAAATCGAGCCATTTGAAAACATTTTTACAAGTTATACATGTATATTTATTATATATGTTACAGATATTATAATATATATTCTACGTAGTTTATAAAGGAAGCAGTAACTGCAGCTGTCAGATACATTTAATGGAGTAAAAATGTCTCTTTAAGCTCAGGGAATGTGAGTTGCACTCTTAACTGTTTTTAATCACAGAGGTTTGATCCACCCAGTGAAGAGGATCAAGTCAGATTGAGGAGTCTGCTCTGCTCTGCTCCATCCTTCGCCTGTCTCTGTTGCATGTTCTATTTTTACGAAATCCCTTTGGCATTTTTTCATTTCCAACTGTTTGTACATTTCCTGAGACTCGATATCCAAGAGGAAACTCAGGCTTCCTCATACTTGGTGAGCCGTGTTTATTTGATTTGGGCATGTAGTCATCTTCAGGTACGATGACGCCTCTGCTGCTGGAGCTTAAAATATCCTGCCCATGTGTGGTACAAAAGGCACTTTGTTGTGATAATTGATTTCTTTGTGGAGCAGCATCTGTTTTGTACACTCAGGTTAAGGCAGCCTTTCTAATGAGCAGAGGAGAGCATTGGAAAAAGGGCTGTATGTACAGTATGGCAGCCTTATTTCCACTCCCAAACACTGAATCTAATGTGTAGCTGACCATGAAGAGTGCGTGGTTTCAAGGATCTCACGTTACACCACCTTTCGGCTGCTCCCGTTTTCCGCGTGTTTAATTTGGCGTAGGGCTTTTATGCCAGATGCCCTTCCTGACACAACCCTCCCGGTAATCCGGGCTTGGGACTGGCACTGAGAATGCACTGGCTCGTGCGTCCTCAGCGGCTGGTTTCGAGGAGCCAGGGATCGAACCGCCAACAAAGGAATCAGCGGACAACCTGCTCTGCCACCTGGGCCGCAGCCCCCATTTTCTTCAATTCAGAAGATTATTTGCATGAAATAACTTTCTGTTCCATACTTCACATATATAAATAAATAAAACTGAATTGAATTGAATTGAATATATTTTGATTAAATGATGAATATCCAACAGGCCAGAGAGCAGAGTGAATGTTTTCAGTCATTCATTGGGAACAAGCGGTTAAGAGGAGAACATCTTTTATTTTTAAAATGAAAGGAAAGTAAATAGTACAAGGATATTGGGGAAAAAAGGCATTAAAGGATGAGGCTGGCAATATTTTGTATTTTTCTATTGCCAATAAATCCTGTGAAGAGACCACAGCCAACAAAGAACTGATAAAATGTCTGCGTAACCAAGCCTGATGTACTGTAGCTTATTCCTCCACTGTTGTCCACAACCTATTAAAAATACATCAGTGAACCGCACAGTGACATGCTCCTCCATTATGGTAAATACAGACACTGCATTGTATTTTGAGCTGATCACACATCACACCGTTCTAATGCTTTAAATATTCACTAGAGCATCGAATGTCTATTAAGCAGCAGCTGAAAATAGTTCCCAACAAATGCTCTACTTTGCTAGATTGCTAAAACCTAAAGTGCCCAGCTGTTTCAGGAAATTACTTCCTCTCACCTCTTCAGTAAGAACCAATCAGGTGGGAGCTCAGGAACCAAAGCACATAGAGGGTAGGGGTGTCAGAAAGTAATAATAATATGATAAACTGACAAACACACTGTTGATTTTGGTCTTTTTATGGGATAAGAGAATTGCCAACATTACACTTCTGTGCCGTCCGTCTGTTGCTCTAGAAAAACATCATTCTCACAGTTGGACGTACAGTTAAAATGTACTTAATGTGTGATTTCAAGGGAGATTAAGTGTTCCCGCTCAGCTAGCAGCTATGTGAATGCGCTCAGATGCATGTCTGGGTTCATTTGGCTATGAGTCTCAAGCCCCCGCGACCTGCAGACAAATGAGCCTCCATCCATAAGTCTTCCTGACTGACAGCCAGGCATTTGGCTCCGTACCAAGCCTGCAAACAACAACAGGGTTTGTACGAGGCACATTTTGCACACGGAGAAACTTCCTCCGTGCTCGGAGAGAGAGTCGGAGAGTTATGGTTCACCTGTCAATTTGAGAACGTGTGTTACACCATCAAAATATTGTTGGTTTGTTTTGCCTTTTTTAAGCTGTCAAGGTCTCATTTGTTGTATATGGCAGTGTCAAGCGTAGATGGAATGGTGGAGCAAAGCAATTGAACGCGCTTTTGAGGTGTAAGTTCACATCAGAGAGGTTTTGTCAGCTCTTCAACCAGAGATGAATCGTTCAAGAAAGGATGGATGGATGCAGATTGAAAGGGAGATGAGAGGAGTTCTCCTTTAAGGATCAAACGTAGGATCTGGGAGACTTTTGACAGATTAAAAGTGCTGCGCTTGCATAATAATCCCAGTTCTTGTAGTGGTGTGTTAAGATGCCATGCCAATGTTCTCATTTCCCCAGTGAACATCTGCAACTGCATTGCAGCTCAGCCATAATTTGAGTCTTGGACAAAACAGCTTGATCCACTTTAGTCACACTTGAAATCAGGATTAGAAGAATCTCTTGGCAAGCGATCTGAGAGCAGTCAAATCAGGTCAGACGAAATTCACAGGGACGCCCAAAAGGAGAACGAGCTCATGCTGTCAGTTCTGCTGCGCTCTTGTCGGCCAGATGGATGGCCAATTGCCACTCCAGATGTGCTCAGAATCCATCTGAACTCAAACAAAAAGCCTCTCACAGTCAAAAGAGTGAACTACAGGTTGATGGAGAGAGAACAGGGATAATTGTAATCAGGCTGGTGCCAGTTTTCATTACGCTCTCAGATACAGGCCTTAATGCAGCTCTGCACTCGAGTGAAGCCAAAAAGCAAAGAGGATGTTGTTTTTTGTGGCAGGCAGGGCCGGTCAGAGGAAGATGAGGCTGACAGCTTTAGATCACTGGACTCTAAATCTGCTCCTGCTTGTTGGATGTGATGTAATCTCACACTGCAGGATTAAAGAGAACACACACATACGCACAAAAGGAGTCATGGTTTTCTGTGTAGTTTTCAGGGGTCACTGCATGGGTTAATAGACTGTTTGAGGCACCTGAGCACTGGATAAGTGAGGCAGACCTGTTATTTTCCCCAGTTCTTGCTTTAAAACTTCTCCACCGACAGGTAAAGATGCACTTTGAACCAACATGCATTTTCTATTTCCAGCGAGGCGTCTTCAGAGCCGTCCTTTATGTAGTCAGATTTGCATGTGAAATAAGTTGTATAAAATGTACACAAGACTTAAGCAGCACCAGTGTTTGGAAGTTAATGGCCTCTGATTTCCGTGTTTTCTCTCCGTTTTCTTTCGCAGATAATTGCAACGGTCCTCTAATATCAGCGTTACCCCATACATCCTTTCAGAGCTCCTCTCAGTCCTCAGCCAGTTATGCTGCTTACAATGCCAAGCTCAACAGAAGAGATGGTGAGTACAAGAAACAATGTTCCCGCTTTCATTTCTGAATGCTTCAATTACGCACCACCCACCTGCCTCACCCGCAGCTACCAATGAACGTTAACAACAGAGGCAGCAGAGCAGAAAACAGTCATACCAACTGTTTTTGTTATGGTCCCGTGGGTTGTTTCTGAAGACAGTGACAAGCTGTGAAATATGAGGACTTGCTGCACTTTGCAGTTTTAGCTCAGGTGGACACTGTTCCACTATTTTAAAGGGATGGGAAAGCGATGGCTGTGTATTAACTCGCAGAGTAAAACAGAATACGTTTCAAACAGCATTTTTAAATAATGCTATACGGATTGGTAGAGACAGATGGTCCTGGTTCTAATTCAGTCACAGAAAAGTCAGAATCAGAGAAAAAAACAAAATCAGAGCGACAAGGTGGACCAGCGTTGTTGTGATAAGGGTACTGCCCCGTTTGAGGACAGCCTGAGGAGTCAACTGCCATAAGCAAATCAAAAGTTCCTGGAAATTTAAAACTAATAAAAGACAGATGGCAATAAAAAGAGTTTTGACTGTGGCTATTTTCAAATGTCAAATCAGTCACAAGGAAAAGGAAGCAGTCTGATTGCTTTGATTCTAAACGTTCTGCGACACAGTGAACTGTCCGGTCGTCATCTCTTTCCCTTTAGTCTCAGTAACTCTGGTACAGTTTGTAGCCTCTCAAGTAAAAGGGAACTGCTGTTGAATAAATAACATTCAACAACTACAGCTCCCTTGAGTTTTGAGCATACTACATATGCCATCAAAACCTAATCAGAGCTGAACAGTCTGTGAATGCTAACAAGATAATCCTTTTAAGATTGTAGGAAAAGTACCAAAATATTTTGTAGCAGGTGCATTAGTAGCGGCTGAACACGTTTCAGGATGAATCAGCTATTTTGCAAGAGCTGAGGACCTCCACTGTGGCAGCTGGAGTGTAACTTCACCTTGAAGGCTTTTATACACAAACACTGCCTGTGTACGTAACAATACTTTCTACATTTTTGCAATCTGAGCCCGGTGCCGACTGAGCATAAACCACAACAGTCCACTGTTCATCGACAGAATCGACGTTTAATGGATCCCCCTGCCTGTGTTTCTCTGCTCTACACCAGGAGCGGGAGGCTGGTCCCCCATGGTGACTGACCAAGAGCCCTGGCTCCAGGTGGACCTCAGGGAGCAGATGGAGGTGACAGCTGTGGCCACACAGGGACGTTATGACAGCTGGGACTGGGTCAGCAGTTACCTGCTGCTCTACAGTGACACGGGCCGGGCCTGGAAACAGTACAGGCATGAGGACGGTGTCGGGGTGAGTCTACACGTGGATGTTTCACTTGGCCAACATTCTGTAAATCTTAAAGTTTCATCGTTCATTTGCTCTGTGCTGTTTACAGCTGAATGCCACAAAAATCAGTGTTTTTTGTTTTATTTTGGTCGTAAAACAAAACTAACAACTTGAAATGTGCGGAAATGTCCAGATGTAGAAGCAACAATGTCTAAAGTTTATTTTTGGCTGTTTAAAGGAATAGGTCGACATTTTGGGAAATACACCTCTCTGCTTCCTGGTGGAACGTTAGAGGAGAAGATTGATACCACCCTCACATGAGTGTGTGGACTTCTTTAGCCTTTGTTTAATCCATATAGAAACCAGAACGTAAAAATGTTAAGTTTTTGTTTTTAAGGGAAGTTTTAAAAACTGATTCACGGCTCAAACCATGCTAACCGTCTGCCCCTGCTTCGAGTGGCTAATCAGCTCCCGGCTGTGGCTCCATATTTAACGCACAGAAAAGAGAGCGGTAACCTCTGTGTGTATCGATCTTCTTCTCAGCAGGAAAGTCAATATGTATATTTCCCAAAATGTCGAACTATTTTAGAATTTAAGAAATGTAAAACAAACACGGCTGTGATGTGGGCGGATTCATATTTATGCAACTTGTTTTCAGGGTTTTTTTGGTCAGACAGTGAGAATTAGATGTGACCTTCTGTCACATGAGATAACTCTTTTTCATGTGTTGTTCTCTGTGGACCAAGTGATTGATGACATTACAGTGCAGCGTCAGATAACATATCCTCTCACGTTTTTCAGACAAATTTCAAAGTGTGGCGAGTATCTGGTGTCAACACAATTATGATACTGCTTTCTTATTTTATCCTTCACGTAATGTCACAATATTTTATGCCAGCCCGCGGAAGGACTCCGAGCCTAAGAAAATAGCCTCATATTGGCATATGTCATTAATTCTTAATTGTGTTTGCCCCAATAATGTCAAAGGCTGCCAACAAGATGGTAAATTGTTTTTCAGTGTGTTTTCTACTTGGCAGTCGAATTAGCATAGTGTGTAGTTGCCCACTGGCACGTCACTGCTGCAAAATGATCTTTTTTCATTGTGTTGGAACTAGAAGGGAGCAAAGATGTGAGGGCGAACAATCTGTCTCATGCTGTGTTGTGAATTATTTATGTTCCTCCACATTTAAAAATGCATTATCTAAAGTACACTAGAATATAGGAATTAGAGATGAAATCAAACATCATGTGGCTGAAAAACAGGGTTTTAAGTCCGAGCCAAGTCGGAACCTTCCTCCACAAAACCCTGTAACAATATAAAACATACTGTGTTCAATGGTATGTTATTGTGCCTAACAACAAATGTGCATTAATCCGTATTTGAAAGTAGTCCCCAACAAATGTGCCATTTACTCTTGTTATAGTCATGCTTATTAAAAGCTACAGAGTGCCAGATTTTTTTAGAAAATTATCCTGGTTTTTTTTCCCCAACAAGTCAACACACAATAAATTTAAGCTGAATAGTTCTGACGTCTTTACTCTCTGAAACAGTGAAACAGTTTTATAGAAAATGCTCGGGAATTCATTCACCATCTGGAAAAAACTGTTGCAGGAGTTTTTGTTATCTTAGACTTTTACCCCAAGGTTAACTCGTTTCTGTAAACAAAAACACAATAACTCAACTCAATTTTGAATTAGCGTAGAGTTCCTCAAAAATAATATGAAATATGCATGTGATGAAGTTTACTGAGACCTTATTGTACGTGTTTGGAGAGATCTCGTGTTAAACAGCTGACAGCTTCTTCCACACTTTCAGTCTCAGCGTGAAGATGAGGCATTTTGTCCCAATATTGCCGACAAGACCTGCAGCAACCGCCCTTTGTAACTGACGCATGAGAGAGACAAAAGAAAGATGCTAAACTTTCACATAATAAGATTCATGTTTCACTCAACCAGTGCTGCACCATACCAGTCAAAACAGGCAACATCCTCTGGCAAGCAGACTTGGCAAACATCACAGCCAGGCCTGACTGGTTGTTATGCTTGACATATTTACTGATGCGTATTAAATGCACACTCACAGAAAATTTAAACCTCACGCCTCCCCGCTCTTCTCCGGTGTACACGTGAACTCAGATTTTAAGATAGTGGAGGTTGAATAGCAGCCAATTAGTCTGCCGTCTCCAATGAAACTCACACCCAAGCTGACTAACTACAGCTTTCTACCAGGACCTTTGGCTGATACTAACCCACATCCGTCTGGCATTTTAACAAGTGAAGCTCAAAGGTAACAGCTCACTGTCAGAAAGTGAACTGAGGGGGACTAATGGGAGAGCAGCAGCTGCTGATATGACTGCTAGCTCTCAGCCAATCTGAGCTAATGCTGAGCCAAATTAGATCCATAGAAAAATTAGCTCTATAAAAACAAAAAAAAAAACCTGGGCTGTGGGTCAGTGATCCTACCAGCATGCTTCAGTTTTCTCAAAACAAAATGGTATGGGACTTTGATACTGCCTCAGTAGTCTGCATTAAAATGCACAGTATTATGTAACATGAGATAATGTATTATAACTATCCTGAGGGTGGCACTAGGGGATCATTAAAACCTTAAGTTTTTCCTCATGGAGCATGACTAACATCGCTCTTAACAGAGCATTAAATACGTTGTTTGCAAAGTCATCATTTTGGTGTTGGCGAAGCAAAGCCCTGGAGAAATAGTCATCCTGCTCTCAACTTAAGCTGACCCACTGACATCTGCACCCCGAAGCTCCGCCACTGGGTGTTAAGTAAAACACTAGAGATAGAAGTTAAATACAACATACATGCATACAACCTCTTCTTCCTGTGCAAACATGAAAAAGTGTTTTTTTTTTTTTTAGTTTCCGACTTCAGTGACAGTGTTGACATCTGCTCCTGTCAGTCTTCTGTCTGTAGAAGTGTTCTGAGCAAAGCCTTATTAAGTACTAGAGGAACATGTGAAACAACAGGACGACTGTCTTTCTACAAGCTGATAATGACCTAATTAGTGAAAGCCAGGGGAGGAAATCTGTGAAAATGACTTATGTCTGTGGAGGCTTTGATGAGTTGAAATGTGGACTTTTATCACCGTATGTGCTGTCAAACACAAAGAATGACTGATTTAGAAAGACTTATTCTTGAATGTCTTTCCTTATGTGAAAAAAATAGGCTTGTACTTGACGAAAAAAATTGCAGAGCTGCCGTCAGTCTAATTCCCTGTATTATATGTTCAGTCGACTTCATGGTAAATTAGCAAGGTGGTCTTTGCAAATATTCAAAGGTGGGAAGAGGAAGCAAGGGGGCCAGATTAATATCATTATCCTTGGAAAGCCTTATTTAGAAATCTCTTCTAAATGTAGCTGTGAATGAATGTGTGAAATAAAATCTCCTCCTTAAGGGGGAAATTTAAACATTCATTTTCTTGCATGTTAGCTGTTCAGGTAGATGGGGATCCAGCGAGGATTAGAATGATTAGAATGTATTTGCACGAGTGCTGAAGAGCAATTTTCTGCTCCTAATAACGTTTCTTTTAACAGCACAACAACAACACTCCAGATTGGCCTTGCATGTTGATAGTGCCTGTGATCTTAAACAGCCTGATCTCGTAGGAATCTTTTGTTCACTATGCATAAAAATCGTCGGCTCAGTTAAGAGCTGCATTGCTCTGGAGATGGCGGTTTAGTTGGTTGGTCGGTCAGTCTGGTGCAGACATTTTGCGCAGACATTCATGGTCCCCAGAGGATGAATCCTACTGACTTTGGTGATGCCCTGACTGTTCATCTAGCGCTATGTCGAATTTTCCAAAACTTTGCTACCACTGCTAATTAGCAATTTAGCACATTAACACCTTAAACTGCAATGGTGAACTTGGTAAATATTATACCTGCTACACATCAGCATGTTTACATTGCCGTTGTAAACATCTTAGCGAGACTCGAGTGCAGAGAACGCAACACATCAGTGAGATCAGACTTCAGTCATTTCTAACTAAGATATTGAAGAAATATCTAAGGTCTTGTAGATCCTGGTCAGGACCTTCTGGCTGACTGACTCGAGACCAGGGACTGAAGCAGTATTTTCACTCGTGGCAAGGTCACGTATTTGTAATTTCCACTACGTGTTTCCTGAGGCGGTTTAACTGGCCAATGACCTCCCTGAACACACTGCAGCGTCTTCATCGCCGGCAGCAGGATTTATCCCCCAGTGAATTGATTAAAATAAACTTATGTGCCTGAGCTGTATGCAACATAAAGGAAAACTGACACAAGGGAGCTCATCACTGGAGAGGAAGAGTAAAGAGTCTTAATGAACAGGGAGGGAGACTGTTCCACAGTGACAGAAACATAAATAGAAATAATGAAGTCACTGCGGGGTTAGGATTGTTTATGCGGATAAGGACCAACGCCGGCCCTCTGGTCCCTCGGAAAATCTCCTGCACCCTCAGGCCTTTACTCAGAGACTTTGCCTCATCTCCCGGCTGGAACGCACAGGATGTTCTGTCGTAAGTTTTTCCAAAGAGGAGAAAACACGAACGTCATAGCTCAGGACAGCCTCAGTGGTGTTCTTGGAGTGGAAATGCTCTTGAATGCTAATGACTCATGCTGACGTGTGTGAGCATTGTTAGCTAATGAACTGTTAGAATGACTGCTCTGCAGCCTCAATCAGAGTTCATTTGGTTCATTAGATTTTCCAGAAGTTCAGCTGGGAGTTCAAGCGGAAAGACCGGGCTAATAATTACGATACGTACACCATACACTAAGCATACCTTGATTTTATGTGGTGTGTTATCCTAACCAAAGAAAAGAAAAGCTGTATTTTTCAGTTATTTCTGAAAACTGTTCTTTTTTGTTACTATTGTTATGGGCGATGTCCTCCTACAAGGACACACATATTTTCTGTCCATGTTTTTTGTTTTTCTGTTCCTGTCATAGCTTTCACACTGGTTTGAAGTGGGCAGGACTCATTTGGGGAAAAAAAAGCTATAATTTATTCTGAGAACTGATCTTAACGACGTCTGAATCAGAAGTTAATGACAGTTGGTGGCTTGATTGCTTATGTTGCCAGCACTGTCAGTCAAATCAGCTCAAACCACGCCCACCGAGTCCTGAGGAAGAACATCGTCCAAGTTTTTCGCTGTTTTTGATTAATAAATAATTCCCGAAGAGGCCTTTTTTTTCTCTGAGCTTTAATTTTGATTGCTGCTTATCTAGTCATGAATATTTGATATGAGTATGCTGTAAAGAAATACTTAACATCTGAAACCATGGTCTTAGGGGCTTTAAATTACAGCTTTTGAATGTCTTCTGCTGTCCTCTACTGTCTTCTACAGCAGTGTATCTTACATAGAACCTGAAAATAACAAGGTCATGGCCACACAGACAGCATGTCATCAGCCTGATTCCCAGTAAAACGCTAATGACAACTTTTGATTTTGTGGCTGAAAACATTTAGAAAACCTTAGTTTTGTGAAAATGTGTGCCTTGTTTTTTCGACCTTGTTTTTTAAATTTGCTGTAAATGCTGTTTGCAGTGCTACAGTAATACATTTTCCTCAACCAAGTGCGTAAACCCCAGTGCCTTTTGCTAATCCCTCCTGTGAATTACTGTGCATGTATAAATTAGGCTAGCTTGTACGTGTTTTAAGACTCAGCCACCAGGCTCCACTCAGTAAAAGGCTCAAAATGGTAAAGCAGTGGCACAAATCACAATAACAGCCTTAACAGTTGCACTGTTGCCTTGATTATTTACCGAGAAGCAGCATCCCAGTGTTTTTAATGATTCCTCTGCTTTGCAGCTATCCACCAGCATCGGAAGCTCATTTGTGCCGCCGGTCACTGTGTTTCTGTTGTTGCGGAAAGCTGAATTATCTGCCTTGTCTGCCTTTACAAAAGCCTGGAGCTCTACTGTCAATGATCTATCTTTTTTGATCTTTATACTACGAGTAGCTATTGATCGGATATGTCACCTGCCCAGAATCAGTTATGAAGAAGCTGGTGATCAGTCATTTGAGGGGAGAAGTTTCTTGTCTCTGCTTCTGTCTCCGTCTTTCATTCGCTCTCTGTTTCTCTGTTCATGTCCCCTGGTGTTGTTTGGCGCAGACTGAAAGTAGAGGAGGGCTGGAAAATAAAAAGAAGAATGACATCTCACAATTGCACTCAGAGGTTTTCATTTTTAGCTCTGAGGGGAGAAAACACAACACGAGAGCACTTATTTTACCCCAGCCTGCCTCAGTGGTCATTTTTCCTCCGTCTCACATGGACCTGTTTGAACGGATATGCTCATATTTCCACACCGCACAATGATTCTTATCACTTTACATTAAGTAGTATGTTCAAGGATAGGAGGAAGACATTACCCTTGGGTTAGCCTTGTCAGCACTTTGTTGTTGTCAGTGCTATGCAAGGATTTAGATTTTTATTCTGCTTGTATTTCAAGTGTTCAGCTAAAAACAGACTTTTCTACTCCCTGGTGAAAATATTACTATTCGCTTCAGATCTGAGGTCGTTTGTTGTTTCTCAGTGAAGCGCTTGTTCTGTATCAGATTTTTTTTTGCTGCCATCACAGCCGCAGTCTTTGTCTCTCTCTGGTCCTGCAGAGGTTTGTCGGGAATGTGAATTCAGAGGCCGTTGTCCAGAACAAGCTGTCCCACCCAGTGAGAACACGCTTCCTGCGTTTCGTCCCTCTCGGCTGGAACCCCAGCGGCTGGATGGGCCTCAGAGTGGAGGTGTATGGCTGCTCCTACAGTGAGTAATGCACACCCTGCAGTTAATACCACGCTAAGAAAGCTCTCAGTCTACACATCAAACCTCTGTAGTTACACCACCTATAAGGATTTGTTCATTTATACATCCAGCTGTTCAGCTACACTCTTGAGATTAATGGGGACTATTTTCCTTCCACCTGCTTTTAACACGCTGTTTAATACTCCAGACAAGCAGAGAAATGACTGATCAAAAGACAGACAGGGTGAGAAACACATATGCACAGTGATCTTCTCACATTCAGCGCTTCCAGAGTAAAACTTTAAATTAGACGCACTACACTACGCAGCTGAAGACAAATGTTGGAACATCTGGTGATACTTTCGCTCGAGTTTCAGTTGTTAGCAAAATGTTGAGACTGTTAACATCAGCATCGTGTTTTCACAGTGAGAGGGAAAATTATTTTCAACATGCAGGTTAAAATCATTGTATGTGGCTTTGTAGACTATTTGTAATATATGAAAAAAAAACTTCAAGACAAACACTTTCCCCATTTTTTTATGCTCTGTCAGACCCTTTTTTGCTTTTCGTATAAGACATCTGACGGGTGGGAGCCTGTGGTATTTTACAGCTTTGTTTTACCTTATAGCAAACGAATAGAGCAAAGTGTTGAGTGGAGCTGAAGTTCTTATTAAATATTGTTGCAAAGAACAGTATATCTTGTAAGAACTACTGTGACCTAGAAACACACACAGGCTCTAATATAGATGTCAGTGTTAATGCTTACACTCATACTCATAATACCAATTTAATTGTAAAAACGTGTTGAGATGTCAAACATTGTTTTCTGGTTGTCACAGCTTATTTCAGGAAACACGCTTTTATACTGCAGAGTCTATTCATTTGGGTTTCACCACTGAGTCATTGCTCTGCCATGACAGGAAAGGGTGTCCCACATAACGGACACAACAAAATGACAAAGGAGTAGCTAAGTGGGCCTACTCATGAAGTGCACTGCACAATGGCTAGCTCCAACCAGTGCTGTGCCAACTGATGCATGTTGAAACGTGTAATATGCACCAGATGCTCCTCACAGACAGACGCAGTAGTCAGAGTACAGTAGACAGGATGTGCCAGTCCTGGGAGAAAATGTGAAAATTGCTGCTTTTCTGGATCATCAGCCTGTTATGACGCATGCCAACACACCAGCGATGTGTGGGTTTCCGCAGACAAACAGTGCTGCAGGTTTGGTCAAAACTGAGTTATAACCTCGACCTGCCATCAGTTGTACAGTTTAAAAGAAAATATTGTGCCACAGAAATGTGTAAATTCTGTGAAAACATATATTTTTTTTAATTTTTACATAATTTATTTCACATAATTAAATAAGGCAGCAGCAAAATCAAATAATGATGGACAAAAAAAAAACGTATGCTAAATGCAGCGAGCTTAGCTGCCATCTCGTTTTTTGACTGTAGTGAATTTATGATGCGCTTTGGTGATTCAGATACTTTTAAATCACATATTTAAATTTAATGAATTAGAAATAAAGGTATAATATTATATAGGTAAAATATTAATTGTACTTGGACACAGAAACACTTAACCTGAACCCTGTTTCCTCAGCTCCACTGATTCTGTAGTTACTGCACCGTGTTGTCATTAATGCCTGGATGACTGTCGGTAAATGAAGTTGTTTTAATTCTCAGAAGAACATTATTAAATCATGATTTCGTAATAACTGTCCTAAAATGTAATATTAAAAGAATACATTAAAATAATTCCATACTTGTGATTGTAATGAGAAACAAAAACAGACTGGACCTCTGTGAGTGTACTGTACATGATAAAAGGAAGAGCTCTTCACACACACACAGTGAAATTAATAACCTGAGCAGTCCTCAATAAAAGTACATGTACTGGGGATTCACTTACACAGCTCTCCCACGCGTTGTGAAGCAGCACTAACTAGATGAGCCAGTGAATTACTGCTCTGTGAAACACCCTCAGAATATCCCACAGTGAGCAGTTTTATGATGACTGACCACACCGCACATCCTGAAATGTATTAGTTGTATAAGCAGGCACAAAGCTAATGTGGCCTCATAGACTCCCCCGTTGTTCAATATAAATGTATATGAACTACTGAAAATACCCTATGAATTACATATAACTGATGAATGGCATTAAGTTACACAAACTGCTAATCTGCCAGGAGAGACTGAGAGGGACGCACAGGCAGGTAACATCACACTGTGTGTCTCTGTGAAGCAGGATTATTTGGAGGTGACACTGAGAATGCCTCATACTATTAACTGATCTCAGCTCTTTTCTCCAGGACTCCCTGAACTCAATTGTATTTGAATGAGGAGAGCGACACAGAGGGATGATCACGGAGACATTCCCTTTATTTTGACAGGGAGCTGGTTAGTTTGGGTATCATGAGTAGGGCAAAGACGCGTGTAAACGGAAAAGTACTCGTCACTGTGTAAAAATACTCTGCCGTGTTCATTTAGATTGCTGTAACATCCTGGGTGTTAGCACCACTGCAGTGCGACAGGCAGAGCCAGATCACGTTCAAACAGTGATTAACGGAGCTACACTTCTCATGACAGCCTGTATGAGAGCTGATAAACCTGTGAAGTCTGCGTCTCCTACAGACACGTTCGTATCGCACAGGTGTATCAACGGCTCCATTTCACTGAGTGTGAAGGTAAGACATGTCAGTGAGTGAGCACGCACAATGCCGGAGACCTGGAGCTGGCTCACCTCCAGCATTAAAGGTGTAAGAGAAAATGGCCTGTTGACACCACTGTGGACAGAATGTAGTTACTGTATGTTGCTTAAATACATTCACAGGAAAGCAGTATCAGTACTGAGGGGATTAAACTGGTGCATTGAGCTGAATTTCATAGGTCTTTACTGAACAGAAAGCCGGTGACAGCGACTGTGTGGTAAATTAAATGGCTTGAAGCAACATTTCCACTGAAAATGTCACACTCCCGCCTTCTTTATCATTTTGTATGATTCTTGTTTTTTTTGTTGTTGTTTCTGTTGTTTTTCTTGTTGCTCCTCTTAATAGTGTTTGCCGCTACGTGCCACAGCCACCCTATTAATATCTTGCACGCTCACATACTTGTTATTCTTGTTTCCCAAACTCCTCCTCCCACAGTTTTGGCAGCATCTAAACATAACATGTTGCCCATTTAGGATTTGCGTTCTGTTAATTTTGGCAGCAATTCGACAAAGTTTTAACAAAATTAAAGAAAAAGAGCTTTTATTGAGAAAAAAGAGCAGTAGTAGCACCAACAGTATCAGTATGAGTATCAGTAGTAGCAGGAGTAGTATAATACCAGCTTTCCACCTGTTTTGGTAATTATTTTATGGATTTTAAGATGTTTCCAATTTTGAGCCTTTAAAACAAAAAATAATTTATTTAATGCTCAAATTAATTGACAGTGCTCAAACATAATTTACTGAGGAACCCACTTACTTGTATGCAAAGCAATAAGGCTGCTTTAAATTTATCCAAAAAAAACAGCAAAAACAATCTTCCCCTGAATAAACACCAAATTTGCAGAATGGCCCAGTCTCATTGAAAATGAAACAGACTAAATTGAAGAGGAAATTTTCCAGACAGTGACACCACTGTAACGACATTTTGTTGCATTTAGTTTTCTGATGTCTAACACTAATTTAAGAGGCACTCTGATTTCCTCTCAGAGTCGTATGTGGCAGACTTTGACGGCAGAAGCTCACTGCTGTATCGGTTCAACCAGAAGTCCATGTCAACAGTGAAGGATATGATCTCTCTGCGGTTCAAGAGCCATCAGGCCGAGGGGGTTTTACTGCACGGAGAGGGGCAGAGAGGAGATTACATCACCCTGGAGCTTCACCGAGGAAGACTGGACCTCTACCTCAACCTGGGTGAGCTGTGCCTCACAAAGCTCTCCCACGAAGGTTTTATTTACAGAAGAATTTAGGCTGAAACGTGAATGTGGTGACGTTTCAATCATTGCTAGACTGAGAGGCTGTGAAGCCTTGAACATAGGTGTATCTGAGGTGCTGTTTTCATTGATTGAGCATTATCAAAGCAATGTGATGGATGTCATGTGTACATCCCCTCCTAGTAATCACAAGAGTCTTTTCACAACATACCAAAGACCAAAGTTAAATTTGATAAATGTGGCAGATGGAACATAGAAAAAAAGATGCAGAGGTTTATGTATCGTCAAGTTAATAAATGACATAAACAGCTGCTAATTCATTGTCCAAATAACCATTTTAGCAGTTTAAACCCACCTTCATACCATTTTATCTGTTTCTGTGCTAGTACACATCATCCACATGAACGGATGGCGAGTAATTGTGTGTATATATGTTTTTTTTTTTTACTTGTTCTACACATGAGCTCTGTGCGACTGCCCTCACACATTTACAGATTCTCTGTGGGAGATATGAAGCTGCTCACTGTGTTCCTGCTGTTCCCTTTGTGTTTCTCCAGACGACAGCAGGCTGAGGTTCAGCAGCGACCGTGTTGCTGTCACTGTGGGCAGTCTGTTGGATGACCAGCACTGGCACTCTGTTCATATAGAGCGCTTCAACAAGCAAGTTAACCTCACGGTGGACTCCCACACACAGCACTTCCAAACCAAAGGAGAAGGGCACTCGCTGGAGGTGGACTATGAGGTGAGTCCACGGGTTGATTAAATTACATAAACTGGAGGTGAGATAGCGGGAGCAGCTTTGTAAATGTGAGTGTACCACTTAATGAATTTATCCAGTGTGGACCAGACAGCCTCACCACTGATAACACAATGATGAGCAGTGGAGTTAGTAATGAGCCTTAGAGAAGTCCATGTACGCCCTGGAGAAG
The DNA here is from genome assembly GCA_037833715.1 of Toxotes lorentzi. Lineage (NCBI taxonomy): Eukaryota > Metazoa > Chordata > Actinopteri > Toxotidae > Toxotes > Toxotes lorentzi. The sequence goes on along the minus strand of JBBMJY010000007.1, from coordinate 3,326,511 downwards.
GGACACGATTTGAACATGTCCATAATGTATAATAATCTGAGAGAAATAACACACTACTGTAAACTGTCGACCTCTAATAACTGCTGCACAGCATTTTACACTGCTGGGGAATCTTTTCGCTTTAAGCCTCAAGAAACTGAATTATTTGCAGTTAGTTAGCTTCAGCTATAGAACTGTACCATCAGATCAATAATGTAGCAATTAAGTGCATATTTAACACTTTTACAGGGGTTTTCTTTTACAATGCATCAGCTTGAGACAGTCATTTCAACGAGGTGAAGTAGCTAAGATTAATGAGCTAGAGCTGATAAAATATTTCAGCCAGCGAAATCCACAGTCACTGGCTAGAAATGCGAAGCCCGTTGCTTTTGTCTGCAATCAATCAGAATCCATTGTGCAAGAATTACTAAGAATTTGACAGGCATGGCAACAGCAATTAAGGGGCAGGTGTTTAATAAGGGTCATTTTCTGAAAATGTCACCTTCAAAGATTCAGTTTGATTTTGCATAAAGTGTTGAAATACAACAATGTGGACACTTTTTGTCACTACAACAGCACCCACTCTTCTGGGAAGGCTTTCCAAAATATTTTGGAACCCGGCTGCAGGGATTTTTTTCCATCCAGCCACAAGATTATTAGTGAGGTCAGGCACTGATGATGGGTGATAAGGTGATAAGGTCTAGCACACAGTTGGTGTTCCAGCTCATCCCAGAGGCATTAAATGGGGCTCGGGTCAGGGTTCTGTGCAGGCTAGCCAAGTTATTCCACACCAAAAAAAAAAAAACAATTTCAAGATTTCTCTCTGTTAGAACTAAAGGACATCAAAACACCAAACTATGGAAAACAGCCCCAGATCAGAGGTACACATACTGTGTTCATATAGAGTGTAAATTACATTCAGAAGCCCCCACACTTTTCACATTTTGACATGTTTAATTTTTTTCCCTGATATTTCAGTTCTTCGTTTTTAATAAATTAGCATTTTTAAAATTCTGTGAATTGAAATGATTTTAGCATAAGGCTGCAGCATAAAAAAAGTGAAGGAGTCTGAGTACTTTCTGAATGCACTGTATGTTTGGATCCAGTGAGTGGGTGTTGTTTTCTCACTTGCTGAATCACTGGCTCAGCTGTTTATGCAGTAACTGGTGAGAATACATGTGTGGGCCTCACGTATTTCGAGGCTGTATTTACACTGGTGATGGTTTAACATACAGTAACATACAGAACAGATTGCAAATTTCATTTTTATGAAAATAGCATACATGAATATGCATTTTTAAACTTGGTTATATTGGATCAAATCCTGTATCCAGTGATAAGCGGTCTTCCTCTTGGGTTTTCTCTTCATCATAGCTCAGTTTTGGAGGCATCCCGCTGCCTGGAAAACCTGGCACCTTTCTGAGGAAGAACTTCCACGGCTGCATGGAAAACCTCTACTACAACGGAATCAATATCATAGACCTGGCAAAGAGGCGCAAGCCACAGATACACAGTGTGGTAAGTTAGATTTTTTCAGAGCTCTGGTTGTTAGGCAGTGTTTATACCAAGCTGCAGCTCTTTTTGTGAGTCAGCTGCTTGTGCACATATACTGTGAAATGCATCAGATCTTCCTTTTCTTCCTTCTTTAAGATGTGTCCTGAAAAGCTTGTTTAATGGATAGAGCCAGACTATCATGGCTCTGTCAAAATATGCATTTTGTGTACATACAATACATAATTGAAGGATACCTTCAATTTTATTATTAAACAGAGAAATCCACTGAGCTGGACATTTATCAGCTGAAAAATAAACTTGTCAGTTAACTGTGATCCTGTTGCTAAATTATTTCAATATAAAACTTGTTTACTTCACAGTGACATATACACACAATGTGTGTTAAGGGAATATCAGCCAATATATTGACTTGTTTGTGATAAAATTAAAACTCATTGTGCCAGATCAGGAAAAATCCTGTTTGCTCTGTAGATCCAGGTCGAGTCTGTGCAAATGATTCCCTGGAGCACCTTATAGTTCTTGTGTTTCTCATACAAGAAAAGATTTAAAATGTGAAAAAGCACATTTGCGAGTCACCTTACAGCGCACAACATCCCTCTTACAAAGGAAAACTGATATAATAATATTTAAAGAGAGGGAGAGTAACAGAAAGGGCACCCATGTGGGCGAGTAAGAGAAAGTGGGCGAGCGTACTGGGGGTGACAAAAGTCACAGTGTAGTATAGATTAATTTGGTAATCATGTGTTCCAATTCACTGTAATTCTATTGTTTAGCAGTAAATTGTATAAAATTACACTGTGGATGAGAGTCTCTGCTAAGAAGGTTGACTGATGACAGCTGTCTGCTGTAAATGTGGGTTGAATGTAGATTCATATAAATGTCTCCTGTAAGACTTGATGTATGCAAGGGTTTTAGCTCCATTAGCTCAAGAAATTGATTCTCATTAGGCAGTGATTAACAATGAGGTAATTTTATAATGTAAGACAACAGCATATGAAAGAACGTGCCATATAACGTGTGTGTAGGAAAACATGTACATGCAGCTTGTGAGCTGCAGGTTGTCTGTAAATAAAGATTATAACACCACAACTAAAAAAGACAAATAAGACATTGACACAAAATAAATGCTAAATGCTAACATCAGTATGATCACATGCCGATGTTTAGGTATAATGTTTACTGTGTGGGTTAGCGTTTTAGCATGCTAGTTACTGACCAATGTCACCCTTCCCGGAGCCATGCTGCCCCTGAGGCTAAACTCATGCTCTTTAGTTTTATTTGTCTTTGCTGTTTTGTTTTTTTTTTCTCTCAGCTGATTTGTGATTTTATTATATTTGATTAGTCAGATTTAAAGGATGGTGGTCAGAATTTGGGAGGAGAGGATAACTTGAAAACAATTATTACCTCCATTGCAATCCTAACAGCTATAATCATTCAGCCCGAGTGTGTGAGCGGATTCATTTAGAGAGTCAACCTCCTACACAAATCAGACTGGTCGGCCCAAGAGCCATGAGCCACATCTCATCTGAGACACCCCCCTACATTTAATGTCCGATTGCTGCGTTAAAAGGCCTTTACTGACAACAGGAGCAGAAATGTGGAGAGAGACTATCATGATGGAAGCTGTAATGGAATTTCAATGGGACAATCTCCCTGAGGTTGATGGAGGAATCACATTGAGAGTCAAAGTGCTGTGATTGCTCTGTGCTGCCCTGCGGGCGCTAGGACTGATAGGACTCTGTCCTCGGCAGACATGGCCAGTCTGAGTTTGAATGTTCTAACACAACCTATGAATTGCACAGAACTAAACTGAATTGGGTTTTGTCTTGGCTGCTCGACGATATTGGTTTGGAGCAAACAAATTTCAAATAAATACATGGATTCACATTGGATCTAGCCTGTTTTTGAATTTCTGCTTATGTTTGAGTTTACACAGCCACCGAGCCGTACGGATTTCTTCACTATGTGAGGAAAATCTGTCTTCACAGAGAAAAAAACAATAAAAAGAAAAGGTCTGTCCATCGTTAGTTTCAACTGGCTTCATATGACGTTCTTAAAGGAATAGTTCAGCATTTTGGGAAATATGTTTTCTTGGCCAGAGTTTTAATGAGAAGAGTGATGCCACTCTCTCGTCTGTATGCAAAATATAAAGTGACAGGCGACAGCTGGTTAGCTGCGGGTGTATGTATCCAACCAGCCAGGCACAGCACATAACACACTGTAAAATGAAAAGGGGATATAAAGTGTAAATTAGTGAGCTTTAAAGGTGCGAGGCTGATCTTGATACCTTGGGACTGAGACTGGTATCGATCCTCTCATCTAAATCTCAGTTAGAAACAAATAAGCATAATTCCCAAAATGTCAAAATACGGTTAAATTATGATTCATTTACAACAGATGGGAAAAAAGTCAGTTTAACTGGTTAAAGGTTTCATTTAATGGTCCTGTTGGGGTTAAGGTGAGGTTTTACTCACGGTTCTTTAACCATCTGGCCCCTTCCTGTGCACATCAACATGACATTTATTTCCAGCCATATCACAGTGAATTCCACATGAGACCAGCCTTTCCTAAACATAGCTGAAGATACATGCAAATCTGTGTCCTTGGCTTTTTCGTCCTCCAGGGCAACGTGACCTTCTCATGCTCGCAGCCCCAGCTGGTGGCTTGCACCTTTCTGAGCTCCAGCAGCAGCTTCCTGTCGCTTCCGTCAGCAACGTCTGCCGCAGGGGGCATCTCCGTTCGCTTCCAGTTCAGGACGTGGAACCCAGATGGGCTGCTGCTTTCTGTGCAGCTGAACCCGGGGCCCCAGAGACTGGAGCTGCAGATCAGCAACAGCCGACTGCATCTGACCCTCCGCAGCTCAGGACAACAGAAATCAGAGGTCTCTACTGGTGCGTCCACAGCCCACACTCACACATACACACCAATCAGCCACAACACTAAAACCATTTACTGGTTTTAATGTTTTAATGTTTTAAGGGTCCCTGTGGAGATGCAAGCAGTGCTGTGTAGCTATTTTTCTATTACTGGGTCACGGTTTTGTTTTTCTCACGCATATGCACATGGTGGTAACGTGCCAGGATACAGTGTGCTGCGCAGTGCCAACAAAGACTGGGAAGAAGAAGATGAAGGCATGTAAACAATGCTGGATGTAAAAACTCTGGAAATGGTTTATGTAGAAGGAAATTCATTCAATAAAGCACATTGAGTTCAAGGATACACACAATGAGTTTTGGTGACTAACACGGAATATGAACATAACTTTTGTTTATTTACAAAAATACAGTGTAGGACACCTTTAAGTCTATCACTGACTTTATTTTCTGCATTAACTGAAGAAAGAAGCAGAAATGTGGCGAAGGAAACACCAAGTGCAACACCTGAACCTTAAACCTGACCTTGAAGATGAGTATACCGGTGTATTTCTTTCCTTCTTACTTGTGAGGAACTTGAGACACAAACATCCACATGAGCATGCTGACCCCACAGTGTCCCATTTGCACAACGAGGTGCACAAAGTCGACAGTACTGCTTGTTCTTGTGCTTCACTCACTGAGGCAGACAAAGACAGACAGTGTCACCCTAATCCAAAATCTGGTAACGGAGCACGCTGAGTGAGTGGTGCACGGAATGTCATCCGACTTACTTTTATCACCTTTGTCCTCAATAAACTCCAAAAAAGTTTATTTTCTCAGAATTTCTCAGATAAAATATTATCCAATCCTCTGCATGGGATTGCTTAGCAGAGATAACACAGATAACTGTGATTGGTTGGGTAACCCAGAGTTTCAGCAGATGGTGGGCTGCAGGGAAATATAGATAGAGAAGACAACCACAGCTAAGGGACAATATTCCCATTTATATAATTTACCTCTGACTGCATTAAATTATCTGCTGAGGGCCTATCAGCGATACAGCTTTAGCACGCGAGGAGTGTGACCTGGAGTCCTCCTGTTGTTTGCAGTGATGTGAAAAGTAAAAGTTTTACTGCAAATGAATTTATCAGAGTAATTTCATATTCGTTTTGACATGAATTGACTTCTCAGTAATTTATTCACTCACTTATTTTCATTATGTTTTGCTTCCTCTTGTGTGGACTGTGGGCTAATGTAGCTACTCAGCATGGAGACCATTAACATTTTAAACTAAGAGGTAATCCCTGGGATCTAGTCTGCAAACATGTATAAAACACAGACTTGTCCTCTGTGAATGTACTACATCAAACACAGACAGGAGGGAGGTCGATTCCTTAACTACTCCAGGGTCCTGAAGTGCTGATAGTCCAGTGTGAAAAGGGCGTATGATACTGGGAGCAGCTAGAAATCTTCTGTATGATGGATGAGTTGAATCATTACCAAGCAGTGAGATCCAAGCAGAGAAAACTGGACTCACTGCTGGTAGATTTTTAATGCATGCTGTGCAGGGTTGGGGTCATATTAACTTTTAAGCGTTACCTGTTGATGCCTCTTCAGTGTGCAACATTTTTCTTTTTTTTTTTTAATAACTTCAAATTGTGTGCATTTCTCTGTGCGTTCCATGCTCCGTTAACTCCAGGAAAAGAGGGAAGCGGTGAATCTTAAACTGAGGATTTTAATTAAAAGCAAATTAAGTTAAGTCACCTTTCTTGCCGCTCTCCTCCCAAGGAACAGCAGTATCACACACACTTCATATCAATGTCAAATGCAGCGCAGTGGAGTTGTCTCTGTGCAGTCATTAAAGGAAGCTGCAGGCTTTGCCAAAGATGTTGCAAATCAGGCAGTTTTTCGGTTTTATTAGAAATATCACTCAGTTGTTTGAAACAGTTTATTTTTCAGTCTGACATGTGGACAATGGAGTAGCTTAAGCATAAATGCAATTGGCAGGATTTGATAAAATGCTGTAAGTGCACAGGAGCAGTAGTGTGGAAAGAATATTGATCCATATCTCTCTCTGTTCAGCCCAGAAATGATCTGCATCAACAGCAAGCGCTTAATTTTCACACAGACAAACATCTTTGTCTTCCAGTCAAACCAAGAGATACACAAGTGTCTACAATGGGTAACAACACCCCAAATTAGCTTTTGTTTCATTTATCTTGCATCAACTGCCAGTTAGGGCTGTCAATGACCTGAGGCAGCTGCCACTGCATCCTGGTGCAGTAAATGCATGAAACTGTCACATGAAACTGTGTATTTCCTGGAGGCATCAGTGGGACTCACGGATGTAGCCTCATACATAAGAAGAATAAGCAAACCTTTTTTTATTTTTCTTTACTGTTGTGCAAAAGTCATGCAGATCACTGACACGATATAAAACACTTTAAATCTGTGTCCTAGGTAGTGCCATGACACTCCAAGCTTGGCCAGCAGCAGGATAGCAAGGAGATCATGATATATATATGAGCTGAAAGGGGAGAAAGGAAACTCCCACTGATGCTCATCAGCAGTCCCTCGTGGCTCCACTGTTTATTCCGTGAAACAGTCAATGGAGTGGAGAAAAACGCCCATGGCACTCACAGTATTCTGGGATTAAAGGTTCTGCTCTAGGCGACAGGCGTCAGTGGACTCTGTGTGAAAATCTCATTTTCCCAAGAGCTTGGACATATCTGATTTTAGACCAACTAAAATACCTCCCAGGGTGCACTCTGCATGACCCTCAGGTCCCCTCTGAGCTCCCAGGCCGCAGCACAGCTCCATCTGGATGCAAATTTAGTCTGGGACCAGCGCCGTCAGAATGAAGGTGTGGCTCAGTGATTTCAGGTCACAGCTGCCGTTGTGGCATTGTGTCCCCTTGAAAGCTACAGCTCTGTGACGATGAGCTGTCGCTGTCAATTTAACAGAAATTTTTGTGGATCAAGCTGAGTTGGATTTGAACTCATCGTTTTGGGTTTAAACTGATTTTGAGCTTGATTTGCTTCCCATGTATCAAAGTATTCGATTTATCAGGGGGGACTCAAATTTCGGCTTTTCTTTTTTATCAGGAGGGAAATGATGGCATTTGAAGGAAATAAATTGGATTGAGCCCAGTTTCAAAAAACAGAAACGGCAGTTATGTGAAATACAATTTTCTGAAATCAGGCATTGAATCTACATAACTGGCATGAGGGGGGTTATATGCAGAAAGTTAAAGATGAAAAGTGATTCAGATCTGAGATTTGGTTAAAAAAGTGCACATTCGTGGCACCAGGTAAGAATACTACTGTGTCTCACATCTAAGAAATACCAGTACACAGTACACTGACTCAGTATGGAGGAGGTTTTCAGATCCTCTACTCATGCAGCAGCAGCAATACTGTTATATAAAAATTAAAAGTCATGCAGTTCATTTTTTCTTGAATAAATAATATTAAAATTGTTAAATTGCAAATGTATTCAAATGTGCTTGAAAGTATCACTGTGCAAGCACAGTAGCTCCTAACAGTGTTGTATTATTGTATACTATAATATTGTAATTGTAATTACTGAGGGATTAACATGAGCTGCACTGTGGTCAAAGTGGCGCTTATTGGAACTGTTTAGTATATTATTTAATATACACTTATATACGCAGCTGCAATGATATAAAAGGTATCATAACCCCATCTGTAATGTATAAAATACAGTAACTGAGCACAGTACTTGTTTACCTTACTCCACTTGTAGTGTTTCACCTACAGTATTCGTCTGTCAGGTACTTGGTGTTAATACAACAACACCAAGAAGAAGAAGAAGAAGCTGGCTTCAGAGTCGCTCTTTCTCATTTACACAATAACTTAATCTAGATGATAAAATATGCAGGAAGATTTTTGTTGACAAGTGACAGAGCGGAGGAGGGAGAGTTTTTGTTTGAGGCGCTGAGTGTTTGTGACTGTCTCTCGTGTCGGTGATCCAAAAACAACTGTGCAAAGGAACAGTGCTGAGAGGAAATTCAGGGATTTGACGGAAGCGTTGGCAGGTATTAAAAAAATATCAGTATCAACAGTATAAAAAGTGTATTTTTAATTAAACCCAAAGACCGATGAAACGAATCATTGAAAGTCGTGTTTTCCTGTGGCCACTGCTGCATGGCGTCCTGATAACACAAAAACTGGTGGCTACTGAGGAAACACCGTTATGACTGTACCACATTCAGATGAAACAGAGAAACTTATCACAGCTCCCAGGTCTACGACAAATAACTTTCTGTGCTGCAGCCGACTAAAGCGTTTGCAAATGTGAAATGTTCTTCTTTAGGTCACAGAGTAAGCGATGGACTGTGGCACTCCGTAAATCTCGACACGAGGAATTTACAGATCACTTTGACTGTGGACGGTGAGCCGTGCTCCCCGACTGAGCTGTGGGAACAAGTGGAATCGAGAGGAAACTTTTATTTTGGAGGTTGGTGGATTCTCACCATGTGTCTGCAATGTTAAGATACCATGTTATTTCTCTTTAACACACACTGTAACAGCTTATTGCTTGAAAGGTTTATTCGCTAAAGGTTGCATCCTGTGTCATTTCCATCCAGGCTGTCCCAGCACAGACTGCGAGGTCCCGGCCCCGAAGTTCCAGGGCTGCATGCGGCTCATATTCATCAACAACCAGCCAATGAATTTCAGTCATGTACAGCAAGGACTGCTGGGAAATTATAATGAGCTTCAATTTGACACCTGCAATATGAGAGACAGGTAAAGTAGTTTGAATTGCTTATTTGCACTTTTATTTAATTAGAGGATGGGTCTCACAGAGACAGAGAGAAGCACGTTGATGTTCAACAGACAAAATGTGTCAGGCATAAAAATCTGAGCGACACTCTCCGAGTTGGCAGCAGAGTTATTCATGCCCACATTGTTAATTTGTGGATGGCAGTTTGTTGTCTACAGAGCAGCCTGAGAGTCACTGACATCTTGTCCCATGTAGACAAACATGCTGACAGGATCATCCAATTAAATTGCAACAGAAAGTCGGTAACACCTTCTCTGGCAGAGGACTATGCTAACAAGCTGCTCCCTACTGTCCTGTGTGGCATGCTATCCCTCATTACCCTGCACAGCTGTGGGCCGTGTGCATGGGATCAGCAGACCTACGTGCACTGTGAATGTCTGCATGTGGCTCGGAACATTTTAAGGACCGAGTGAAACATGCAAACTGCCATTATTCCCTTGTTTTTGCCCTGAGGAGAATCTCTCCTTTGTCAGATTTCAAACTGCCTTCTTTCTAAGCCAGATTGTTCGCTGTCGGAGGATATGCAAACACAACAGCGCTGCCAGTCTGTTTTGTCAGTGTGCGAGGGGATGCACTGTAGGAAATGACAGAGCGATGGAATGAGATGTTTTTTTTTCCCTGAGCTCAGATGCATCGTTTGTACGTATAAGTGTTTTGTGTTTTTCCCTAAAAACTGAATACATTGAAGGATGAGTGCAAAAGTGGTGTGGCAATTGAGCTCAAATAGAGTTTTTATATTACAAAAAGCCTCTTCTTGGTGAACTCTTTCACATGGTTAAAAAACTCATTTATAACCATTTGTATCATATAAAGAAAAATCCCTAAAGCAACACTGGTCACTTTCTGGTGACTAGGAAGCAGAAGAAGACACAAATAAGAGTTGAGCTTGTTGTCGGGGTTCCTTGATCTGCAGTTGATGCCTCTGTGGTGTAATCTGTTGAGAGGACATGAGATGTGATGCGAGGCTGATGTCCTGTTTATTGTATTGACGTTAACTGTAATTTCACCCGCCGTGGCGTATTAATGACCCCAGAGTAGGAGAAAATTAACTTTTATCAATGTTAATTTCCTTCTCTCTGTGTCTAATTAAATCTTGTGACTCAATTTGTGGTTAGTGTGCACTTAGGTGTGCTGGCTACTGTAGTTTCATGACCTGTAAGGGCACTCATGAACACAAGAAGAGAAAATAGCCTGATGGTAATTAAACCAATGGGTGCAACCTTATCTGTGTTGCGGCTGGCCCACTCCGCTGCAGTTAATAGGTGAGAGATGAAAGTGTATGAAATTATAGATGCATGCTCGAAAGGCTGGCAATTATGTGAAACTGGAGGAGGCTTGAGGAAGGGACTATTAATCAGTATAGTGCGGTTTAAAAATTTCTGTGAAGCGCTCATTGTGGTAAAATCCCATTAACAGGCATTTTAGTCTGAAGGTGACAGTAATGCTTTTATTTTTAGAGAAACACAGCGATGTGTCAGCTTTTTCAAACTCAGACAAGGGCACAGTATGAGACACCATCATTTCACAGTTATTTGAGATTTTTAATGCGGCTTCACAAAACATGAATAAACAGCAAATTATTCTTTTGGGTGAGTTCAAAAGCTGGTGTTCGTAACAGCACGCGGGAGAATAAAGAGAACGATGAACAGGTCTTGCTTACCTGATAAATAAAAGATCAGCTTTGTAAACACTAATAAAAGAAGTATCTCTACAGATACCTAATACCAATGCCTCAGAGGTTTGTATAAGATTTTGTTTTGCTGTCATTTTTTCTGGTTCTTAATTTCTTTAATGAATCAAAGTGCTTTAAAACTGCAGATAAATGTGTATAAGGAGTAAACTAGAGCTGAATCAGGAAGATTAATCTGCATTCAGTCGAGTTTTGAATTGTTGTTTGTTAAAAATATTTATTTTATGATGCGTATGATTTTTTAATATCTGTTGATATCTGATGAAAATAACCTGTAACTGTTCAAACGTGTTTTTCTCAGATGCCTTCCTAACCTGTGTGAACATGGCGGCCGCTGCTCTCAGACATGGAGCTCCTTCTCCTGCGACTGTTCGGGAACAGGATACTCTGGAGCAACCTGTCACAACTGTGAGCAGTTCATCTCGCGTTCATTTCTTCACCTTGTCTCCAACCTGCCATTACAGGCTCTGTACCTCCCCATTTATTCCAGGTCTACTGAGCTGTGTCATTTGATTCAGCACACACGTCTTTGCCTGCCTTGCTCATAGCTTGCTTTACTATGTGCAGCTGAGAGGCAAAGCAAAAAAACTTGTCCTGCTTCAGCCTGACGTGACCCTACAATCACTGCTGCTATTCTCACTTTCAAATTTCTGAGACTCTGGTTTTTTTTTTGTTTCTTTTTTGCCACATCTTTAAATAGCGTTAGACTCCCTGAGTTTAGTCTGACTCTACATGTAGGAGTTCTTCCTCACGGGTGTCTTTTTTTTTTTTTTAGATCCCCCTACATCGTCTTGATATTGGCTGTGGAGATTGATGTTGTAAACTATGTGTGAAATTCCCTTTCCCCAGAATACTGATTTCTTGTTTATATGCAGGCAAATGCAGTGTTCTTTGCACGTTGGAGGGAACATGACAGAAAAGACTATCTGCTGAATTAAAAATAGGCCCCTTTTTTTCTCTGTCACAAGCTTTCCCAAAATCACATTTTTCATCTACAGCTGAGACATGAATATCTGAACCAATCACCAATGGAGTGTTTGGTCTGGTGCTGTGCAAAGGAACATTTAAGCTGTGGTCTTCTAGCATTTGTGGTCATCAAGTACATATTCAAGAGAACTTAGATCGAGTCAGCTGGAAACTAATTGTGAACCGAAGACATCGTTTTTGTACCAAATCACAGAGCTAACATTAGTTTAATTATCTACGTAGCCACACCTGATATAATCTGCAAGCTACAGTTGTAATTTTAGCGAACAAAGAAAATGAGAAGCCTGATGTTGTCTTCCTCTGTCTTAAATCATGGACCCACTGTTTCGAACAGTACTAAGAATGTTGAGCAGTAAATCTGCTACTGTTGCTACTGTAAAGTGCACATGTGCTGTGCTGGAACAGTGACTAACGGAGGCGGCCTAAGCCAGTTTGGTGATTGGTTTCACATGCTTAAATGTGGAGGATTACATGTCCTTTGGTTCATACAGCCTGTTCATGTCCTTAACATTTTAGAAATACATGGTTTTGAAAGTGAATATACCTCAGTATTTTATAGTAAAGAAAAAAATAATCCAATGAGGCCTTTCAGTTGTCATTTACATAACTGTAGTATCCAAACAGGAGTCATTGTTGCTGTGCCATTATCTGCTGAAAGGTGGATATAGATCGAACAGCAACATATGTCACCAACAGCCACCGCTTAACTTTTTTTAAAAGTATGAAAACAATAAATACATAATAAATATGTGTAGAGTCAGATGACTCAGCCAGGAGAAAGCTGTCGCTGCGTGGGCTGACTCTTGGAGGAATAAGTGAATTGTGTCCCCACTCTGCTTCTTCCAGCCATTTACGAGTCGTCCTGCGAGGCCTACAAGCTGATTGGCAGCTCCTCGGGCTTCTACTCCATTGATCCAGATGGGAGTGGTCCCCTGGGGCCCACACAGGTATACTGCAACATGACAGGTGAGATCACTTTAGTCCGCGCGTTGTCACCTTTGCTCTTTTTGAGTTTCACAGAGAACTGACAGAAAGTTCAGGGTCCACTCACTTAAAGATCACTCTGCATTAATCCATACCACAGCTATCTGACAGTTTACCATCCAATAAGCAATCCTCTGTGGAATGTCAATACCTTTTGTAAATGTTTGCACTGCATCAGTGCAGTATCTTAAATAGCCATGTAATCTATTATCAGGTTATAAGCTCCTATTTTCTTAAAACAATTAAAAAGAAACTTGCAGCAACAGCATGACGAGTTATTATGTTTATATAACATCCTCTCTCATGAAGTTATTACAGTGCGCCAAGTAAATAATGCAAGCACCCTTTAAAGTTTCACTGAAATCAGCCATGCATGTAAAAGCTACAGCTTCTCAGATTAAAAAGTGTCATGACAAGATTACGGTTTAACAAGCTTAGTCTAAAACCCCACTAGTGGCCTCTAGAGGTTGCAATTTTCATTAGAGCATGTGGTCATTAATGTCAAAAGGGTTAATCCCCTTGGAAACATTAATCTGCTCAGTTAATTTCATGGCGCTGTGCCAGTAAGTTATGATATTTTGTGTGCAGGGCTGACATTTTGAAGTAATAATGGTGCTATGGAAAAGAAATGATCAAAATGAAAATTGTTAATCCTCAGGAAAACACAAAGGTGTGCAATAAATTTAACAGGAGTCCACCTGTTATGTTTGGATGGTATTTCTTGTGTGTCGCAGTCCCAGTTCTACCAGACACATTAGCATTCATCATGTGGTGAAGAGAAATATGCCAATCAAATTGATTGATTTTAGAAATACCATGTCCTGATACTTATGTGTTGCTCAAGGAGAAATCATTAAATTTTCTCTTAAAAAAAAAGAAGAGAAACAGTAAGCAGTCATTAAAATCATTACAAATTGTGCTCTGGGCAAATATCCATACGAAACTTCACTGTGGTGTGTTGTGTTTTGGAGACGTACTGACGTTTCCATTTGACTTTTAATTATCTACAGTATACAGTTATGGGGCAGTTTGGTTTTAAAACCACTTCCATGATAATAGTGTAGAATCACAGGGCATTTGAATTTGGACCCTTTCATTTTACTGCCTTGTCAGACCTGTTGGATCTGTATAATCTTCTGAAGGTAAGTACACAATGTGCTGTGTCTCACCTGAACTGTCACTTGAGATGTGACATTTGACAGACAGGGAGAGGGATACAACCTGATCCGCAGTCCTCGTGACATATAGGGCAAAGCACATTCAGAGAAGTTTTTGACGCTGCGGAGACAGTGTTCATCAGCTGGCTGTCAAAACTTTCCAGCTACTTTGTCCTTTGCAAGGTTAATGTGCCGGTGATGTCATCTGTTGCTGCACAGCAGCAGCGTTTTACGTTTTCAGTCTTCCCCTTGCGAATCAGAATTTTTTGGCAGCAGCCGTGCCTCAACTTGACCTCAATTAAAGAATCTATTAGAGATGTAAATAACTGTAAGCCGCGCAACCTAATGTGAATAATCACAAGGCGGAGAGTGATTTCCTCTCAGGTAGAGTAAACATGAAGTCCACGTAATGAAAATTGAGTGTGGGTGGAAATAAGATGGAGTCCTCGCTTGATTTTATCGCACAAGGAGTTGACTCCTGTTTGAAAGTAAATGCATATGAAATCAGTCAGAAGTAGTTCGAAATTCAAATTGAAGTGCCTCGAGGTTTATTTTTAGGACGCTTAAGGGTTTAATTTCACATATTGAACAAGGGAGTCAAACGGATGCATGGAAACAAGTACATTTATTAAAATTTGTGAAATGTCACCGGCAACACAGATGGTTCAGCCAAGAACACAGCGGATCTCATTGCCTCATTAATGACTCTGGACAAATGCTGAGTTGTACAGTAAATGTGATGCACAAGTGGGTCAAAGCAATTAGATAGCAACTTGATAAATAAACACCTAAAATATATATATACTGTGTGTGTGTGTGTGTGTGTGTTAGTTTCCCATTCTTATTTTTTTATGGTGCTATGTTCTAATATTTAATTTTTTAATTTATTTATTTTTAACTTATTTTGCATCAAGTCTTTAATTTACTTTTTTTTAAGTTTACATAGTCCTGTCTCATCCTGATGCATGGAAAAACATTTTCTGGGATGGTGGTACAATGCAGCTAACACCTGAATCTAGAAATGTTGTATTTCTGTCAATCCTGGATGTGAGATTTCATTAATTAATGTAACGATCAGTTTTGAAATCCATAAATGACATGTTTTGCCTCGTGGACAGTTTAACGTTTGTTCGAGAAAATACAGAAAATATGTGATTTTTGTATTCAGAGTAAAAAGAGCAGATGGTGTATTCAAGCGATAAGGCTATATCAAGTTTTCTGTAGGGTGCGTGGGCAGAATGCTAACCTCGACATGTTTCCTGTATTAACAGATATCTGTTGCAGTGTGTTTATGCTAACAAACCGTGTTTTATATTTAGAGGACATGCTGAGGACATTGTGTTCCTGTTAACAGGCCTTCACATCTTTTTGTGTTTAGAGTAAAAGGTGTGAGCTGCAGGGTTCGGGCTAAACTTAACACAGGGTGTGGATAAGATCATGCTAACGGTCTAATGTTTAGAGAGGGTGTTCATAGTGGTTTCATGCTAACTGATTAACTTTTTTTTTCTTTTAGAGGAGAAGGTGTGGACGGTTGTGACCCACAACATCACAGGTCCGGTCACGGTCCAGAGCTCCTCTCCTCAGAAACCTCACATCATGAAGTTCAACTACAGCGCCTCGGCCGAACAGCTACGTGCCATCGTATCAGGGTCGGAGCAGTGCCAGCAGGAAGTGGTGTACAACTGCAGGAAGTCCCGTCTCTTTAACACAAAAGGTATTTATTTTACTCGAACTCTCGCTCAGCCGTGGTTTTTATTAGCTGCAAACACATTGTTGTTGTTTTTTGCCAACAAAATTGTTCATTAGTCACAACAGTCATGAAGTAAACAGCAGAAAGGTGCTTGCGTGTACTTGTCTGGCTGCCCCATTGCCAGATGACGTTACTGTGCGATGGGGGCAAAAGTTGAGCCAGCAACCCTTTTTTTTTTTTTTTAATGTAGCGTTCTGCGCACTGCGTTGCCACGCTCATTCATTCAAATGAATGAGGAGGCTGCAATTTTCCACGCAGGGTTAAACTCAGTCTGGACATGTCCTCCGTGTGCACGTTGTGCAGCTTCACTGTTCTGTACTTTGCAGCCTCAGGGGAGTGTTTGTTGTTTCATTGTGAATTGAAAGTCAGGTTGTTTGTGTTTTGTCACATTGGGAGCTGCTGCCCCTTCAGTACCCTCCCTCCTGCTTCGCTCTCTTTGTTATATTTTTTACAATAGCTGGAAAGGCGGTCTCCAATCTTTTTGTGTGCATTCATCGTGAACTGCACTGGCACCTATGCTGTCCCAAACATCTAAACATTTGCTCTTAAATCATGAAACATTCATGATGTCCCAGTTTCCGCCATTCCCTCGGTGTGCAAGCAAACAAGTTCATTATCACACCAGACTTCAAAGAGAGACAGAAAACAAGCTTTTATACAAGATTTTATTTTATAGCTGCACGAACGCTCTCAGAAACAGGCTGAATTTATTTTTTACCTTTACCTTTGTTGTCTGAGAACAGATATCTCCTGTGGAAAAGGGTCAGATGTGTCTTTCCACATCACTGTGCTGAGCGTGTAGGTACAAACAACACCCCCTGGGTCAACAAACATGCAGACAGCATATTCAAATTAATTACTGGACAAAACTGCACTTATCATGCTAATTTACAGGGGGAAAAATGTCATTTCAAATCAGATCTTTTTGCAGCTTATCTATATAACATGTCTCCTCTGCCATCTCTCTGTCAGTGTCTGGTGTTTACTTACTATACAGATGTTCAGTCACTTAGTGTCCTTGTAATGGTGTTCAACTGTCATCTGATCTGCATTGTTAAGCACTTTTTTTCCCTTATTTAATACCCATAATGACAAGTTTGCTTAAGGACAGCTCTGTGGCTGTTAACATGACAGTGAAGTGACATTCACAACAGCAATTTAATGACGGCTCTTACTGGTGTCCTATTCTTCAGTCCTGCTTGTTATTTACACAGTCTTATTTTACCCAGCAGTACATTTGTTTAGGTATTTGTTTGAGTGTCAACATGAAACCTGCTGTTCCTGGATGAAACCCTTAATGCTGCACCAGGCAGCTTGGCATTTAGTTAAACCCTACAACACAACACACTCATCTTTATCTGCCTCACTGGTCCGGTTGGTTTTGGTTTATACAAAATGACACCGACAGAATGAAGAAGCCAGTTTTTACTCTTGTGTCAGTATTGTTAAAGATCTTTGCTGGAGATGGGGTGCAGCTGAATGATGTCAGTGGCTGTTGAGATGTGTCTCGTATTTATAAAAACCTGTTGTGCTGTAGCTCTTAGTTTGATTGAGATTGATCTCGTTCCTGTGGAGTTTAAAGGCTCTTACAGTAAATCACTTTGGATAGAAGTGTCAAAATAAATGTCTTTTTAGGTCTTAGTTATCAACTCATCAGAGTTTCAGTTTTTAATTACCGTTTCAGTCTGTCTGAAAATTCGTCTAGCACCACCCTTGGTGTTTGTTCCCAACTCTTTTGAATTGTGGCCACTTACAGGGCTTCGTGCTTTTATAAAATAAAATAAAAGGAAGGAGTGGGATGCATTTGCTTTCTTGCTGTGAACAAGTCCTGTCAATATCCAGCCAATTTAAGGGAGAGAGTGAGACTGACCTCTCCTTCAGGAAGTATTGATTGTTGCCTTTTCTTATTTGTGTACCTGTTCAGTGTGTGCATAGTGGTTTAAAATAGGCAGCAGAATAGAGGGGATGTCGTGTGTCTGCAGTGAGTGCAAGGACAGGGGTAGAGGGTAAAGACAATAAAGCATGTATTATTTTCAGCCTTTGTAATGTTAATGTTGGCTTGCCGGCCAGGGCTGTTCTAGCCCCCATTTTTGTTTCTGTTGTTTAGACTGTTGTGTTACCTGGTGAACTGATGACAGCTCACAGTTTTGGTTGTCTCAGCTCGATTCTGTGACTTGGACTAAAATGACGTGTATCCATACATAGAAACTTTGCTTAATGCAGCTGTAATGTATGGGCAGGAAGAAAGCAGCGTAGCATGTGACACTTGATTATGTATTCTGACATGCAGCTTAATGGGCTTTTCTCTGCTTGCTGGCCTCATCTCTAATGCAGGGTCACATTGTGTGACAGATGACTGAAGCTGGACCACTTAACCTCATAGTGGAGGTAATGAATTGTGCCTTTATGGTTTCGCTGTAGCCTCATTGACACTCACAGAAACGTTATCACGAAATGCCAACGGAGAATCAAAACAAATACGTTTATGCGATGAAGAAAAAAGCCCATTCGGGTAAAGTTCAAGGTGAAACGTTCAAGGTGAAACAGTTTATCAGGAATAAACTGTTTGGACTGTGTAACAAAATCTCTTGTGTGAATTAGGTTTTTTTTTCTTCACTTGTTCTCTCTTTCCTCTCCTTCTTTTCTTTGACATTCCACACCGTATAATTATTAATATTTGTTCAGTGTTTATCTTGGTTTGAGTGTGTTGAAAGGTTTTTTTTATATAAGCCTTCAGCTTCCAGCACAGGTTTTTTTAATGGACGTGTATTTAGCCACAGTATGTGAATATCAGAGCAGGATTTCTGAATGTCTTATCTTGTATTTTCTTATTTTTTTGTTTGGTCTTTTTTTCAATTCACTACCATTTACTTTTTTTCTGAGATTTTAGAATAAAGCCCTTGAAGCAAACAATGCAATCCTCCAAATATAAACCATGACCTTGACCTGTTTGTGCTGCACTGTCGGGCATCAGGCCGTTGCAGTGGGGACTGACGGGCTGGTGTGCTGTTGCAGATGGCAGCCCACTGTCCTGGTGGCTGGACCGCGAAGGAGAGAAGAGGAGTTACTGGGGAGGCTTCCTGCCTGGGGTCCAGCAGTGCTCCTGCAGCCTGGAGGAGAACTGCATGGACATGAACTACTTCTGCAACTGTGACGCTGATACAGATGCATGGTACATAATGCAGATGCACAACATTTGGCGCTTCTAGTCCAGGAAGAAGATTTTCTTTACTGTTTTGCAATATGTTTTTATTTAAAGAGGCGTTTCTATTATTTTGCCCTTCCCATTTATGAAGAATGATTGGTAAGCTTGTGGCCAAAGGTAGAAGGAGTCAATTTTAGAAAACCTGGTACATTTGTTTTTCAGCATAGTCCAGTGGTCGCAGAGCACACAGATCCCTTCTTTGTAGAAGTGGGTGTCTTGGACCTTCAGAAAGTGGTCTACAGTAGCAACAACATCATCATCGCTGCCAAAATGGCAACCACTGAGCTCCATCTTCATCTCGCGGGAGAGGAAGTAGTCTGGTAGTGTGAGGAAGTCAAATCAGGCCAAGGACCTCCTTGGCTGATAAGCCCTTGAGACCGAGGTAGCGGATGACTGCGCGAAGGCTGATGTCGTTCATTCTCTCAGACAGTGCTGACTCGCAGTTTTCAATTACCCGAAACAGAAACACCACACAAGTTATTGACTTCAAACTTTCTACATAATCACTCAAAGAGTTGAGCTGCAAGTGCATGAAACGAGAGCTGTATAACTCATCTCCTTCTACCTTAGGCCACAAACTTATCTATCACCCCTCGTATATCAGTGAGAGTAACATGAATAACAGAAACACAAAACAACGCAAAAGCACCACAAACTACATCCCAACGTATAACCCTCATGTATTAGACTGCATTAGTGTACCTAATAAAGTGACAGCTGAGTGATATTCATATTATTAGGTCACAGATATGAATTAACAAGAAGAAGAAAAAAGAAATAAGAACAACTGGAGTCCACTGAAAAAGAGCAGTGATCTCTCATAATCGCTCTGTGGTGTGTAATGAAAGACTGAAGTTATGACTGTTTAGTCATTTCATTGATTAGGCATTGAACGAATAGAAAAAACAGAACAGAATAGAATTGAATTGAGATATTCCTAAATCACCAAAGCCAACAGGAGCATCTCAGACTGTGTTTAGTGTTTTTCCTCTGCACCTGTCTGCATCTGCAGAGACCTCACAACGCGTTTCTTGAAAATTAAATCAATTTATATTCATTTAATTTCCTCACTCCAATTTTCTGAGCTCTTTATTTGTTTTGGAATGTGTGAGAACAGTTTCATATAACAGTGTTTTCTCCAAAATGATTAATTACGGCTCATACGTAATATTACAATTATGATCAAACTAATCACAGTTTCGAAGCGCTGAATGGAGAAACAAAGGCATGTCTCTGCATGCTGTGTGTTAATTCACTCCAAAGCTTCTCTGGATTCAGCTCAGTTTGCATATTTCCAGAGGCAGTTGTCTGCATTGTGATAGATTACTCCCATTTTAATGTGTTTACTCTGCGTTCTGTGCTAATGCAGAAGAATGGATGCCTTTATCTAGACCCCCATAAAGGCATCCAGCCCTCGAGGGCTCTGTGTGATTGTTTATGTGTTTCTTTTTTGTCTCACAGGACTAATGACATGGGAATCCTCTCCTATAAAGACCACCTACCAGTGAGCCAGATAGTGATAGGAGACACCAACAGAACGGGCTCTCAAGCCATCTACCACGTCGGCCCTCTGCGTTGTTATGGAGACAGTAGGTGATCACCTCAGTGTTGAAGCTACTGTGCCAGATTTGGTTGCAGATGGAGGCTTAGTGCTGATCAGAGGCAAACCATGCTCAGATGATGTCTTTATGCCGCGTGCTTTTGTGTTTATCCACAGATCGAGAATTAAACCTCATCTGTTCTGTTGTGAGTGTGTGCTGACTATAACCTCTAAAAATCTACTGAACCTACCAGTGGGTCTGTCTTTACAAACTCATGTTGTGCAGCAAGTTGGGAGGGGGGGGGCAGAGCTGGACAGCAGCGCTGGAACATGAAAGAGATTGTAGATATTTACTGCTTCATGTCCCACAGTGAGCTGTGGACGCAGGGCAGGGAATTTTTAGTAGCTCATCTGCAGTCAAATGTAGTTCAAACCCCACAATTTTATTTGAAATTCAAGTGGAGATAGAAAAGTTTCCTGAAGATATCAAGCACGTCAGGCTGAGTAATGGATGTATAAAATTATTTCCAGAAACAATATAACGCGGTCTGGCTACTAAACTTTGTTCACACATTGTGAGACGCTAATTTCATAATTCGAATTGTTGTACGGACATGTACTGTTAATGGAAAGATATTTAAAATAGATGTAAATAATTGTGTAGGCAACATGCCTTTATTTTCTAATAACTCTACCTTCAGACAGTCCTTGGTTTCTCAAATAAGAAAATCTTAGACTTAGTCATTTCTTTTGTGAGAACCTGATTTAATTTTGTGGTATTTTTCTGATTTTATCATTTAACCCCATTATCACAGAATCACTCAACAATGAGCTCTCCAAATAAAAACTGATTAGGCAGACTGATTATTTATTTCTCGTATTACAGTGAAACAGCTCATTGAAAAGCTGCTATCTGATAGAAACCATCAGCACTGATCCTTGGTTCAAATACTTAAAATGCTCAAAGCCAAGGGCACAGATTCAGTTTTATCTTTGGTCGGGACAATTTTTGTTGGAAGGCCAAAATAAACAGTTAACTGTTTACTTCTGGACTTGTATCATGATTTTCTCTCTGATTTTGAAAAGGTATTTTTCATTTTTTAAAATAATATAAAAATTATAGATTTTCAAGGAAATGTCACAAAACAAGAACCAACCATCTGCTGTGAGCCGTTTTCAGATCTCACCTGAGATTCTGCAGCTCTGTCTTTTTCATGACACACTCGGTCAAACCCATCTTTAAATCTCATCCCTGCTGTCCATATCCAAATCTACTCCCAGGCTTACAACTGCTGAGACTATTATTTGTTTGATGCTTTCCTAATAATGGGTTTCTTGCAGTTCCCTGAATAATGGCTGTGCTTCAGTGGGAAAGGAAGTCTGAACCTACTCGAAGGGAGGAGCTTGAGGCAGATTGTTGGGTGTAAAGAGTGTGTGAATTTTGACACCAGAGCTCACAGTTTGCATCCTGTTTCCTAACGGAATTCAACATTAGAAATATTGGTGACAGATCTGATGTCACATTTTACTAAAAACCTCCTTTCTAGTTTTTCATGGCTGCAAACATGAGGAAAAGATGCAGTAACAGTTGAGACTCCCACTTCACTTTCAGTTTCACTTTCCTTTCACAGCGCCCTTCTTTCTTTTCCCTTTTCTTTCAGAGTCTATCTGGAACGCAGCCTCTTTCTACCAGGAATCATCGTACCTCTACTTCCCCACCCTGCAGGCAGAGCTCGCCTCTGATATCTCCTTTTACTTCAAGACCAGCACTCCTTCAGGGGTGTTTCTCGAGAACCTGGGCCTCAAAGACTTCATCAGAGTGGAGCTCAGTTGTGAGTCAATGTTCGGACGAGAATAGGAGAAGTGCTGCATGCACAAAGTACATGACAAGGGCATGCACACGGACTGCAAAAAGAGGAACCATACAGAACAACAGCTACAAAAGCTGTCAGTGATTTTTTTTTCCTGCTTTTCTCAGATGGAAATGCTGGCCGTGCTGTAGTTGACAGTTTAATTTCCCCAAGAAGCAGGCTGTCAGGTCGGCACAGCATGATGTAATCCTAATGACACAGTCAACAGCAATGTCATGCTGTCACAGGAGACGTTAAAAGCATTTCCTTATTACCCATCCAGTGAAGCTCAAATCCTTAATGAATACACCAGATGGATAAAGAAGCCAGACATAATCGAAATACCTTGTAGATTTAATGTAAAAATACATAAATAAAGGAGATAAAATGCTGCACATTGGATATGTTTCGATAAAAAAAAACAAACTGGTGCTTGTTTACATGAGAACCATGAGAAGGCATGCACCGTAGTCTTTGGGCTTTTAGGGTTGTATTAAAGAATTCAGGGATATTGTTATGAATAGTTTACAGGAGGTACACTTCCACTGATAGGAGTGGCAGTTCAAGCAGCACCAGTTTAGTTTATTTATTACGGTTACTACAAAGATGTGAAATTGTTGATTACAGTGTGTTTTGTTCACGAACCTCAGGGAGGAGTTTTCAGGATATTTGTAGCCATTATGTATTACTGCAGCATCAGAGACATTGTGAAATATTGACAAGCTGTCAGCTGAGCCCCCTCATAAATCTATTCAGGTCATCAAGTTTTCCCAGCAGCATTGTATCACATTGCATCAGAAAGGGAGGATGGAGAAGAACATAAAAAAACTAATATCACATTCAGCCTGCCCTGGCTGTGTGTGTGTGTGTGTGTGTGTGTGTGTGTGTGTGTGTGTGTGTGTGTGTGTGTGTGTGTGTGTGTGTGT
>JBBMJY010000007.1:3266519-3303167 GCA_037833715.1 Toxotes lorentzi | reverse complement strand
GTGTGTGTGTGTGTGTGTGTGTGTGTGTGTGTGTGTGTGTGTGTGTGTGTGTGTGTGTGTGTGTGTGTGTGTGGCCTCCCAGCTCCCTCAGTGGTGACTTTCTCCTTTGATGTGGGAAACGGTCCGGCGGTCCTGTCCGTGAAGTCCCACCTCCCCCTGAATGACAGACAGTGGCACTACGTGAGGGCAGAGCGCAACGTGAGGGAGGCCTCCCTGCAGGTCGACCAGCTTCCCCTCCGCTTCCTGGACGCTCCAGCCGATGGACACCTCCGCTTACGGCTCAGCAGCCAGCTGTTCATAGGTAGGCACGTCTTCAGCCTCCGCGTAGCTCCACCATCACTGACACCTTTCATATTCCACATTTTTTTATTGTAAATAAAAAAATATTGATGAGTACAGCTTTAATGGAAAGGTTGATATTTTTTGAGACCTTGTCTTAATACCACACCATGTGTGCTTTGATTTTGAAAGAGCTATTTTGGGAGCCCCTGGTTCTGGACGTAAAAGCCCCGTTTATGTTCCCACAGAGGATGTTATGTGACTCACAGTTAGAGCCGCTCAACAGCTTGGATCAGCATGAAACTCTCCCCATTAATTCATCAGTCCAAATGATGAACAACTGCGTTACGAGATATCTGCTTCTTTAATAAAAAAACAAAATCAAAGTAAACAGTGGGAGGAAGCTAAAGACACCAGAGAAAACTGAAAAGATAATCTGCATCTTAAATCTATTCACGTTTCAACTGTGGGTGAATTCAGCTCTGTTTTGTGGTTTTTAGATCCCACTGTGAGCAAAACATGATTTCTCAGAAATGAAGGTGAAATAATTGAATCTAGCGGCCGTAACATAAACCTACAGTTAAGTTAAGAAACTTTGAGCACATCATAAAAAAACGTACATTGAAATCTCTGGTGGCTGTGATCGTTCCTCCTCTCCAGACTGACCGTGAAGTGATTCTTTTGTATGACACTGTCGACTTCATCTGTCTGTTTTTGAGAACAATTTATTTCCCCTTGTTTCCTGGACAAAGATACTGTACTTTAATGGCTTCACAGAACATGGACTGGATTTTGTCCTCTATCTCTTACTGTGCAGTCACACTACAGAAGGCATCCCTTCACAGCCAGTGTGCAGAGGAGAAATGATAACAGCTAACAACAACTCTTTAAATGTCCTCTGACTACTGCATTGATATGGATGTGAAACCTATCCCACAAGCTACTGTGAAGAACTAATTTATCTTATGTTTTTTTTTTCGTTATTACTCTGGTCGAGGAGTGTGGCTGCTCTCTTTCCCCTGTCACATTTCTCCAGCAGCCTTTCCCCCTCTGACATTTTAATGTCTCTCCTTAATAATATAGTGGCTCTTTGGAGGAGACAGAGATACCAGAAAAAAGTGTGGAGATTTTGTGAATGAAAGGAGATTATATCCACCCATTTTTTTTTTTTTTTTTTTTTACATAAATTAGAGACATAACAGTGTTTTACATTTTCCATCCAAAGTCTCCCACTTCTATGAAACGTGTTGTATATTAGCAGTTATCACCGAGTCACAGTTTCTATGTGCATCTCATGGTAACGTGTCTTAAAACCTACTTAGTCCATTACTTTGGTATATTTTAGTCTTAATGAGGTGTCCGATGCTACATGCCTACAGAGCTGCCCTAGATGCACATTGGAATTAAGTAAATTCTTAAATCCTCATCAGCCTTAAAAGGAACCATGATTATAAGGTCATTATAGATGCTTCTTAGTACAGCCATCAAGCCTTAGCTGTGACTAACACCCATCCTCTTCCCAGGGGGAACAGCGTCCCAGCAGAGAGGCTTCCTGGGTTGCATTAGGACCTTGACCGTCAACAGCATGAGCTTTGACCTGGAGGAGAGGGCCAGGATGACGCCGGGGGTGAGCTCCGGTTGTCCAGGTTACTGCAGCGGCTCCAGCAGCCTCTGCCACAACAGAGGGAGGTGCATCGAGAAGAGTAACGGCTACATCTGTGACTGCTCCCAGTCTGCGTACGGGGGAACCACCTGTAACCAAGGTGGGTCCTGGTCAGCTCGTTTAAACAAAAGCTGCACGCTGTATTAGATTCTTTTAATAGATTAATGTTGATTATAAGAAACAAAAAAAATCAATGATTGTCAGAGTTATTCCATTACAGCGCACCAATAAAAATGCAAGTAATGCAAGAGACAATTAATACTTGTCCTGGCCCCAGACTCCAAGAACATTTAAAATGCATTAGACCATATTATCTCCGGTAATATGTGAGCACAGAACAGAACACAGACACCAACACCCATCGCAGACAGAGGAGCAGTGAGCCGAGTGAACAACCACATAAGTATGGTGGAGAGAAACAGTCTGAAAACACATTCTGAAGGGTAAGAGAAAATCAGCTCATCCGACTTCTGTTTAAAGATATTGCTGGTTAATGCAACTCGGATCTCGAACTCGGATCTTACCACAGTTAGATGTAACATTTTGGTGAAGAGTAACAGCAGGTTGGAGGTTATAGATGATAACCTAAAATGCCGTTCTAAGATGAATGCTTTCAGTTGTAGGATCGTATGATTGCAGATTTTCAAAGCTCTGCGTTTGCTGAAGTTTTGATGTAATGTTGAAAGAGCTGCTCATTAAAAGCAATTGCATTAATGAACAATGAAAGTTCCATCCTGAAAACCAAAGCTGCCTGGAGTTATTTTAACTTTTAAGTGTTTTTATCCAGTGTTGTACTTTAGTTTTGTGGATATTGCTTGTTTTGTTGTGTTGTGTTTCAGCAGGTCCAGGTCCTGTGTTTTATATTGGTCTGAATCTGTGGGCTTTTGTTTGTCTGTTTGTTTCCTTGGTGAATATGTGGAAAAGTGCATAATGTGTAGGCTCTTCACAGAATGAAACCAAACCGAGGCAATTTTATTTTTCCTTTTATTCATTTAGTGCATAATCCAAACACTTGCGTTAAAACAAGCCACCCAGGAATGACACACAGCCGAGTAGCTGTTGCTCTGCTTCAGTGGATGTGCTAGCACCTACCAGGGTGCAATGCACTCTGCACTGTGAATTTTGAAGCAGTGTTAAGCAAGACAGTGGTGTAAAGGTGTGTTGTTATGTAGACATACTCTGACTTCCATCCCTTCCACCCTCCATTAATCCCAGGAGAGTCATTTGAAAAAAAAAAAAAATACAATTTTCACACCATCAAAACACAAATGACCAGGTGAGATGACCAGGGGGTTTCAGTCTCAGCACCTGTTGAGGTAACACAGGTCTCAGGGACCTCGACAGCACTCGTGAATCACTGCGTGTTCAACTGAAGTCCTGGTAGTGGTCTCCTTGTGGAGATGCTTCCCTCTCTCATCAGTGTCATTGTTTTCAGAGTTTTTTTTTTCTTTTTGATAAAGTTTCATCATGTGCTCTTGTGTATTTGTTGTAGTGTTTGTTCACATCACAAATGAACTTGAGACTAAACCTTCTGCTGGTGTTTTAAATATAACCATCTATTTCACACTCCTCCACCATGTGTGTTAAGAAACAGCAGCAACGGGAAGGACTTTGTTCTTGGAGTTTATCCTTAGGACAGCTCCTCTTCTCAGGCTTGGTGCTGTGTTTTACGATGGTACACTTGCCTGGAGGCGACGTCAGGCTACCTTAAAGGAGAAATCTGCTAATTTTACACATCAAAGTCTGTTTACACCACAGATAATATGAAATATTCTAAGATGTTTTTGCTGCAGCCTTGCTCTGAAAGATGGACAGTGATGCATATCTATTTTTATGCGGGTGAATTGTAAATCCACCTGAGTCCGTGTCCACCTGCAAATACTGAATGAATTTGGCTAAATTTGGTAAAGTCCCATTAAACCCAGTGGTTCTGTTCAATGTTAATATCAGAAATATTCATTATTGCAGTTTAAATGACCCCATGGCCTTATCTTTAGCTGTACCCCTGAGGCAAACTACATTTTTAACCCCACTACTGATAAGGTTGTGTGGATTGCTCTGTCTAATACTTTCATCCTAAGCGGTGTAATGGAAAAATGAAAATTGCCGCCTCTGTGGGATGTGAGCTCAGTTTTAGTCTTTTAATCTTGTTTCAAAAAGAGTTGTAACAGAGCTTCCTGCACTGAAGGCCTTTTTTCCTCTTTGTCCCTGCGTGTGCAGAGGTGTCAGTGTCCTTCGACAGGGAGTCCTCGGTGACCTACACCTTTCAGGAGCCCTTCTCAGTGATGCAGAACAGAAGCTCACAGGCCACCAGCGTTTCCACAGAGAGCAGCAGCAGAGCCAGAGAGGACGTTGCCTTCAGCTTCGTCACCTCCCAGAGGCCGGCCATGCTGTTGACTGTCAGCACCTTCAGCCATCAGTATATCGCTGTCATCCTGGCCAAGAACGGTACATACAGGCTTTACGTTCATACATGTAGCTGTGATGGTTCTCATATCTTTAAACAAAAAAAAAGTGAAAGAATGAAAACAAAAAGACCCAACTGTTCTCGAACTAAACTGTCTCTGCAGAAAATTTAAGATAAGGTCCTCACATGTCTAACACTTGCTACGGGGTATTTCCTGCTGTCAACGCAAGAAAAGCCTCGAAGCTTTAAGCCGAGAGCTTTTAAGCTGAATCCAAACCTTAGAGCGTCACGTTGTGTGACACCTGTGTGACACCTGTGTGACACCTGTGTGCAGTTTTTAGCCAGTCAGCGTCCTAATACACTCTTTTGTGTTAAATCTGAACGCCTGTGTTTCTCAGGTCTATGTAAAGACTGAAGGGCAGAGGAGGCTCTTCATCCATACTGACCTTCATCTATAGGTGCACTTGCAGGATTTGAAATGAATCACAACACAAAGCCTTTCACCTACAGACTGGGAATTGTAATATTGACCCAGCTCCACTTGACAATGCATAGTTCTCTGACTCTTTGATCTGGCTGTGTGTGTGTGTGTGTGTGTGTGTGTGTGTGTGTGTGTGTGTGTGTGTGTGTGGGAGAAACGGTGAACACATATTGACTTATTCAGTGTGGGAGTGAAGAGCTATGAGATAAATATTTGTATATCTCAAAAGGCATTTGAAGAAGTGTAGAAATAGCGATCTATTTAATAAACAAGCAGCAACATCGTTTCAGTCAGCAGGTGTTTTGTCTTCTCGTCTTTGGCATCATAACATAATGTACACATACTTGAAATCAAAGAATATGTTTACTGTAAAATACAGCTTCATGAGCATTGAACACGATGGTGAACTGATCACAGATATCTGATTAAAGGAGAGTGCTGCATGTCTTTTCATGCTCTGTATCCAGGGAGTCTGCAGATCTGGTATCACCTTCAGACAGACAGGAGTCCAGATGTGTTCAGCCCCGTCCTCAGCAACATGGCAGACGGACGTCTTCATCGAATCAGAATCCACAGAGTGGGAAAAAACCTCTATGTTCAGGTGAGTAATGGACTCAGGAGGTCCATATGCAGCTGTTCTGTGGAGGCGAGTTCATTCAGCGCCAATGCTTAGTGCCAGTGCAGGAAGAAATGTGCAGTTCAAACAGTGCAGTGTAAAATAAAGATAGCGTTGTGTGTTTGCTTTCAGTGGCGGCCCTCAGAGTTCACAGTCTGTTTCCAGTGGTCAGTGTCAACATTTTTACTATTTATAGAATAACTTAACACCAGGCCAAAAAGCAGTTCGCTGCGCTTCTCTGGGTTATAGTTTCAAGTCTGTTTTCACCTTTGACCTCACTTTGACAGTGATGTCCTGGTAGACTATACATACAGCACGGGAGTACACTTTTACTGCAGCAACACTACACTTTGAAAAAATAAAAGAATTAAAGTGTAATGGCACTTCCTCAGCACTAGAGAGCAGTATTTAGCACTGGCAGGGGTTAAGATCGCCCCCTCGCATATGAACCCCTGTTATTATATGACCACATTTCCACATTTGAGCAAGCTCCTTCTGCTGATGAAGACCATTTAGATGTTGTTGAAAGTTCCCTGAAAGGCGAGGAAGGAGGTATATATATTGTTTTTAATACCATATTATGCTTATATTTGATTTAAGCTTGCCAACTATGAGCAACTTGGTCAACAATAGAACAGACATCTGACAATTACTGTACAACAGAGAAGTCCAACAAACAATGTGTATATACATTAATTTAATTCTGTACAATGACTTAGAGTTGAACTTCGCAGTGGAGAGGGTTTTCAGCTGCTCCACACACGCACCGCTGTTCTAAACGGCAGCAGACGTAATCAAAATCCTGCAGAAACAATTGCGGATCATCAGGTTAAGAGATGCCTCTGAGTCAGCATGGCAGAGCAGAAGTGGAAGGTCTAAATCACTTCAAAGCTAACAGTGGGCGGATATGGTGCTGTGTGAAGCTGCAGAGAACGCTATTCTCAATCTATAATGTATTGAAATGTGCTGCTGCTGCTGGTGTTACCTCGGTTCAGATTTCTTGTAATCGGCTTGTTATTTGATTTCTCCCCACTCAACCAGATCGACCAGGACATCCACAGAAAGTACACGCTGTCATCTGATGCAGAGCTGATCTTAATCAGATCCTTGACATTGGGCAAAGTCACCAGTAAGTGCTCCCATGATGTCCAGAGGATTGCTTAACACCCTCCACATCATCCCCCTGTTGTGGTACTTGACGTACCCATTCATTGTTTCCTGTTATTATTTTATTCTTGACTTGCTAAGAAAATTATTGTTTTTCACAAAAATCAAAATGTCACCATCAGTAACCATGTGCCTTTTCACCTAACTGTATCTGTGCAGGAAGGGAGAAC
Organism: Toxotes lorentzi; assembly: GCA_037833715.1. Lineage (NCBI taxonomy): Eukaryota > Metazoa > Chordata > Actinopteri > Toxotidae > Toxotes > Toxotes lorentzi. The sequence continues at coordinate 3,296,384 of JBBMJY010000007.1, read as the reverse complement.
CTCAATGAGGAAGTAGTGCAAGCAGCTTCTAAAGGTTTCATTGGCTGCCTGTCCTCGGTCCAGTTTAACAATGTGGCCCCGCTGAAGGCGGCGCTGACGAATCGAGGAAGCTCACTGGTCACCATCCGTGGTCCACTGGTCCAGTCAAATTGTGGAGCACTGGCAGAGTCCACCTCACACACTCTGCAAGGTAAAACGCTCACACACACACTCTCTCTTTGTCTCTACTCATTTGCAAAGTGTTGAAATCGAGCAGGTAACGTTAGCAGCTTCTCATTTCTAGACAACGCTGACCAGAGCTTTCACTCGTTAAAATGACCAAGGTCACATCGAAGATTAATTCAGCTGTAGCTAATGAATGTTGATTCTGTGACAGCAACACTGACACTTCTGTCTGTTGGTTGATGTCCCCTCTCCAAGCTGCTGACTGTTTGCAGATCTCTGTAACATTACTCTATGATGAGCTGATCACAGCACGTTAAATAAAGAAGAGTCCCAGTTCAGCTTTTTATGCAGATAAAATCAGTATTTTGAATGTATGTGAAAAGTCAGGTTTATAACAGTCAATATCAATCAATAATTTAGTATTTTCGGCTGCTCAGCTCATTTGCAGCTTAAATAATATTAATTAATGTTGATTAATTTATTTAAAACTGCTATATTTCTCCCTTCCCACCCAACAAACCCAACAAACCTGTCTTTTATGCTGAGGCACCAGGTGGAGCTCAGAGCTGGCTGAGATTCATCCGCAGGATAATGTGAAATTTAGCCTTGTCATTGTTTTGGCAGTTCCCTGAAATAGCTCCTCTCGTGGCGCTACAACATGCAACCACCAGCCACTTGCTTCAAGGCTCATTCGCTCTCATAGCCCATTCAGTCTGACACCATGACATGGTTTAAAGGGGCCAACATACACCAGCTAACCCTCACTCATCACCACCCTCCTTCTGACTGAGGTCTAATGCAGGTCAGACTCTGCTCGGCTTTAATGAAAATGAAAATGAAATGAAAACTTAAATCGATGATATTGAGATGAGATGAGGTTGATGACATTTAAATGTCATTTAATCAACCACAGAGGTAGAGCGAGAAAAAAAAAAAAAACAAATATGGTGGTGCTCGTGCAAAGAGTAGGAGAGAAATGAAACTGAATCTAAACCTAATTTGGTTATCACGCAATATAATTCTGTGTAATTCTCGAGCTTAGCAGGGAAGTGTATTGAACTGTGCTAGACTTGACAACCACAGATTCAGTAATCTAAACATCAGAGTTGGCTGATATAGTATAATAGGGACATTAATGAATTCACTCTTTCTCGTATCTGCTTTTCCAGATCAAGCAGTAACAGCCACTAAAGATAAGGAGCAGCGTGGCAATGGCACCCAGAAGGATTTGGCTGTGATAGCAGGTCTGTTTTCCTCTCTTCTGTGTTGGTTTATTTTTCTTTGGTTAATTGAAAATAAGTCCCAGCTGTTTGTGATTTGTCATTCTCTCTGTTTGCCTCCGTCTTAATTCTTTCTTCTATTCTCTTGATAACTCAGCCTTCGCTCGAGCTCATTTTCATCATTTCATTGCCACTTACGCAGTTTTGTTTGAAAGGAAATTTAATTTGATGATGGTAATGTTAAAGGATTTCTGTGTGCTTTCTTAACAGGGAACGTTTTCTCCGCATGGAGCCGTGTTGTTGTTGTTGTTGACAATAAAGATGCCCCACTCTGATCTGAAAGATCCGTACGAGACCAATAAAGTCATTTAAAAGAACAGGACGAAAATATTGGTAAAAAAAAAAACACCTTAAATCTAACCTCAAAAATAGCAAAACCGTTTGTTAGAGGGGGAAGGATACGGTAGAGGTCTCTAAGCAGACGTGACACCTGAGGACTAGATATACTTAATGGAACATCATGTGGTAGATAAAAGCAGTATACTCAAAGAGCAGTTTATTAGGAACACCTGTGCCAATCATGAAGCAGCAGTCCAGTGCTTAAAATCCCGCAGGTACACGTCAGGAGCTTCAGTTAATGTTCACATCAAACATCAGAATGAAAAACTGTGACCTCAGTGGCGTGGACTGTGGAAGGATTGTTGGTTGGAGAGTTACTGAAACTGCTGATCTCCTCCTTTTCACATACAACAACCTCTGGAGTTTTATCCAGAACTGTGTGGAAAAACAAAAACAACACTGAGTGAGCTGCAGTTCTGCAGACTGAAACACCTTGTTGATGAGAGAGGTCAGAGGAGAAGTCAGACTGGTTGGACAACTCAACAACTCAGATAACCACTCTGTGCGACTGTGGTGAACAGAAAATAATCTCAGGATGAACAACACATCCACAAAACTGGCCAGTTAAAGAGAAAAACAGAATCAGAATCAGCTTTATTCGCCAGGCACACATACACATTGCTGGCAGTTGCTGTCTCTCTAGTGACAAGGTAGCAAGGTAAAATACAAGGTAACAAATCTATATACTGTATGTACAAATATACCATAAAGTGCAGATGAAACATGAAATGGTACCGGTCCAGTAGTGAGTAGTGCAAAAAAAAAAAAAAATGCTAGTTAGTTGTTAACTGTTAACTATTCAGCAGACTGACTGCTGTGGGGAAGAAGCTGTTCCGGTGTCTGATCTGATGAATCTGGATTTCTGTTAAGGCTGCAGATGGTAGGACCAGAATTTGGAATCAGCAGCATGAACCCATGGACCCTTGGTGTAATGGTGTCGGGAATGTCTTTGTGTCACAGTTTGGATCCCTTCATGGAATATATCAGTCCATATGAGTGTTGTTGCTGACCATGCTCATCCCTTTATGGCCACAGTTTCCCATCTTCTAATGACTCCACGTCACAAAGCAAAAATCGAAGTCGCCTCAAACTGGCTTCATGAACATGACAGTGTTCAGTCTCCAGATCTGAAACCAGTTGAACACCTTTGGGATGTGGTAGAACAGGAGATTGGAATGTATAGCTGAGAAATCAGCAGAAATAGTGTGATGCATCATGTCACCATGGAGCAGAACCTCAGAGGAAGGTTTCCAACATCTTGTGGAATCAGTGACATGAGGAACTGAGGCTGTTCTGAGACCAAAGGGAGGAACTACCCAGGATTCATGTGGCGTTCCTAATAAAGTGCTCCCAGAGTGTACCTCATCATTTTAGGCAATACACGTCTTTGGTTTCTTGCCAAAAGTGACATTACACTGTCAGTACCACTCCTGTATCTGTACCGTAAATATGAAGCTGTAACCAGTTGGCGATTAGCTTAGCATAACAGAAAGACTGTAGACGGGGAGACACAGTTAGCCTGGCTCCACTCAAAGGTAACAAGATCAACCCACCAGCACCTTTAAAGCTAATTAATTAACACATTGTATTTTGTTTGTTTCATTACAACAACAAAAAACAACTATTTTCTTATGAGGGGTCATGTGCTGGAATCTTTCTCAGCTGGGTCCAGTTTCCAGGCAACCAGCAGAGTATTTCTTTAGGATCGAGGATAAGATCAAGGCATTTTTTTAAATTCATCAATATCATCTCTGTTTCTTATTATAGTAACCTATGGTGCTTCAGGCTAAAGCTGCAAAATAATCTGAATCTTATCTCTTTATTGTGTTTCCTGAACATGTGTGTGATGTACAATGCTGTGTGACACGTTGTTCTGATCCGTACACCAGTGTGTTCGTTATGTGTAGATGTGTTTGTGAACAACTTAAAACCTCATTTAGAAGAGACAGTCAATCAGTAATTCATTATGATCAAACACAAAGTTCTCAATGATCTTTTTTTTGTTTTGACAATACAAAAACAAATTTGATATTTGAAACTTACACAGAATTAATGCTTTCACACGAGGTTGTGGAACGATTCCTTCTTTATTATTTTTATTGTCTTGTGGTGATTATTCAAACCTGATGGCCTTACCGCAGTAAATTTCTACAAATTACCCTTGTTCAAATAAGGACTTTCATCAAATGATGTTCTGCATCTACGACAGAGGTGGTGTTTTAATATCAAACATTAGATATTTTGTCTCACATAGATTAGATAGAAGCTGTAATTTAAATGAACTAACAGAACCATCAGTGGTGAAGTGACACTTGTGTGTCAGTTATGCTTTGCAGTGTTGCCAAAGTAAGATGTGTTTGCGAGCACATGTTGACACTGATTTAATGATCTTTGTCCAGTAATTCATATGTGAACACTGTGCTAATTTGAGGTTTCTGCATTGAGAATGTGATGGAGGTTGGAGGACACTTAGACATTGTCCACTGACACTGATACTGATGCACCTTCCCCTGCTGTGTTCTCAGGTGTGGTCACAGCTGTGGTCTTCATCGCAGTGTGTGCTCTGGCCGTGATAAGCCGCCTCCTCTATCAGCAGCGGCAGGCCCAGAGGAGCAGCAGCAGCAGCATCAAAGAGGAGCACAGACACAGCATGTACACAAACTACAGGACAGAGCTGCATCTCCACAACTCAGTCAGGGACAACATGAAGGAGTACTACATCTGACCACAGTGTGCACTCTCTGGCCCTAAGTTGCAAACTTACCTCTCTCTTACACAAGGATTAACAGGTGGACGTGCTGCTGCAGAATTTCTTACATCAAAACATCTCTGTACAAGTACGAGCAAGTGGCTGAACCTTTACAGCTGTTTGTGTGTTTGATGTTGGTGAATCTGTCTGAATCAAGCTGCTGTGATTTCTGTCATTGCAAAATGTGTAAAGCAAAAGATGAATGTTCTGCAGGATGGGGCAGGGTGGGACAGAGGGGACACCACGAGTGCAGCGAGTGGAGGGCGGCCGTCTGTCCTGAATGCGCACAACTTAAAATATTTTGTTTAAAACCCTCAAATGCTGAATATTTCTACATTTCAGTGGGACTCACTAAATTGTACTCGCAAGTCAGGAAATGTAGGCCAGGCCTGTAAGATATGCGTGCGCTCGCTGCTGTCTTTGTTTTTTCAGTGGTGGTGAATGTTGTAGAAGAAGAAAAGGGGACAATACTGCCTATACTGTATGAGTGCCTAATTTGCATACAAGTTTTTATTTTAACATTTTAGAAATTATTCATGTGATTTGCACAAAGGCAGTTGCATTTACATAGAGAGGAGCTTATTGTCATTCAGTTTTGCGACCCACACCACACAGAATAAAAGGAAACTGGAATTTCCCCGTCATCCAGTTGACCGTTAGTAAAGTGATGTTGCTTTCACTGAGCTGTTTTCCACTGCACTGTCTGAAGTCGCATGGAGATTCACAAACCTTAAGAAGTCCAATCTATTCTAATCTTTTGTTAACTCGACACTTTAAAGGGTTTCAGGTTTTCGAGTCTAGCGTTGTGAACCATTCGGGCTTCGTGTATTTAGTCATATGCGATATTTATCTGATGACTTACGAAATCATGGATTTTCATGTTTATTTAATCATGCTAATTCTTTGTGGATTATTTTTTCAGTACATAAACATCTAAAAACACTTGTGTATATTGTACCATGAGAGTAGCAGAAATAAGGACTTAGTGGAGAGGATTATAGTATTTAAAAAAACACTAATACAAAGAAAGGGGAGCGTGGCCAAGCTCTGCAGGCAGCCAGGAATATCACCTACAGGCGAAAAACCACTGCATATACAGTCTGAGACTGGTATATGAACAAATGTGGGGATGGGCATGAAACTCCTAAGTGGTATCTTTGGTGTTTTATGGGCAGCACTTTGGTATTGTATGTACTTATTTAGTACTTACAGAAACGAATCTAACCAGCATGTGAAGTTTGCAGTAGTATGAAACAATCACAGCAGCAAGTTTTCTTGGCGCTTGTACACCTGCGATAAGCTCTGGGGTTAAAGAGCGAGACTCAGAACTTTGCCACAGTACTTGACTTGAGTTTGAACCTCTGTCTAAAGCTGTAATTCTTTTATCGCCATTTCTATTTTGGTGATCTGCAAAAGCCAAGTAGGCAGGAAGCAGGAGGCCTGTTTTTTTTTTTATTTGGTTTGTTTTTTTTTTTTTGCAGTGTCGGACTCAGATGGTGAGGCTGCAGAATTTCTAGGAACAGTGCAGACCCGGTGCATACCACACTCAGAAAGTGCTGGAACAAAACTTTAGTTTGTCCATTATTTTACAGCGCTAGCCAGCAGTGCTTAGGGTTTTTTGCAACCAAGAAAAAGGCCTCCATGTTACCTGACAGCATTTGTTTATTTACTTACTATTTGGATTACAGGGATAAGTGGTGTTTTCTATGTATTTGAAACAGAACACTTTTTATATGCATCTTACACTGGTTGATCATGAGAACAAAACCATACACTTACACAAGACAAAAAGTCTAAAAAGCCACCTAGAGGTCCTAAGAGCACATTGCACACCCAAAATTAAAGCACGGCTAAAAAAAAATGGAGACGATTTTTTTTTAGATCCTTACCACTACTGGGCAGAAAATACAAAATCTGACCTAAAGGTGGCGCCAGAGGAAAAGCGAGGTTTCCTAAATGCTTGTCAGGCTCAGCTCAGATATAGCTCATTATCCACTGGCTTCAGCTGCTCTTAGGCAGGTTAGCCGTCTTTGTCAACATCAGTTGTACTTTGAGCTTAACATGCTAAGCATAAGGGTTAATCCCACAAAAAAAAAAAAAAAAAGCTGCATCTGCAAGCATCCTGTCATGACCTAAAGTGTTGGACAAGTCATTATACTTCATCCTCTTGGGATCATAAATGTCTGTATAAAATTTCAAGAGAAAAAAAAATCTTAACGATTGTGATTCCAATTTTTGGACCAATGCGCCGATGAACTGATGGATGAAAAGACTGACAAACAGTATCACCCTTCCTGGAGCCCCCCTGCTGCCATGGCGAAAGATCACATGACTGACAGTGACATGGGAGTGGCCTGGTCAAACGATAGGGTCTTCAGCCTCTGGATCCTATCTCTGCATGTCCTTGTAATCTAAGTATGTCTCAAGATGTGATAGTCTGAAGATCTCCAGTAGGCTATCAGAGAATGAATACATACCTCTCAGAGTGTTTAGGTTATATTGCAATGGGTAATATCACGTGGGTACTTCTTCTTATTGATTTGTATAGCTGCAGTTTTATTAAGGATCTATTGTATAGATGTATAATTTAATAATAAAAGTGAATATATTGTTAATCATCTGTTGTAAAATGGATTGAATTCATTAGCTTGAAACAGGGTCTTGACTTGTGTAGATGTTTAAAGGCTCTCTAACTTTGACCTCTGGGTTTTTTTGTCCTGTGGCAGCAGGAAATCCAATGGCTCTGCTCATGGTGATTGCAGGTGGGAAGCCAGTGAGGGATCACATCCTTGAGGCTGCACTAGTGCCCCCTATTGTTTGGACGGTGCACACGCACCGAGAGGGGTAAGATCTGTACGAACTTTCCATAAAGTGCCCTCCAAAGTGAAGGTGCTTGCTGGCAGGTGAAAAGATTTATTGCTTGCTTCTATTTTAAATATCGCTGCTAGAGGGGTTTAATTAAAAACATATTTTTAAGTTTTGAATCAAAATACATACACAGATAGACGGATACACCATGTAGCTGACCTAAATCCTTTCCAGCAGTGCAAAGGGCTTTTGATAATAATGCGGTGTGCAAAAATATAAGTTGGTCATTCTCCTCATCAATAACTTGTTTTCATATTTCATACCTTAAGTTTGAGAATAATGGCATCAAATACTCCACACCTATACTAATACTATACTAATTTAGCAATTACACTGAAAAGAGGAAACAATATTGTTTTTTAAACAAATCGACAGTTTTCACTTCATTCAAAAACATGTCCTGTGCTAATTTTGATTAATACTTCATGAATTTTGTAAAGAAGAGTGGTGAAAAATGGAAAATCACATCTCACAGCTTTACACAAGGTCACGTGGCCAAACTGTCCTCCAAATGTATTTGTGAAGATATTCATAAAAACCTCAGTGGGTAGTTGCTGCACTGAAAGATAAATAATAATAAATAAAACAGAAAAAAAATGCATCAATGTCAACAACATGCATGGTGATGAATTGCAGGACTAAACAAAACACCACCTGCCCTATCAAGAGGCGGGTGTGCCCTGCTACAACCAGCCACATGTACTGTATGTGACCAAACTCCTGAAGGAGAAAGAATTGAGGTAATGCACACAGACTGTGATCACAGGTGCAGAGGATTTCCCTTTTTATTTTATTTTACTCATTTCTGAGTAACAAATGGCTGCAGTTCTATACATGAGTTTCATGACCACTTTTGAAGCGAGTAATAATGATCACGTTAAGTATTCAGTCACTCCAAGTATTCAGTGATGTGCACTTTTTTCTCAGAAGTAGTAAAGGCAACCAACCAGCCAGCCAACGAGTGCCCCCTGAATGCACCTGAGGAACTGGACAATAATCAAATGACCTTTTTAAAAGCAGCTCTCACCATTGTTTCCACATTCTGCCAAATCTTCTGCTAACACAGGATGTCAGGGGTGTAACAGAGGGACTTTGAAAAGCATCCAACAGACTAAACCATGCACAATTTGTAGCTTAGGTAAATGTTTTTTATTTTGTACTGCTTATCTATTCAAAACTGCCTGTACAAATATTTCAAAAGAAAACTATTTGGTATGTGGTGCTTCTGAGTATCTGCTACTCCAAGCCTCCTTTTTATGTTCTGTATGCCTCTTAGTGCCTGTGTTGTGTGCACAAAAGGAAATAAAATGTCACACTTTTTTTGCCTTTAAAGGCTTCCTTCCTTTTTTTTAAATTCATAGTGGTCTTGCAGCCCATTGTCCAAGCAATTTTACAAGATGTCCACACAGTTCAAGTAACAGGCACTATTTTAAAACCTCCAGAGGATATGTGAATCACTGCGGTGTTGGCAGTTTATACTCGCCTCCTGTCTTTGAGGTCACATATGAGGTTATATTTGGACCTGATTTCACAAAACAGTAAATCTGAATGCAGTCTCCAACCTGACGAAGCCTCATTCAGGTCGGTGAATCAGTGATGCGGCATGTGTTGCCCCTGTTGTCTGACTTCCATCGGGCTCAGAGTAGCAGTCAGGTTCAGCTTGAGCCTGGAGACAAGTCAGTTCTTACAAGTTGCAGCTGCGACTGCAATAGGAGTGATCGTCATCACAGGGGATGGACAGATGGCCCCTCCCTGACGGCTGTCCCCTGTCCTGATCGCTGTTGCAGGATCATTGTTTTTAAGCTTCTGGAATAATTCAACAGTGGTTCACAGTGAAATGTAGGTTCACTGGATTAAGTGTGTTGCATTGTGTAACATGACAAAACTCTCAAATTTATTACATAAAACATTGTGGAAACATTCCAGGTGCATCTCTGCCACATTATTAATTGTTCAGGATGGTTTGGCAGTGCTGCAGAAGGCAAAACTATACAAACCAAAGAATTTTTCAAAGTCAAATCTCCCCAAGTTGTCCACCTGCTCACCTGTTTCCTGAAGTTCCCCGTCTACCTGCACACCTGTTCCTCATGTTCCTCATTTTCTCCCTTTACTTATACCAGCCCCTTTCCCCCAGCTCGTTTCCAGATTGTTGCACATGCTGTCTCAGTGTGTGTCCCTTTGTTCTGTTCATGCTGTGGACTTTCTCGTTACCTTACCTGCTTCCTGTTGTCTGTCTGTAAGCCTTGTCTTCACTGTTTACACTGAAGTAACTTTGCTGTCCTCCCTGCCTGTGCTCCAAGCACCAGCTGTGACAGATGCCTCCTATCAGTCTTACTAGAGAAATCCAAAGCTTGACCTACATGCCTGGTTAAGACTGGAAACACTGGGGTTTAGGAAGCAGTCAGTTCATGTGGCCTTATAAACCCCTTAAAGAGGGCCATGCTAGAAACAGAATCTGATATTGATATTGATAGTATATGTTAGCACTCATCTCTGCATAGAGGAGCTGTGCACACTGTGTTAGCTGTATGAGAGGCCTCAATCTGTGTTTATAAAGGTTACTATACATAATTATCCATATCAATCGTGCTAAATTGGGCAGAAAATATACAGTACCAGGCACAAGTTGTGATAAGTGAATCTCTGTCAGTTTGATATAATGAAATAATAATGCAATAAAGTAATGACTCCATGTTGGTAACAGCCTCACAGCTGGTACTCATTTTAAATTACCCCAGATGCATTCACATGTGTCCCATTCACCAACTGTTGCCCTCCATGAGTTTCTCTCTCCTTTGTCCCAAGATGAAAACACATTCACACACACACACACACACACACACACACACAGACACATACACACACACATATATACACCCTTGTCTGACAAACATGAGAAATGAGATGAGGCGGCTAGAATCACCTCCACTGCTTATTCATTAGATTCAGTACTTTCTATTTTGACTTCAGGGCCACCTACACAAACTCCTTGGAGCACAGTTACTGTGTTTTTTTTTTTTTTTGGTTTTTTTTTGCATTTAGAAAAGTTGGAGACAAACTTCCTTTCCACTAAACTTCTGAGTTAATGAGCTGTGGTGTACAGGATATTCTTTTAACTTCCTGTACGAGAGGTACTTGACTGAGTTTGCAAACCAAGTTATTAGAGGATTCATTGTAAATATGTGCTCTACGATGCTGCCGTATTTTCACAGACCTCTCCATCAAACGAGACACATATAATGCGGCTGCTCAATATGTGTGCCGGTTTGTGGAGAGGTTTGTGACTCACAGAGGCAAGCGGTATCTCAGAGATTGCTGCTGTTCAACAGTTATTTCAGGTACTCATTGTATGTCTAATGACAGCCTGCGGCTACTGAGCCAGTGGGGTTGAGGATGAGGCAGACTTTTGAAACTAATTACAGTACATTAAAAGTAAGCAACAGCAAGCAACTAATTCAAGCTTATTTGAGCTTGTAAATCGTCAACCCCTGGAACACATTTCATATTTTCAGAAAGAATCACAGAAGAAAACCTTTAGACGCCGATGCAGGTGGAACCAAGTCTAGCCAAGTGACAGGGTGGGACTTTTTCAACTAATGAAATACTTCCTGTGGAGGCTCCATCATCAGGGCAGAAATACACAGGCACGGCGAGGCCACTGTGAGCTTCCGACGACTCCCACACTTGGCTGCCTGTGGGCAGATCCATTGAGCTGTCAATCCAAATACAATTTACTGCTACTTCAACTATTGTTTTTCCAGCTCACAGTGATACAGAATAATGCAGAGGCTGCTTCTGTTTGGAGTTATTTAGGGAGTAAAATGCTAAGCTGCAGAATTACATACATTTATTCTAAAATATATGAGAGTCTTCTTCTGCCCTCATCATGTGTGTAGGTGCACAGCTATGCAGTGAGATGAACACACTTCAATTTAAGGCTGAAGACAGAAGTTGTTCTTTGTAGTTTTTAGCGGAACCAACTCTGAAACGGTGAAAACTGGGTGGAAGACTAATCCAATGGTATTTTATGGGGCAGCATTAATAGCAAAACCATTTAGAGATGTGAGTAGAGAGTTGTGTTACTGTATCTCAGTCCGTGTGTGTGTGTGTGTGTGTGTGTGTGTGTGTGTGTGCCCAATCAGATGTATAGATGTGTAAAATAACCTCTAAATGAGTTCTGAGATTTGTGAACGCGTACAGAAATCTGAAAACGTATATGGTGCAGCATATGTGAAGTACACAACGATGACTTGCTTCATTAGCTACCTGGTTAAGATGATGGCAAAAAAAAAAACCCTGTTACTTTATCACAGATGAAAGCTGCCTACCAGTATTTACTTGGTCACAGATCTGACAAAAGGCTGAACGTAATTATGTCAAATAAGCCCCATTCAGATGGAATTAACATTACGGTGGGAGGATGAAAGTATTGAAAATGAGAATGAAAAATTGACTGTGCTCCTTTGTAATTTAACTCATTGCTCTGAATGGGATTTTAACCTTCCGAAATTTACAGGATGTGGTCTGTAATGGACATGGACGTTATTATAAGATGCTGCACAAGGTGAATTTAAGTCAAATAACATAATCAAGTTTCAACAGAGCGTAAAAGCACATTGGTATCATGCAGTGTGATTTATGCTTATCTGCTTAGAAATAAAAGAAACAAGACTGGTCAGAACTTGACTGAGAATCATCACGTTTTTACACGTTTTTCTTCATCGAAGTGATCAGTACCTGCCTGCAGCTGAAATTACAGCAGCCCATTTGAAGAGATTTCATGGGGTCTTATTCTCCTGATGGCTTCAGTTTTTTTCCCATCAAACTGGTCCCGGAATAGGCCTGTATGTGATGTTGGCATGTTTACATATATGAGATCAACAAAAACATGTTTGATTCGCTCCACTTTCACGCAGAAGTTGAATTTCAGACTGAAATGATTCATTAAAAAAAAGAGAGAACAAGCAGAAGACGCAGCTCTTCGTGCAGAAGAAACTCAGGGCTCCACTTCAAAATACAAGAACCTCTCTCCAGATGGGATTTAAATTACAAATTGCAGCTGTAATAATTATCGGGTTGGGGCTGAAAAATGACCCGACCTCCTTGGACTGGGCTTATTTCCAAGAGAAAAAAGCCCAGTCCAAATGAACTATGACAGTAGCAGGTTTCTGAAAACAACTGCTGGTGACAGATTACTCTCCACTGACACTGCACCTACTGTGTTTCAACATGTAGTATTGAAAATGTTTAAAGAGCCCATTAAGGTCTAGATTGTAAACCTGTTTATCGGTTATAAAACTGTAGACCAAAGATTTATTTTCCTTGAAAAGTTCAAAATGATTAAAACATTTTTAGGCCTACATGTGCAAAACAGCTGAACAAGAATAATAACTACTTGAAGCAGATGCTTCCTCTGAGTACAGACATCCACTTAAATGATCATTTGGAGCAAACACTGAGCAGAAACTGTGCAGACCTCTGATATCTGCAGACAGCTGTTAACTGGTGTAAGCTCCTCAGCAGGCACAAAGCAGAATCCACACACTGTTCACTCAACTTCCACGGCTTCACGTGTCCCAGCCAGGGATATTATCTCTTCGACAAACACAAACTGAGCTCAGATCCGTGTGCAGAGTCTTATTCCGGCCTATCCCTCTCTTAGATGTGATCTCGATATTCGCTACGAAATAGTCGGAGTCAGCTAACCATCCTGAGCCACGACAGTAAAATCTGTAAATAGTGTTTTTGGTGTCAGCTCTCTAACCTGCTTCCTCTCACACTCACTTTCACATCAATCCCCCATCAAATCCCTCACCACAATTACAAGTACACAGTGGGCAGCTTTCACAAGTAGCATATTCTCAAGGCCAAATACTATTAGATTGCATTTTGTGTGTGTGTACTTGTTCTTCTATGTTTGTGAGCACCAGCTTGAGTCACAGACCTAATGGTGTGGGGACATTTTGGCTGGTCCCTTTGGTTCAAAGGGCTGTTTGAGGAAGACTTTAGGTTCAAGGTTCAGGTCAGGATCAGGTTTAGGTGACTGTTAGGGTACTGGACTAGGGAAGGCATTATGTCAAGAAGAGTCCTCACAAAGATAGAAATACAATTTTATGTGTGAGTGTGTGTGAGCATGTGTCTTAACCCTGTCACAAGCCTGCATGTCTCTTCTTGTTTGCCAAGGAGGAAAAAAAAATCCAATTAACCAACAGCTTGCTCTCAAGTGGAGGTGAGAAATTGAGAAACTTAGACAAAAGCACAGGCTCAGAACAGACTGGAATAACAATACATGTTACTGTAGGAGATACATTTCTGGGTAAAATTTATTTACCCAGAAATAAATTTTACATGTGCATAATAATCACATCTATAGTCGGTAAAGCTGAACTAATTAATACTTTCACATTAATGACAGACCATTAAATCTCTTGAGGCATGATAGCATCTTGTCGCTGTGATTTTACGACCCACACGTGCGGTTCACTCTCACCTCACTCACCTCACTCATCAACAGAAAGCAGCTGTTTCCACAGTCAGAACTGTACCAACCAAACACTAAACAGCAGGCAGGCAAAGTTAGCAACTAGCTCATGAACATGGTGCATCATTCACCGACTAAAGAGCCAGATATTTCCCATGGTAGCTGGTGAAGACATCCACATCAGCTGGATGCGTAACTAGGCAACTGTTTGCTAAAACATTAACCAGACAAAAGCAGCTAAGTCAAGTAATGGAGGAATCAATGACAATCTAAATGCAAATAGTATCAGTGAGTTCAGCTCTGTCTATTCATTTGTTCAGTTTGACATGTGCTTTACATCTGCTTTATTTAGGATATTTTAATTATTTGTTTCTTTGGTTACTTCCTGGTTCTCAGCAGACTGTTCTGATGAGAGAGATACAGCTGCACAGGCTGTTTTAAGTCAACTTACAGAAATAACAGCAGTCAAATCTGTATGTTTCCTCAGTCAGCTTTAGGCCAGTCACTACTAACTGGTTATATTTGGTGATAACATCGCCACCCTAACACAAACAGAACATTATGAACTGAATAATGATGTGAAATGAAATCCTTTATGCTTATCAGGGCAGGATGCGGCAGCCTTATTGGACATATTTGCTATTTATGTGTTTCTCATTTTGATTTGTTTCCATACTGTTTTGTTTATTTAATTTATTTTCATATCCAGGTTTCATATCCAGTGAGAACCAGAAACATAACCGTCCCCCAGTGGATGCTGCTCCCACAGCACAGTACCTTTTAAGATCAGAATCAGTTTGTTGGGGTTTGTCACTGATTAAAGAACACATATACACATTTCCTCGAATTTTCATTGCCATGTGAAACTTTTAAATGTTTGCTTTATGAACTTAATGAGCCCAGCTGTGTTCACTGAAAACATTATTTAGCATCCAGTCATGCCTCGCAGGTCAATCAATCCCAGATCCATGCTGAAGACGTGTAGGAAGGTAAGAAAACAATTATTCTGTGGTCAGTATAACAAGCTGCTAAATTGGTTTCCGTGATCATGAAATAACTGTTTTATTAACTCAGAATAACATCCAACTGTTTTCTTCTGATCATGACAGAATTGAAATGGAACAGAGTGATACAGTCAAATTTAAATATATTTAACAGACGCGGTTTTACTATATATCAGTCTCACACACCTAAAATGGGTAACTGACAAATATATAAGTGTTTGCAATGCCAAAGATTAAACATTTAATGGTGGTTAAACAAAAGAGCTTGATTTTAAACACAAAAAGTTGCACGTGAGGCAACTTGTACGGTAATTAGCTTTTTTGTGAGAGTCACAAGGCAAGAAGACAACAAGAAGATTGATACCACACTCATATCGATTTATCTGGAATCACCCAGCCAAGAAATAGTCATCCACAAACTCCCCTATAACCCACCTGATTTGCTGACTAACGATGCAGCTTGTGTTTATCAGCCTCTTTTTTTGGATTCAAGTGCAAACAAAATGTTGCACAGACACCAGTTCACTCTTCAGGGCTTCAAGGCTTCAGGTCTTCGGGTCTTCGGGTCTTCAGGTTGGGTGTCTGCATGAAAATCTCCACTAACTCCCACCACACTCTCCCCCAGAAAGCTGGTGTCCCTGTTATTTGGGTTTAAACCTAGATTAAATAAAATTGTAGGTAAATTCAGCCGAATTTTGTTCTTCACAGATGAGATTTCACCTGAAATTCTTCCCTTGTGCAGCTTAAATGATGAAGCATGTCCTTGTGCTGTCTAATTCCCAAACTTGACTTCTTATTCTTAGTGAAAGGGCAGGAGGTCCAGCAAGATAATTCCAGCACTCACAGGGGAAGATTAACAACCCCTCAGAGGGCTTGGCTGTAGCTTGTCAATCAGGGAACTCACTGCTTTGTTCTTTGAGCTGATGCAAAGGGCACCTACTCATGTCCATCACTTGCAACTCCTTCAGAATATCCTTGCTAAAGCACTCCAAGAGAAAGCATTGGGAATGAAGAAATAAAAAAATAACAATTTTAAGATGAAAGAAAAGGATAGTTGTCATTCATCTCACGATCTTATTGCTCCTCAAGTATGAGAAGCAGTGCTTTTATATGGGAAAGCAAGGCAAAGATAAGGAAATGGCTTGGAAATTACATTTGCTATACAACCATTTGTATCAGTCACAAGATAACAAAGGAAATTTCCATTCACATCATCGTCCTCTGTGGACTTATCATGAACCAGCAGCAAATTTATCCTGCAAGCCTATATCACGCACATTAATTAGCAGAAGACGCCAAGACATAGAGGATGTGTATATACGCCGTGCAACTAATGCAATAAAATGTCCTCCTCTTCCACTCTTTACTCTTCTGGAAAATCATGAGGAAAAATCAAAAGCAGACAAATAAGAGCAAATCTTCACTTGAGCCCAATACTCCCAGTTGACATATTGATGTTATCTTTTTAAAGTGTCAAAAGAAGTGTCACCATGCATTGACTGAAACAGCTCAGGGACAGACAGTTCAGAAGACTGGAGGACACTCAATTATAGTGTAAAACTGGCACACAGGGTGGTTTTTGCACAAAGGATGGACTATAGTAAGCCTCTTCTTTATCCTATGTACTGTACATCCTGCAGAGCCTTTTGGACTCTTTTTCTTTCCTGCCACCATATGTCCACTGCTACACAACAGACAGAAAGTCAACAGTGAAAGAAAAGAAATAGCAAAGTTAGGCTGAACTGGCAACAGATTCCTGTAGGAGAAGACACACATAAAACCCAGAATAAACACAGATATTCTCTTTATTATTCCAGCTGAACAGCAAAGAAACTTGCTTTAAACTCAAGGCTGTTGGCCGGGAGTCTTCACCTCATCTTCCCTAATCAATCGTTATCTGTTTAAGGTTAAACTTTGCTCCTATCGTATATTTTATGGCTGCAGCATGGCCCAGCAGCTGGCCATGTTTTCTAGATATCAATACTAAGCCCACACAGCTCTTCCAGCACATATATTCCAGATAAAAAAAAACTGTAACACCTTTTTTAGCTCAGGCAGAGTGAAAATAACAGGTCAGATTAATCGTGCGCAGCATCAGTAAAGCGTACAGTAGAATGCCACAAACATCCATGAGACCTGGAGGCGCTTTCCCTCAAATATCACACTTGAACCAGAGCAACACATAAAGCACCAGAGGCGACAGATTATCAATAACCCTATTATATGACTTGTCAGGGGATATGACAGAGAACTCTGCCACCGTGTCACATCACAACACCCTGAAAACATCATTTGTCGTCAGTTTTTTTGCAGTTAGCAATCCAAACGGACGGCTCATGTTGTTACATCCGCAGTATGTGTTAGCTGCATGTGTGAACATTTAAAATGAACTCTGTGAAGCCCTTTACCAAGTGCAGATACTTCCACCACATTGATATTTCAATAACAGAGGCCAAAGAGATGTAAAACAGAGGGTATGATTTTTAGGCATCAGAGCTCTGGAAATAAAACCTACATTCATTTTCTGCATTGACAAATCAAGGTGTCTTACAGTCAGACCACTCTCGAGGCTTGGACATGGACATGAAGGTCAAATAGTGAGTGACAACAAGGTACCAGGGGAAAAAAAGTCTGTGGACACACACACCTGTGGACATAAATCAACTCAGTCTACTAGAACCTACATTCACCATAGCCAAAGTGATTTTGATGCCTAAGCTTAACCACAGACAGGATTCTGGATGTGAACGCCCACCATTCACCTCGTATCGACTCCGCTGTTGTTAATAAATCAAACACTTCATTCGGTCATTGGTTTTTTGTTTTTTGATTTATTTTTTAACCGCACACCCTGCTAACACCACCCTGGAAGCTATCAGCAACAGATCCAAAGGTTCTTGGGTATTGTAGCAGTTAAAGCCAATAGCCATGAGGAAGTGTTGATTTCTCAGAACCAGAACTGAAATAATTTCGATTGAACATACACCTACAGACATACACCTACAGTACTGTTAATTATCCTGGAGACCCCCTGTGTTTTTGTCCATCAGTCCATTTTCTATACCCACTTATACTGTGTTTCCACGTTGATGAATACTGAGAATATGGGTGAGAGCTAAACATCAGAATGGAAATCTACCGTAGTGAAGACAGACAAATTCAGGTATCATTTTACGTCAAGACAAATGTTTAATAAATGGTTTATAGCACACAATGTAGTTGTTCACAGCAGTCAGGACATTTTAAGTGCTTGTTAATGTACAGCATTAGTCAACAATTATGACTTCTCCTTTAAAAACACATTTTGTATTATTACAGCTGTTTTTTACTTTGTTGCCATGCATTATACAGCAGCCTGCACCTATGAGTGCCCACAGGAGGAGTTATACTTCTTAACAAATATATTTATAAACACAATCTGTTTACTACTACATATATCTTTTAAATGATTATATAATATTTATGTATAACATAAATGCTATTTTCACACAGTAACTCGGTTTCTGCTGGTGTGTGTTTTGCATTTCAGTGGTGTTACCCAGAGGCACATATGCCCAGAGCTACATACATATTGTCAAAATAATACCTTCCCCCAGACAATGCTCTCAGACTGCACATATCCAGATAGCAACACTGCCATCTGCTGCCTCCTCACTGAAGCCTGATGGGATTCCATCAGACCGGCTTCCTTTTCAGCCTTTCACATAAAAACAGGCACTCTAAATAAGAGCATGAGGTTATTATTTTATGAAGCAGTAATGTTAGGGTGCTTAATTAATGCTAATTACCCCGGTTGATTTCAGTGCCTTCCCCATTCCGTTTCCCTCTTGCTCTGCTTTTCTTTCCCAGGCTCAGGGACTCCCATGATGCCGAGCAGCAGCCACAGCTCACTGCAACTGAGAAATGAACCCCAGCACCAGTAATCTTCCCTCAGCTTCATCACTGAGTCATTGCGAGGCTTCCCAAGGCGTTTCTATGGAACAAAATTTGCTTTCTGGTGCAACATGTTCAATATCAGTCTGCTGGATAGCGTTAAATTAGTTTTAATCCAGGAGGCTGTGAGTTTTAGATGAAAGTTTAAAGTCGGCTTTTAGTGAAGTGCTCCGCAGGGATGTCAATTCCCAAATCCCTAACACATGACAAAGCTCCTGCAGCCATCATTTGCCTCTAAAACCTAGAAACCCACTCGGTTTCATGGTACAAACTCAGGCCACTGATTAATGACAGGATTTTTCTAATCTCCTAAATTCCAGTCTTTTACAGTCATTTACACTGAACTTTATGTTGCTAAATCTCTTGGGCCAAAGCAAGGCAGGGTGGGTTTAGAAGAAGCACAGTATGTACAATATATGTTGAAAGTGTGAGGTAATAATAAATACTGACAGAAAGCAAACCAGCACATTTCCCAAAGTGTTGAACTATTCCTTTAAGCACAAGGATTTCCTTGATGTGTGCATAAAAATCTAGGAAGTTATTGTAGCTCATTTCTGCCTTTATTAGTTGACATCTCTATGACAATAGAGAGATGACAGGAAATGAGGGAGGGGGATGCCACAAAGGTCCTGGGGAAGATTCATGTAGCAGGGTCAAATCCTGTTTTCAGTTTTAACACTGAGGCTAACTTTACCTCACACTTTCAACATATATTGTACATACTGTGCCTTACTTTGGCCCAAGCAGCTAATTTGGTATACATTTGGATTGTGCCTTTAAGTTTCTAAATTGTTGTCATGTTGCCAGAGACTGGGCTGCACATGTAGGTGTCATGAGTAGTGCCTAAGGGGGCTGTTTTCTGAACACTTATGTGGAGACAAATTCAGTCTTGTTTAGTTAAGTTTTGTTCATAGTTCCTGTTTTATTTTGTAATCATGGCCCTTGTGTATCTTGTCTTGTTATACTTCCTGTCTTTGTCTTGTTTCCCGCCTTTGCGATTGTCTGCCCCGCCCTAATTGGTTTCACCTGTTTCCCTTCACCTTGAGTGTATATATTGAGTGTATATACTCGTCTAGCCTCTCGTCGTGGAACCTCAGTCAGGTTATGCCTTATTTCTTACTTTGTTTCTAGTTTGGTTTTTTGCTCCCTGTTCAATCCTGTTTCCTCCTTCCTTAGTGTGATTTTGTGTTTGTGAAGAGCAGCACTACAGCAACCCTTAGTTAGATCCCTTCATTAAAATGACTTTCCACCCTTGTCTTTCACTCAGGGCTTAATGAACACTGAACAACTCTGACACAAATTATGCTCTGTAACGTTCTGAAAACTCAAAGTGAGGCTGCACATGGTCCAGATTTTCTTCCTATTCTAAACTCAAGGCCTCAAAACATGTTCTGTCAAACCTATGAATGACATAACCAATGCTGTCTTTACTTCCTTTACAGTTTGTGGGTTTCACTCAACCAGTAAGTTGCCTCTGCTTCCAAAACACTCGAGTCCCCCTTCTGAAATGTGGAGTTACAATTCTGTGCAGAAATCCCCACCTTTTTCTCTGCTTAGTCTCACCACTGATAAGACCTCGGTGTTACATTATACCGGACAGGCAACTGTGCCAACCTTGCTTTTCCAGAGCTCGTGTTTTCCCTCCCCCATTAGCTGAATGTGCCTGCACCAGGCTGCTGTACTGTCAATTATTCACACTCCCTTTGTCTGAGTAGGCCTGATGCTCTGGCACTGGGAGTGCAAGTAGACAACCTCCTTTCAGCTTCTGGCAGGCATCTGACCTCATCCAGGCAAAGGAAGAGTAGATTTCTTACTTTATGCTTTGAGTGACCTGTGAAGTACTTTTATTTTTTTATTTCTTTGCTTTGTTCACACCTTTTTTGATGAAGTAGTCAGTTTGCATGGGGTTTAACTGTAAATACACACAGCTTTTTGAAATGAAGTGTTGTAAATGCTGTATGATATCTGCCAGAACAACAGACTGGAAAAAATGTGACAAGCACATTTATTTCTTTTTTTTTTTTTTTCCAACTGCCTTTAGGTTACTTTTCTTTCACCAGCATGCCTCACCTCTTCAGTTCCGAGGGTAGTTTCAGCTTGTTAGAAGGGATGTAACTGTCTCCCAGACCGGAAATATAGCAACTCCAGAGACAGAAATTTCCCCACTGCTCTCAGCGATGTCCCATTCAACACAGGGTATTTGGATCTGTCAAGGAACCCTCTGACAGAACTCCCCTTGGGCTTGTTTGGAGCTCTTTGGGTCTGAAGTGTTGCAAAGGGAACAATACAACTTCTCTTTCATCAACTTCCAAAGTTTACAGAGGCTGAACCAGCTCTGTCCTGGAGGGAGACTTCTCTCTGGGCATGGAAAGCCTGTCCTGGCTCATAACTCCCCTGCCGACCTGGAGAGCAGAACTTTTGAGGACCTGGACCATCTTGTGAAGCTGGACTATGTTATCCAGCATGTCAAGTGCAGAGCTCTGAGCAGCATGTTTTGCACCAGTGGAGAGTCTGGAGCTGGAGGCATACGATGATAATTAGGAGCCGATCATTTATGTGACAGGATAATTAAGGGGTTGAAGTTAATCACCACTTCTCTTCAGAGTCTATGACTGATCTTGAATATTTTTAGGCCTATGAATTTAACTACACACAGCAGATCCTTTTTTTTTTCTTCATGTTGAACCCTCATTTATGGTGAGATAATTAATATAATTTTCAATTAACTACAGGTTGGCAGGAGTTTTGTTCAGTCATTATCGCAATCAGCAAGGCATTCCAGTCAGCAGGTCCTGTTGCTGCGTCATACAAGAACTCAGAGGAAAAGGTTGATTTGCCAAAAATGTCTGAATGAAGACACTTCTGAGATCTTGAGGTAGATGGTTTGTTGGATCCAGAATGGATGGAGACAAGCAGATCAGTGACGTCTTTTTGATGCTCAGTACGTTTCCTTACATAGCTTTTGTCCATCCATTCTGAAAAAAAAAAAAACAAGGTTCCAGATTCAGACAAGAAGAGCTTGGTCTGGTCCCGCAAAAGCTGCAGAACCAGGGTCATCCATGTTTGGTCTTAGAGATGCTAGAAATGATAGAATAAAACTCCAGACAAGCTAGGCTGTTGTCTCTGGCTTGTTCCAGTACAGCTGTGTAACTTTGATCTTTCTCTTACCTGGCTTTTGGCAACATATTGAGCAATAGACAACACACTCTAATGAAAGGATTATGCAAATTACCCGCTTGCAAATGAAAACAGAGCTCAAAACCTTCTTTCTGTGTCTCTGTATGCGCTCAGGGCTTTTGATGTCTGTAGAAACAGCTTTTCAGGATCAAACTAATCAACTATTGTGTGGCCATCTGAGCCAAAGCCGAGCAAGGCAGCAAAATCCAGCCTCTGCCTCAGATGTTTCCACACATCCCTGCTGAATTCTACATTGCAATTCACATCTGGTGATAAAGTCTGATCCTGTGTATCCTGTCATATTCTTGGCCCTCATGTTTTGCTCTCCCTTCATCCTCAAGGCTTCAGAGATTGTCTTGTATCCCACAGTCCCCAAGGCCATTGATGTGTGGATGTGTCACAACTTGCCTTTACCTTGGCTGCAACCTGTTCTCTATCCACTGGTGATCAATCTAGTACAGCTAGATGTTATTGTACAGTCTGGGTGCTGTGCTGGACTGTTGTGGAGCGGAGGGAGCTCAGCCAGAGGATGAAGCCGTAGTTGAGCGAGATCTTTGCTAAGTTCTGTTGAGCCCAGTTTATCCTCTGTGCTGTTGATCAATTCTTGATTACAAAAAGAGACTCCTGACAAAAAGGAAACTAATCAACTCTTTCAAAGAGGATAGCTTGGGCTGAGTCCTTCAAAATAAAACTCAAGGCCAAATACAATAAGTAGACTTAACAGAAGCAAACACTGTCAAGTTTTGAGATGCTGGGATCACGTGACCAGCTGAGTGATAAGGAGGCAGCGGTCGGTGACTACAGCACTGACAGGAAAGGTGAAGTGATGTTAGGAAATAAATGTCACATAAAATATGATGAAATAAAGTTTTGAAATAAAAATGTCTAATCAGAGAACAAAAAAAGGTCATAACATTTCATTAGGAGTGGAATATTATGCACTTTGTTGGATCAGTTGTATGTATTCTACTTAATGTGTTATTAATTGAATATTAGTCATTTTGGGGTTTCAAACTTTTAGTAGAACAACAGACATTTTCTACACTGAGAAAACTAAGTGTGCATATTTATAACACACTATAATGTTGATGAAAGCAGATGTAAGTGTCTATTTGTTAACTGCAGCTCCTCCTGTGGACTCCCATGATTGGAGGCTGGTAAATAAATGAATGAAAATATATATTATGTCTTCATTGCAGTGTTATGCGTCATTTCTCGAATGTTTCTATACTTCTTACAAACGCTGAATAGCAGGGCATAACCTGGAGTGTTCACATTACATTTTACATAACACATTTAATACAGCTGTGTTCAAAGGTCTGACTATCCACAGTGCTTTTCTACGTCTGAAAGAATGATCAACTCTCTTTTCATGATCCTGTGTAAGAATTTCTATTTTCATTCCATCATATCTGGCGTGCAGAGTCAGAACAACAGACAAGCCGTTTACTAGATTCAAAATTTATTCTTTCAATACATACATATTATTTAGGATGTACAACAGAACATAACTGGGATCAATAATGGACGAGTGGTCCAGAGTTCACCCAGGGAGCTGATCAGCCAGTGACATGGGGCGAATTGTTGATGGGCCTGTGAACTCATTCACTTCAGCCAGATGTATTTGTCTCCAACATCTGCATTATAACCAGGGGAATACTTCTTCCCAGGGAGCTACAAGGATAAAAAAAAAGACAATTAAAGAAAAGAGAACAAGACTGAACATGAAACCCGCAGAAGCACACACAATGGTCTTAACACTAAATATAAAGACATTTACAAGTAATGCAGGATGGTTGTTTATTTCATCTGCAGAAAAAAAAATGCCAAAATTACAAACTGTCAAATGCTGGATTTGTCTCATATGATTGTAAATGGACTATCTTCAAGTATTTTTTCATAAAATTCACAATAGAAGCTGCAGTACATCAACGCTGCAAACGTCCGTCCCTGACTTTACTTTGTCAGCTCAAATGTGCTGAGGGTGATTACACCACCATGTGTCACAGCTTCTCATTCTCTCCACTGAGATCCAGGCTCACGACAAAATGTCGGGTCGCAGCCTCCTGTAGCATTATGCAGCCTGATTTTTGCAGCAGGGGAGACAAAAAAGTCTCCAGTCAGTAAACGGAAAAGGTCAGACCCAAATGTTTCCCTGAAAGACTGATGATACCAGAAGCCCTGTAGAATATTCCACATCTGACATTTGCTTTCTTGTAACTATGAGTCGCTCAATATTTCAGCAGAAGAAAATTAGTTCAATCATGCCGACAATGCTGCACAAGCTTCAGTATAAAGAGAACAGGAAGGATTTAGACAGAGGCAGGGCTCCTCAATAATATGATTTTGTAGGTTTTAATAACGAAACTTATAATCAGACAATAACAAAATGCAAAACAAAAGGGCAACTCATCCGCCTGTAATGTCCAGACCTCACTTCATCCAAGGAAAAATACTTTAAAATAAGTTACAGGGTCTGAAATGTCAGTTTATCTCCATGGAAACACAAGGTCTTCAAACCGTTTTT
Organism: Toxotes lorentzi; assembly: GCA_037833715.1. Taxonomy (NCBI): domain Eukaryota; kingdom Metazoa; phylum Chordata; class Actinopteri; family Toxotidae; genus Toxotes; species Toxotes lorentzi. Next base: position 3,271,861 of record JBBMJY010000007.1, on the reverse strand, counting down.
CATAGCGGATTTCTTCCCCTCATGGTCCTGCAGCCTTGCAGACTTGACATGATTCACTGTCACTATACATACAACAAAAGTCTGCAAGTCCAAATGGTGGACAGTTGAATTTTGCCTTTGCGGCACATTGGTGAATTTCCTTGCGTGTTGCTGTCAACTACTGTCGAAAAGTGGAATTGCCTGCAACAGGAATGTGATGTCCACGAGCACTTAATTACAATCACCATCGTAACACTGGGGAGGCCATTAAAAAACACTGAACTCGAGCAAGAGCGAGAGAGAGATGTAGAATGGCATGTAGTAAAGATACCAGACCAGAGCAGTTATTTTGTCTCTACATACCGATTTATAGGCATAGAATTTTTCATCAAATTCATGGGCCCCAATGGTGATCTCTGGCAGGAACTTCGGTATGTGGGTCAGGGATGATACCAAATGTTTGTTTTCCACACTGTAAAATACAAACAAAACAGAAAAAAAATCAGCCTACAGAAGAATGTAAACCTGCAGACAGAATGGAAGAGCTGATTACAGCACACAGAAGGTGATACATTTGTGTGAATCCAACTTGATCTGTAGGAAATCGTCCTCTGTGTAATTTGCATTTCAATGTGAAAATGTGTAACACTCGTCAAGAACTCACAGCATCCTCATGTAGTGGTAGGTGACATCATCCTGCTCCAACCACGGTCCTTTTTCAAACTTCAAGTATTCAATGTCCTCTGCCACCTGTGGGCAGCACACAATAAATAACTGGTCTACAGAAACTGCTCATAGATTTAGGAAGTCAAAATAACATCCAAAAATTTCTTCACCCAATTATTTTCAACTACACTCTTACCCTTTCGACATCTTGGGCTTGAGTTGCATCGTAAGCCAGCAGCTCTGACATTTCACTAAAAGAAACATAAACGTTTGTTAAGACTGACAACAAAGGTTTGACTCTTAAATATGAACCATGGTTGAATCCTGTTACGTTTGACACTGGTCAGATATCTAATACACATTTGCCATTCATCAGTCTATCTCACCTGATTTTGGGCAGAAAAGACTTCTTGTAGCCATCCTCAATGCTCTTCAAATAGGCCAGGGGAACATTCTGAAGATAGGACTGAGAATAAAGAGATTCTGTTTTAAACAATATCAGTGATGAATGCCAAGCCTAAAAAGCCTGATTAAAACATCCCACTCTACATCATCCATCTCCAATAAGAATATCCAATCATCTGAGGTCATTTTGAAAGATGCTATTCTTCCAGTTAAACAGAATATAATGGCCTCTACTGAAAATGAATGAACAAGACTGAAACATTCAACATAATTACAGTATCTAAAGATATGACAGTATGTGTGGTTGTGGTTTCAGTGAGTGTGTCCCCCTACCTTGCTGCTCTGTTTCAGCTTCTTCTGCACCTCCTCAGCTGGCATGTCTACATAGATGACAAGGTGCGGAGGCAGGAACTCACAGAGGCTAATGTCCTTGATCTCGTTGTAGTGCTCCACACCTGCAAGTCACAGGACATCACATCATACATACTACATTTCTTTTTATTATTTTATCAATATATCTAAATGTAACCAAATGAGATAAAAACAGAGCTGAATTAGCAAAACCCTGTCAACACTTTGAACACTGATATAAAAATAATTAGTTAACATGGGGTTAAATCCAGACAATTTGTCTGCCTCGTTTTCTGTTAATGGCACTGCAATACTCACACTCCTTTCTGATGTAGCCCTGTTTGAACATGGCCTCCAGGAAGACCACGTCACTGAAGGGGGAACGCTCAAGGATCACACCTTGGCCTTAAACACAGAAAATCGGGATGAAGATGAAGGATTCTGCAGACTTATTTTTTATAACTCTATATGATAATCACAACCATGATGTTCAAATTTTGTACAAATCCAATTTCGGTGGTACCTGTGGTGAGCAGGTGTTCGATGGCGTCAGAGTACTGAAACAGCCTCATGGTGTACATCCACAGCTGCAGCCTGTAGCTGTTTCCATCTGCAGCTTTGGGGTCTGTGTAGAATTTCTCCAGGCTGCACATCCCATTGAAGTCAACAGGGAGTGGCTGTTTCTCTCCTGACATCTTGTCCAAGTAGAAAGAGTCAGCCTCAGGCATATAGAGCATCCCTGTCCATACAGAATTATAAGTTATTGTAGGCAGTACAAACATTGTCCACATTGTCAGTCTCACGTGTACACCAATAATCCAACTGTATCACTGCCACTAAGACTACAAGCATAATATTTCCCAAAATGTCATAATATGCCTTTGAGGGAGTTAATGTTATGTCCATAGTAGAGCTTGGCCTATACTGTCAGCGAACATCAGCTGAAAATCAGTACTGGTGTAAAATCAAATGAAGGATCCCCGCAGTCAGATAGTTACCCAGCCTGTCAGCCAGTTTCTGGGCCAGTGCTCCTTTGCCTGAGGCCAAGTTGCCATCCACAGAGATGATTTTGCTGTACCGCTTTAACCGCGGTGTTGTCCTTTCGCCCAGTGCATAGGCCCACCAGCCGTACTGTAGGCTTCTCACTGAGCTTGTGTGAACACCAGCCTGAATGACAAAAAACACCACACTTTAATGAACATGGGATTAACACAGGCCGAAGCCAGCAAAACGCACCTGTGGGCTCTGTAGCAAAAATAAGCTTTAGCCCCTAGCACATAGGTTCCCCCAACACAGTACCAATTACCACCAATAATCCGGCACACTTGGCCACTTAATAATTCACTTTTAACAAAGATGAGATATGCTACATGGACAGACAAATCCTGCTTTCATTAAAGTTTTATGGTCAGTTTGTTGTCATATACTACTCTACAAAAAAGATTTTGTTTGGTTTCTATTATTTTCTCCACCCCACCGACAACAGTGAGGTAGACAACCGGTGCCTAACTGAATGACAACTAGGTGCATATTCGTCAGCAATGACAAGTTAGCCCCAACTACGAACTAACTCCAGGCTTTGGTTACACTGTGTGCAAGTGTTAGCCAGTTCAAAACGTTGGTTTGGATCAGCGCAAACTACAAACATGCATCCGAGAAAACATGAAAATACAACTGAAGACGCAGCACAGCGCCGAATAACAGGCAAATATGCGATCAACGAAATAACTCAGTGACTTAAGACCGGAGTGCTCAGGTAAACAACGGGGCTAACAACAAATTAAATCTGACACATTTCTGGATGAAACTCGTTAGCAAGATAACTGGGCTAGCTACAAGGGTGTTCTCGACCTACTTGGCTGTAAAACGTATGAAGAGTCTAATCAATAACATAACATTTAACTACTTCGATGTACTGACAGCTTGTTTTGTGGACTTCCATGTGAACTGCCATCCACATTATAAACAAACCAATGAGTGACTGGCTTGTTGCTGACCGATTGCGATGCTAGCGGCTAGGAAGCTAGCTGTCAAAGCTAGCTTGCCCTTGTGGATTAGAAACGTCGGGCAGCCCAAATAAGGGTCCCACACCGTGTCCCTTCTGTCCTCACCTTCTGTACAGCATTCACCGCTTTGAAAGCAGTTGTTCCCGACGGGATGACCAGCCGGATCACCCTTAGGGCCATGATAAACTGTCCTCCAAATACCCTCCGACCTAGCCCGAAAAACAACTGCAGCCCTCTCTGCGACTGAATTTTACGTCAGCGCGGGGGCCTTTGGCTATTCTTGTCTCATACAATATACATACAATCTACGTTTTACTGTGTCTAGTCAATTGCCTGAATTTATTTTGTTTTTTGATTAGATAAACAGCAAAAGCCCCCCAAGAAACAAAAACAGACACACACATACATACATATATATGTGTGTGTATATATATCTATATCTATATATATACATACACACACACACACACACACACGTGTGTTTGTTTGTCTCTGAGGTTTTGTGTGAAATAGTGTGAATAGCAGGATTTAAACTGCATGTCCCGTGTGTGCTCCTTTGTGGAGCCTGAAACCACATGATCTCGGTTTCTTCTGTTACCATGGCCCTAAATTCAGCAGTACATCAAAGGGAAAACCGTAGATGCCCAGCAACTAATTTTATGAATGTTTCTGATTCAGCATGAAAATATGTTTTTAATGTTAGGAATCTTCACAATCTGGACTGGAGGCTTCATAATGTGGGTCTAAACATTGTTTGACATCTCTTTATGTCTTTTTAGTACAGTAATGACTCACCAATGGAACAGGTAGTGTAACAGGTGTGGTGGAGATGTTGGTGATTAGACCCTCATAAGCAGGCCATTACTGTAACACTGCTGCCCAACGTAGAACGACACCCAGACTAATGACTGTAAATCATCCTAGTACTTTTCTAATTCTGCTTTCGCTGTGGTAGTAATGAATTGTCACCTTCTGTTTTCAGGCTCATCTACATCCTCTTGCACCTTCCCCTACAGCTACAAGATCATTACGTTCACACCTGAATTCTCAAGAGTACATAACACTGTTCGCTTGTCAGCATGACTCACAGGCTGTTTCCTTTGTAGGCTAGGAAACCACCAATGTAAACAAGGCTGACAATCAACTGCAGCACTTCATATTTCACAGGCTATTCAGTGTGAACGCCAGTGTTTCAGCTTTGAACAGTCAGGTCTGCTTGCACAAATTTGTAAATGTGTACACAGCCTTTCTCTTATGTCAGATTTTATTGAGTCATAGCATTTTTTAGCTTAGCCAAAAAAAAAAAAAAAAAAAAAAAATCTAAATCCCAAGCCCCATTAGTGGCCTCTAGAGGCTGCAATGTATGTTACACCCGACAACGTGATGTGGTTAGAATCATTGTTCTGAGGGTAGATAAAGTAATAGTTGTAGGAAAACTATAAACATAAGTTTCATCCAGATTTCTCAGACTGAAATGTGTCACGCAATAGGAAATCTTAACTTAAGTTGGCACTTCAATTTTTCATCATTAACACTTGCAATCGATCCTCAAGGGACTATGCACATCCATTGCAATTTTCACGGCAGTGAGGCTGCTAACTGCCAATATTTATGTACTTTTGGAGAGATGAACGGATTGATTACCTGACAACTGACAATGTTTTAAAAACTTTTCTCAACAAATTGTTAATGGCAGTTACTATTCCACTGATGAATAAAGAACTAACAAATACTGTTAGCTTTAACAGACAATCCAGTACATTGGAAAGAGTTTGTATCATACTGTGAAGGGTCACACTGTGAAGAGTCATACTGTGTGCAAGCAATAGATCCTTGCAGCCAATGCTGAGATATTAAGTCATTACACACACACACACACACACACACACACACACACACACACACACACACACACACACACACACACACACACAC
>JBBMJY010000007.1:3221881-3258425 GCA_037833715.1 Toxotes lorentzi | reverse complement strand
TCTGCTCCGGAGACGCTTTTAGCGGACAGCGCGGCCCCCCCCTTCTCCTTTTGGGGCATAGGTTTGGGGTGTGGGGGTGGTTTTTTCCCCCCCCCCCCCCCCCCCCCCCCCCCTCTCCTTCGTGCTCTTAACTTTTTTTTTTTTTTTTTTAAGTTTATTACTAAACAAACTGTGACATTACCAATTATGGAAAGTATGTGATACAATTATTATGTGTAATCTTTATACGTGACCGCATTTCAGAGGGAAATATAACTAGATAGGCTAAATAAAGTACCAAAAATATGTAATAATAAATATGTGTAATGGAAAAAAATAGAGACTAAAGTTAGACCTATAGCTATTATATGTGCTAAATACACAATGTATGGTGGTAACATTATATATACTAATGTGTTGTACACTAGTGCAAGTTGAGTGGATATAGCCCATATATAGAGCTGCACAAACCTTTAAAGATCAGATTATTCTGATATATAGCAGATGTGATACCTAATGTGATAAATAAAAAAAAATTACATAAGGTCATCACTAAGAATGATAAATGTGAAACAGAAGAGCCCCTGAAGTTCCAAAAAAGTAGTGTTTTCTGAGGACCTTGTGTTGTCCAATAAAACAGTCCTACCTAAAGACATTCTGTTTACTATTATGTAAGACAATGAAAACAGGAATTTTCACATTTGAGAAACTGGAACCAGCAAATGATGGGCAGTTTGCTTGAGAAAGGATTTAAACGATCAATCAGTGATCAAAATTGATCAGGCTCAAGTGAAAACCCTCTGTCTCCAACTTTGGCAGTAGTCCTGCTCTCAGATCAGTTTCTGGGTTGTTCCTGTGCAAGTTGAATAAATTCCTTAAAGCTACACTCATCAAGGTGTTTATGTAAACAATGGATCAAATGACTGTGTGTGATGTGAAAAGAGTTGCTTGTAGTATCAAACCCATTATCACCCATTTCTGTAGTCACCCTCAGCTTTCTGAATTGTTTTTTGTGTTTTTCAGGTCATTGTTTTGATTTAAAAAAAAATATATTCCAACTCATCTTAACAGGCAGCTCTGATAAACCCACTGTAGACCTTGCATCACAATTCAAAACGCAGGACTGTGTCCTACATTTACTTTTAAATCAACTGACATTGATTAACACTAGAAAACAAACTAAATCCAAGTTAAGGATTGTTTACATGAGTAACATTTGTAAACATATAGCTGTTACGATGCATTTAAAATTAATGACTATTGTGTTATACAGTGATTTTAAGTCATATTGTGAAACACGGATGCACCATAAGTTAACGGCTTATATGCATGCTTATAGTGATCTGGCATATTGCAAATAGGCTGTTCCCAGTGTAAATCCCAAAATAAAAAGGTGGCCTGTATTCAGACGTCTGTGTTTCTGAAGATGTGGGACTGTGCAATGAGGACTGAGGTTTCCTGGACAGCCCAGCTGGGCTCAGCTGCACAAAGGCACCACTGAGCCTGACTGTAAAAAGCTGTGGTCACGGCATTCCATGTCAGATCTGGCCATCCAAATTCTCTGTTTTATTACCCGGATGCCTTCTGTATATGTTGCCGGTCTCCTTTGCCATGAAACTAGTATGTTATTAGAAGTACCCATTTAATGTATTTTGTGTACCATTTTTCAAAAATAGAAATCTTCCAGTCTTACAGCAACCATTTTTAGTCAGTTTGCAGGCAACATTGTTCTCGTGCGTGTAACTACTTAAACATTCAGTCATATACTTAACTTCCAAAAATGCGAACTCACAAGTTCCAAATTGGCAACCATCATCTCATCACAAGCCCTCGTTCATACTGCTACTGCAGTCTTCCAGACTGACAACTGAACAACAAGAAGCGACAGTGATGTATTGCATTGCTTATCCTACATCGTTTTTGTACTTGCAGTGTTGCACTGCTGAATACACAGTAACAGCACAGACGATTCATTTGGAACCTGCTGTACCCTTTCTCAGCCTTGTACAGAATTACTTTTCAACAGTAGCTACAGGTTGCTGTCAAGAGTAGTCACTTTCAAAATATGGGTTAATTATAGTGTATGGGGCTCCTTAAAACCCCTCTGGTGTGCACAGTGGTAATGTGTGTGAATGTGTACTTAACACCGTGGATTATAAGTTGATTATGAGTTTTCACTTTATAGTGAACTATTTATTTTAGCATGCGAGGTATTCTTAATAAGAAGAGATAATATGCTTCACCTATGGAAATATTGTTTTGCACAGTAATCACACACACACACACACACAGAAATGCTGATAAGAGGTGTGGCAGTTACCCTTTGTTCTTTGCCCTGTTTCATTCTCAAAGAGGAGTCCTCATAAACACCAGTTAAACTCATTTATCTTGTCTAACACTCTTACTGGCTGTTTGAAATAACAGCTAAATGATGTGTTATAAATAATCAACATAAACACTACTAACTAAGCATAGAATAATAATATAGTTTTTTTCATATTTTAAAACTGTGCTATATTTAGAGCATTGATCAATTTAACTTTAGGTACAACTCATTTTTCTATCTTCATGGTGGAGTAGGGTAAAACAAATGAGCAGGCTGTTGCTCAGTTGGAGCCATTGAACCACTGGATATCCTGCTGTTCTTGGTCACATGTTGAAGTGCCCTTGAGCAAGACACTGAACCCCAAACTGCCCCTGATGTGTGTATGTGTAGAGAAATAAATATTTGCTTTAGAAAAGTGTCTGCCAAATGAATCGAATGTAAAATATGGCTCTATCTGGGTGCTCGTAAAGTGAAGCAGTATCCCTTAAAAGTTATAAAAACACTTCTCATGCGTGATAATATGCTTGAAGCAACCAGTGTGCTTCCCTCCCTTCTCTCTTGGAAACTGGTGAGGCTGCTTCCTAGAGTACTACACAAGCCAGAAATTTCAGCCCAAACAAACTTCAGCCCTGAAGCTTTTAAAAACTTTTGGCTCAAACCTGACTGCCTCTACAATGTTCTTGATTTGCTCCTCCCCAGAGGATGGTAGTTTCATTGCATCAGTTCTCCAGTGTGTCTCCATGTAGTCCATGATTTCTCCAGAATATAGCTAAATACCCAACTTTAATCAGGCTATTGCCTCTGCATAGCTCTGAAGCTCCTCTGGACATAGCATATTTAGTGGTTTATTAACAAAGCAATGCCTCAGTTTGTGGCTGCCCTTAATTTTTGTATGCGTTCATGACACATCTTAAGTTTGTTTTGTGCTGTATGATGCAACTGTAGAGAAGCATTTTTCCCATTTCCTGTGAAGTGAATAAGCATGTTTGTTCTCTCTAAATAAGCAGAAAGTAATGGAAAAACTGCGAAATGTAATGTAATAATTGGTGCCATTCCGCTTGGTAGCATATTGGTAAATAGAACTACTCTTGTTGGCAACCAGTCATCATCTTTGTTCTTGTACAACACGTGTTATTTTGTGTTTGCTTTTGTGTCTGCTTTTGTAAAATATCCTACTTCCAAATTTGCAATCTTTGTTTGTCTGTAGCCAAACATGCGTATAGAAGGCACACTTTTCATACTTTTGAGCCACTGAGTCATCCTTCTGGATCTGGCAGAAACTTCATCAGCTTGTGTGTCAGTGTCACTGCAGCAGACTGAGTGCAACATGGGCTGCCTTGTATTTGGGACAGAGGTTGTAGGGTTCATTTCTTGTATTCAGTTCTACTCTTTTGCTGCTGAGATAAGGAATCCCAATAGAAATTGATGGAGGAGGTTAAATTTCTTTCTTTCCTACAATGAATGCCCTGATGTCTGCTGCTCTACCTTGTGATCCATAGCAAATCAAGGTGGAAAAAAATGGTCCTGAATGCTGGCTTTTGTCTCCACTAGGCATTTCTTGAGAGTGAGATCAGCCCTACTCTATTTCTGAGAAGGTACAGCTCAGGTCTGAGGCCAGCAATCGAGTTTAGGCTGCTTTCCTTGCAGACTATTCAGTGGCAGAGGAGGAAATGTAATAGCCCATCATTAACCAAAGTTTCGGTAAAGAGAAATTTAGGGAAAGGTGGAGAATTTGCAGCCTGAAGTAGCAGCTATACTACGGTAATAACTGACCCAGAAAAGTTGTTGTTTCTAAGGATACTGTGATGCAGTTTATGGCTGAAACCAAGTGATTTAATGTGATTAGAACTGACCAGACTGATATAGACAGACCTCTGATCTGTTCCTCCTTGATAGCTATCATCTATTACTATAATCAGAATTGAATGGAATTTTTTTTCACCAGATTTTTCCCATTAGCGTGCTGTACAGTTTGATCATTATCAGCTGTACAAAAGGGCATATGATTTTCTAGATCTGAACCCATACAATTGTAGGTCCTACAAAGTCTACAGCTAGAGATAGGGCAATGTTTATTTTCAGCCAGTGGGTAATTTGTAATGAAAGTCAGCTGATTTTCAATCAGCTATTCAGTATGCACACATAAATAGTATCAGAAATAATGTCTGAAGGTCACAGGACTGTGATCAGTGACTGAAGTTCACGGTCTGTCACATGGTAGCCTAGTAAATGTTTGACGAAATGACAACAGAAGTTACCAGTTAAGTTCATTAACGTTAAGATTATTCCTCCTAAACAAAGAAATACATCAAAAGTTTAGAAAGATGGGAATGAAATGATGAGATTCTTATTTTGACTTAACGAGTCATAAATGTGAGATTTACAGTTTATCTCTATACTGTCCTTCTTTTCTTTCTTGCATGTAATTTGAGGTGGGCGGGTTCTGAAGTCTTCAAAAAGACTTCAAAAAGACAAAATAATTTTTTAATCTAGTGAAGATTATTTGTGCTTTTTAGGGTCTGAAAGCTGTTAGCTGATGTGTGTTTTTATTTCAGCAGGTGCTTGGTGGAGGAATGACAGCAGTGGTATTGTGTGTCCTCCCATTTGCTCCCTTTCACTGCCACTTGGTTTCGCTCCCGGTGTAGCATGTGTGTCTGATTTGTGAGTAATGACATGTATCTCTAGTGAGCCTCGTGAGTTTGTATTTTGCGCTTGAGCATGGGTGGTCAAGAGAAAGTCAAGCAGAGCAAATAAAGCTGCTGTCATGGTAAAAACTGACTGGATTCCATTTTGGCAAACTACATAAGTAGCCAATGGAATGACTTGTGGTATTTTTGTATATTTTGCATGCTAGTGTCTGTACTATTTATTCTGGACTGAAGATTGTTTCCTTCAGAAAGAAACACCACTTTGTCTTTTTTCCAAGTTTGAAAAAATAGTGAGTGGACTGTGAGTGTGTGTGTGTGTGTGTGTTTTTTTTTTCTCTTCAGTCAGACCAAACAGACTGGTTCATCTCAATCAAGATAAACAATCTCCCTGTTGGCATTACTTTATTTTCGGATTCGTTGTTAGGTGGGTAGTTGTCGAGTGCAAACAGAATATCAGAATCTCCCTGTTAAAAATTGAAGCAAATCACATCATTGTTTTACGCTTATTAACCTTAACAACCCTTAACTGAGACCTTAAGCATTCAGGGATGTTAATTATCTCATGCTGTTGAGTCTGTAAGATAACATTAGTTCAAACAGCGTAACTTACCAGGAGTTTATCTTCATTGTTATAACTGGACAACTTTGTATGTTGTATGTTATAAAATAAATATTCTTTCTTGGTAGTGCATTCAGGTGGTAAAAAAAAAAGTAGCTTCAGCCATCAAAAATGTCTGTGAGAACTTTTTATGCCACACAGTTCAGTATCATCTGGCCAGACACTGCTCAAGTCAGTGAAAAAACAGTGATGTATTCTGTTGCTAGACTGGGAAGTTTCTACCTGTTTTACCTTTCAGAGAGCCAAGCTAACTTCTGTTCCTCTGAAACATGATACTTTTCTTGTTTCAAGCTAAAGGAGGATCTTGTACTGTGCTTTTTGTTTTAATAAAGATAAAATAATGATTAGTGTGTCGGCATTAAGCAACTGCAGCTCTCACCTATTGACAGCACTCCCGTATCTAACAGTCTAACACGGGAGCTGATGTACTGTCGACTCAGCAGAACTGCTGCGTTTATTAGTCATTTTTATGACAGCCTGTTCTTCCCCTAGGTAGGTCTGAAGCTGTTTGGAGCATGTCTAAAAGTTAATATGGCTCATGTTTAATTGCCGTTTGTCATACTGCACCCCACAACAGATGCCAGATGGTCTTGGTCCACAGTCTTAGCATATTTAGTTCAATAACCATCTGTGTTTTTTTTTCCACCACAGAAAGAAACAGTCTGATGGCAATGAAGTTGTTAAATCAAACCCTTCAAAGCGACACCGGGATCGGCTGAATGGGGAGCTGGACCGCCTGACAGACCTCCTGCCTTTTTCCGAGGATGTTCGCTCTCGCCTGGACAAACTGTCAGTCCTTCGCCTCAGTGTGGGGTACCTTAGGGTCAAGAGCTACTTCAAAGGTGAGGACCAGCCACAGTTGTGTTTCTTAATATTTTCTAAAATGTCAGCAGTGTGACATAGGACGTGGACCTGGGACATCAGTTATTAAGGCAAATCCTAATAAGCCCCTCACTCTGTCACTCTGACCTCCATGCCTTTACTTTGCAATGCACTATATGAACCTGTAACTACTGTCTAGATCCTGACAGGAGAACTGCTAATCCAGAGTAACTGAATATTAATGAAATTCACAGGAAGTATAGTTGCACGGTTCCACTGGCAAAGAATCTTAGTTTTAAGACTCGTTTGGATTGTTTCATAGTCTTCTGGGTGTTCTCATTTTGTTGAACACCTATCAGAACTATATGGATTAAGTCATGACCTGTTAAAAAAATGGGTAGAATAAGTCACATAGAATTAAGGCTTGATAAAGGGTCAGTACAGAATTGGGGAAACAAGGCCAACACTAAGAACTGATAGAACTGGAAGTGATTTGAGAGTCACACATGCAGATGTACTGGCAGTACCTTTGACAGCCAGGGCAGGAATGAGAAGCATGCAGGAATCTGGTTTTAGGAAACAAGACATCCTCAGAGCTTGCAACCTTACTCCACCCTCTCAGCGAGCAACACCTAGTGTAGTCACTTTGGAAAAAAAACTGTCAATTGTTTTTTTAGATTCAAATCTTCACTGTAAGTTGATTAGACCTCCAGGCACCATGGCTTTAGAAATCTGATGAGTCATGTGTGTGAATCAAATACGTGTGAGTCACGCACATAATATCTCCACCACCTGCAAATGATAGTTTTCTTTGAGTTAAACAGACTAGCTGAGGTGTTGGCAGACAAGCAGCTGAGTAAGTTGCTTTTGTGCCTCTGGCTTTAATGATGTTAGAATTTATGTGTCGTGTCTCTGTTGCCTGTTGGTGCATTGTCTGTGCAACACCAGCAGTAGAGGAGTAATGGTCTAAATGTACACAGCCTGTGTTCCAACACCGTAATATTACAAGGATTAGACATCTTTCTTATTCATTTTTGTTCAGTACACTATGGCAGTTTTCCTTCTGTAATGTATGCAGTGCCACCTAGCAAGCACAATAACATTATTAAATAGTTAGTTTTCACATAGCTATCTGAGCGTAACGAGGGGAAAACCTTCAAACAGCCAAAACACAAGAAAAATGTTTGTAGCTGCAGACTGTAATTCCCTTACTAGCCAAGTTGTTTGCAGTGTGAACATCCAGAATGAATGGACATGCTATGTGCAGTCACAGGAGTTGTGACATTCCAGTGCTGCTTGTTCTTACACCCTTTTACCTACTTTTTTGCTATGCAGACAAGATAGGCTTAAATAATAGAGCTGCGCCATCATGTAATGATTTCAGATAGTAGTTTCCATAAACTTCGCACACCTGCGTTTACAACTTGACATTTCCAACTTATAATAAAGTTCCCCCACAGCTTTGATTACCTGTTTAAAATCAGTTTGCAGTGGTTTACTACATGCAGCTGCTGGATTCCAGGGAAAAGAAATCGTTTTGATTTCTCCAGCTTCATCCATTCATGTGCGACATGTGCTTCATCAGCAGAGGACAGTCAGTCAGTTTATGTGCACACTTTCAGGTGCAGGATCTGTCATTAATTGACATAAATTGTTATGAGTCATAAAAAAAAAAGTTGTCCATGCAAGGCAGGTTCTACATGATTTTCCTCTGCCTTATATACAGATTGACAACACATGTAAAATATCAGTGGAGTCTTGTCAAACACCTGGGGCCAGATGTACAAATAATACACTAAAACTATGCACATTCCATTTCTCACATATGAGGCGGTGCTGGGAAAAGAGGAATGTGTCATGAGAATATGCTAACCATGCCAACACAGGGTTTTACAGAGCCAGTCAACCTATATAAAGAAATAGGAATTAAAAAATAATGTGAAACACTGAATCTAATTTTAATTTTTTTTTTGATGTTGTAATCCTAATCTTAGTGCATGTCTAATTTTCCTGTAAAAAAGGATATTTATTTATGTCTGAAGAGTATGACAGCTTTCTCTCCTCCATAACATCTCTTTGTTGTATGTAGAGTCCCTCACTAATCCCTGGATACAATCATCTTCATTTACAGTAACTCCCCTTCTTTTCCCTCTGTCCTAACTTTGACCCACAGCACTCTAGTCAAAGGTCAAGCAAAAACATCCCTGCACCAAAGTGACATTTTCCAACATAAACATCCACAGAAAACAGAAACAAAACAGTTTTTTTCTGCAGTACTGGGTCAGCTACCCATGTTTCTAAAACCATGCAGCTTGCCCAAAATTATTTTGGGTGATGATTGTGTTTTGTGTTCATTACTGTTAAAGGTGTGTATTGATTTAAAGGTTTGCAATAATGGTGGATTGATGTGCAGGTATTTTGGAAAAAAAAGTAGGTAGCTTTGCTTGTGGATACACTGCTGTTTTCCAGCTGAGTCTTGTATCGGATTTCTGACTTTTGACCACAAGTAAGCATTAAAACTGTGAGAAAAGCTAACACCTGCAGTGGTGTTTGTTCTCTGTAGAACACAGACCTCATTTGGAAAGTTTTCTGGAAAAAGGAAACTTAAATGTGGATTTTGGGCTCATGTTTAGTCATTTTTTTTCAGACAGTCATGGACAATTTGATGTCCTGTAATTTTTATTTTTCCTCTTTTTAGATCTTTAAGCTCTTTTTAATAATATTTATGTTTCAGTGCTTGGGAGCTTCTTGGGAGGGAGTTCTTGGCTGAAGACGCTCCCTCCACTTCAAGATTCATTGGTTTGTAAGAGACAGACCCACCACACAGTCACAAAAGTTGTTAGCGGACGGTTAGCTGGAAGAACAGGAAGTTGTTGTAGTCTAGGGAGCATGTCAGCCATATCAAAAAAAAGAATGAGACAGGTTTGATGCATGTGGATACATCCGGTTGTATGGCCATGTTAAAGCTGATAGCCATAGGTGGTTCATTGTATTCACAGGCATTTTTGTGACACTGACATCTGAGCTCTGCACATTGTTCTTACTGCAGTTATCAGCACACTCCTGTCTCTTGTGAACCCACTGACCTTATGGACATGTAATACTGAATCACTGGACGACAGCTTTAATCACATTATGATTGATCTGTATGTGAAGGTCGCCTCTGATCACTGATATCCTATTCAGAGTAACACAGTGATGTGGGTCAAATTAGGGTCAACACGCACCAGCCAGCCTTTTTTTCTTGTCACTCCTCCTGAACTGGTACAAAAATGGGTCAGACACTATCTGGCTAGGGTGACCAGGGTTCCTTATTAGGAATGGAAACTTAATTAAGTCATAATAATGTTTTGAAGTGATTTTAAACGTTGACTCTGAAAAGAAAGAAGCAGAGAGAGAAAAAGGGAAAGTCTGCATGTGTGGTTGAGCAAAAGAACAAGAGAAAGGAAACTGGTAATTATGTAATGTAACTGTGCATAATTCTATGGTTTGCAGTCAATTGCAGCTAACGCTGCAGACTGCAGAGTCTCTGCTAACAGTAATAATCAGAGATGAACCAGCGATAGTTGTCCCATATGAACGGGTCCAATGCAGGTTAAATGCCTATCTCGCGTATGCAAGTGGGATTAGGGCGCACAAATGCTTCCACAGGCACCAAACACATCCTGTCGCCCTTTACCTGTTGGCACTGACATGAATGGATGTGACATATGATACATCCATAACACTATGCAAAGTGTCAGCCATGCTAGCTCTCTTTATGCCGACTAAGTGTTTTGAAAAGCCCTGCTGAAAGGGATCTGATCTGTACCGATGACTCGGCTGTTTGATAAGTATGCAGTGGGGGCCAAAATAAGCCTGTTGTTCATTATTAGGTGGGATATCAGATTGCAGCATCATGTTTCTCAGCGCTTTGTTTTGCCTTCTTTCAGTAAAGTAATCAAACAGCTTTGGTATCACCTTTAGTAAGACAGGGCGCTACCACTGTATCCGAACCGAGGTGTTGAGTTCTCAGACACTGGATCAGAGTTTGTTCAAATTACGCTTTTTGCAGGATTGTTCTGATCTTGTTACAACTACTCTCATGACAGACAACACATTGATATTATCATCAAACACAAAGGTCATTTGAGGTTCGTAGTCCCATGTAAATCAGCATAAGAGTGACTGAGGGTCCTGATTTTATGTTTCACATCTATGTGATTTTGTTTTTCAGCACTTGATTTGTCCATCTGTTGGTAGAGAATTATTAAGGCTGCTGTAGAAATAATTAATGAAAGACTGAATGACATTTTGTCCACAAACTTCTAGAGCTACAGATACAGTACAGATATTCATTTAAGGAAACTTAACTTCATCCAAAGGGTGAGATCTTGAGAGACAGTGAAATGAATGATGGCACGTGGTGAATGGAATCATGTTGTCTTTGTATAGCTGATACAGATGGCCACACACCGGTATGTGTCACATGACACAGATTTTGATATAGCATTTGTTTCATAATAGAGTGAATTTGAATTGTTTTTTAACAGGAGGTACAGTGTAAACATATCGCTGAGTGTACGCTTCCCTTTTATTTTGAATCAAACACATGTTCTCACATTAAAGAAATGAGCCTGTGCTCTGACTCTGATGTAAGAATTGCTAATGTTTGTGTTAGAACAACATACACAGTGTCACAGACATGTTGGCCTGAGTCCTTGCCTAATTGATGCCCTTATGAGAAAAAACAGCAGTGGGGAGTTGTTACACATATGCAAAGTTCTGATGTGTTTAAAGACATGGGGCCCATCGGTACTTTAAGCAGTAACTAAAAGTAAAGTTAAAAACACATTTACACACAAACACATGGGAACAGCTGTGCAGTATTAATAAGCTCTTAACTTCCACCTTGCATGAAACTCTGTAGAGTTAAATAATTCAAACTCAGCTCAAATTTTAATTACATCAAGATGGATAAGATGAAACGTTTAATCAGATGATGGATTCCCAAAAAACAGCCTTTGCTGTCTATCTAAACGAGATCACCAAGGTTGACTCTCAGGGGTTCTCCCAGTCAAAACATATGCATGGGATGGGTGTTCACGTGGGGACATGCCTTGAATTCAAGATAAAGATCTCATAAACTGTTAGTTAAAAGAAAAGGCTTTAGAGAAAAGAACAAACATAAGCAGTGTTAGGGGGTGCGAGTAAGATTTACAGGCTTGATACAAGCCATTTACGGTTGCCTCGTAATGGCAGATCTCTCCGAGCAGGCTGGACTGTTCGCCTCATAGCGTGACTTTATGAGGCAGTACTGGATATTTTGTAAGGCTTGTGGCTCCTTGCTGCTGACATATTTGTGTGACGCTGTTAGAAATTTGAGAAAAATGTGGACTGGCTTTCCAAGTTCATTGAAAACATCCAGGGCCTGTTAGCAATCATAGTTGATGTGGTAACACCATATTATGTGCTATAATTTAATATAATTTGGTATTTGGGATATCTGAACCATGTACTCACAACCCTGCACACATGACACAAGTGTAACAGAAGGAATAAAGAGGTAAGAACAACATTTCAGTATCAGTATGGGGAACCCCAGTCTTGTTTGTTATTGTATCCTGCTGGGCTCATTATCAGGATTTTTTTTGTTTGCTTATTTGTTTTTTTGAAAGATGTGTTTTACTTATATGTGCAGTTCAAAACTCAAAACTTAAAAAAATACACCTGTTATGTCAGGATCATAATATGTGAGAAAAAGACATCTTACTGGGATGACAGCAGTCAGCCTGTTGGCTCTTGATTCATGACTCCCCTTTCAGTATGTCGTGAGAATGCAAGCAACTGCTGGGAGTCAGATTTAATCATGTTTTCATTTTTTCCAATTTCCATTTTCTGGAAGGTTTGCTCTCTCCAGCTTTAAACCACACCGCTGCATCTCCCTTCATACCCAAACTTTTTTCTTGTTCCCTGTTGGCCAGAGTTGAGCTCGCCCACCAAGACTCTCTGTGACATTTAGAGTCTTCCAAAAATGCTTTTGTTTGTTTATGTGCCGAACCAAAATCAGCTGTCGTCCCTCTCAGAGTTTGGTTGGGGGATCAGACACAGAAGATGTATTATTACATTTATTTAAGGACTATGATTCAAATCTTTCGGAGTTCGGAAGGAATTTGAAAATATAAACAGTGATTGTTATTCAGGACAGTAAATTGGCTTTTAGTGTTGATTATAATTTGCATATATTTCCAGACTTCAAGCATTTATAATCATTTCCATCTACCAACAGCTATGGCATCCAAGAACTCACTATCTGATTTGCCGGGGCTAAAGTTAGACATCGTGTAGGAGGCAGAGTTGGTATTTCTGGCTCAAACTCAAACCTTACATGATTCCTGCCTTCTTAGAGCTTCAACTGACTGCCGAGTGACTGATAAGAATCATTTTAGCATTATGATATATATATATATGTTCACAGCAACAATTAACAGCAGCTGATGAAAGTAAAAATCAAAGAAGAAAACTCCTGGTACCACTGGAACAACACAAGTTGTAATTAAAAAAGGAGTCTGTACAAAAATTTTGTGGATTTTGTGACTTGTAATTTTAGCATATACTACCCAGTTTTGTCCTTTGAAATCTCACAATTTGCTCTGCTATCGTTCTTATTAATAGTAACCCCATATCCATAATAAGCCTTGGGCTGGTTCTCCAAACCTCTGCTTTCCATTCAAGGCTGCACCATTCTTCTTTTCCTTTAAATGTCTACATGACATTGTCTGATCACCAAAAGTTTTTTGGTGATCAAGGCTGTTTCCTTACCCTAAAGTCATGGAAAATAAACAGGGACATTAATCAAAAGACTTGATGGGAGGATGAACCTATGGGCTGAGTAACTTAGCTCATTGGTCGTTATTTGCTGCAAGCACTGCCCTGTCCTGCACATCTGCGTGAGAGCAGAGATCTCTGTACAGGATCAACAGGACCTAAATGTTTTCAAATCAAGATAATATTCCCCTATGCATTGCTGGCATGCTTTATACTCTCTCTTAACATGGCAGGCATCCAACCCGTGACAGCATTTCCTTTTTCTCCACTTAGTTTCAGAGCGTATGCTGATATTTAAAAGTAGATACTGTTTACATAGGTTGTTTTAATTCAACTTACAGCATTTTAAGATTTTGTGTTTTGGGTTTAGTTACAGTTTTAACATGTTGGATGGTTATGGAAACAAACAAGCAAGTTTGTTTCTATAACTATCCAACATGTTGAAACCGCCCAAAATACATGACTTTCAGTCAGTCATGTCTGTGTTTTATTTTCACTATTCAGTGCTTCACATTTTACCCCCACTACTTTATAGATATTTTCCTGTACATGATAGTCAGACTAGAGTGTGTGTAGAAAAACTCCGGCCGATCATAATTCTTAGGATTTCACTTAATTACCCCTTAATTATGACATTAAATCCTTTAAAGGCTACCTCAGTCCGTGAGTGACAGGGATGTTTGCCTGGAGTGAATCTTGCATCAAACGCATGCTCTCCATTTCACCAATCCCATAATGGCCTGTTTTCTGAAACAGGAAGCTATAGTTTTTGTTTTTTTTTTGCTGAAGTAGGGCCTCTCTTGGTATCAGATTACACCGTTGCTAAAAAAAGAATTTGAACATATTGGAAGAAGCTTTTAGGTTGGTAGTAAAATGTTTTGTATAAGCATGTATAATTGCTTTTAAATAAGGTATGGCAACAGTTCAAACCAACACTAAAGAATCTCTACTTGCCTTTACTACTATCTAGGGGTGTATAGACCGTTTCACAAATACCGACATCTTGGATTTTGACAAGCCAATGTCCAACACAATGAGGCTAGCAAGGTATAAATACATGGAAGTTGGATGGACAGTTTTAGGAGTTGGACAGTTGAATAAATTAAGAAAATGGAGAACAAAAAAGTGTCTGTTAGACTGGGACATCCCCATCACAGACTGATAGAAAGGTATTTTCATATCGCATCATTTGACTTTTATAACCTTTTATAACTACGTACGTTCTGTGTGCTGTGCCCTCCATGAAGCGAGAGAGATAAACACCTGAATGCACCTATGCAGCTATGAAACTACAGTATGCATGTCTGCTTGGCTGAGGTCACCAAAGGTGATTGGTCAGCTTGGGTTTCCAATTTTTCTACATATTTTGAGAGGGACTAGCGTGTAAGTCAAGCATGCTGAACAAAAGCTCAGTAGTTCTGGACAAATGTGCATTTTGTGATCAAGCAAATATGTTGGAAACCTCTCTGTGGTAAACGCTCTCTATCAGAATTTAATGGTGACACAACTGTTTCAGGGTATAGTGAATGCATTGATCTGTCTAGTGTTAGATGCCGTCGCATAGATCAGATATAAAAATCAATGTTGAATTGTAAATCCAGCCTCAACTCCAACAGAACACCCAAGGAGGAATACATCTGGCTTTAGTGTCAAAATAAGTGATTTGTCTGCCGGCCTGATGTTGAAACACAGATGCTGTCAAACCAAGTCAATCCAACGACCTTGTTAAAATTATTTTGCTACAATATTTTGGTTACATGCAAACAACCCCTTGCTGGCCTGCGAAGGCGGTGTATATATCTGATGTTAGTGAGAATCTGCGGTTTTCTTCCTTCGCTGCTTCCCACTGACTTACAGGAATGTCTCTCCAGCTTCTGGTCAAGCTCTGGCCAAGTAGCGTTAAACATCTTCTATGAACAGCTTTGCACATAAGAGTGGAATAAATTGTTAATCTGGTAGCAATGGAAAAAGATGGGGAGGAGGAACACGAGGCAGAGTTCACCACTGAAGAAGAAAACTAGAGTGAAACAGACGGCCACAAAGAGGCCCACTTACTCACGCAAACGCTGAATAGAGGAAAAGACATACAGCATGAGGGATGTGTTGGATTATTCAGACTTTGACTTGAAGTAGCTTGGTCTACATTTGTTGGTATGTTTGGCTGAAGCAGGAAGAATTAACTGTGTGTGTGTGCAAATCTGTTTATTTTTACAATACAGTTTTAATTTTTGTATGTTTGTTTTTGATGACAGTGTTGCTTGCCTGTGCTGGCTGCACATGTAACTCACATTTTATGCTAATAGTAGTCATATGCATGGGTTGCATGATGTGTCAGTCCTGCAGCTTTGTGTGGTGTGGATTCGCGATTGTCAGACTATGCAGGTCTGGGTTTTTATGTAAACGCTGTGTGAGTTCTAGCTGAGAGGTGGGAAGCGTCTGTGTTGGAGGGGAGTGTTCAGGGGCCCCTTCCCTCCTTAAAGAAGTTGCGTGACTGGACTGGACTGACGGGTTGGGAGAGGCCATATCCTGGGATTTTCCTGTAGTGGCCGTCCAGATAAGGGAAGCACTCTTGTCGGCTGTTGCTTACAAAAACCCCCCAGGGACAGATGCAAGAAGAACGAGTGTGTTTGCGTGTTATTTCTTTGTATGTGTTATGTGTGTGCGGATATGCAGGCTGCCAGATCAGTTTTCCAGCAATGAGAAAAACTGTCCTCTGGCAGGGCACCAACAATTGAAACTCAACCAAGCCAGATAGTTGGCTTCGCTTTTTTTCGTCTGCACACTCATGATCTAACATCCATATTATTTATAGAGCCACAAAAGAGTCTTGTCCACAGTGTGGCCACATGTCTGCATAACAAAAGTCATCACACACAAGCAAAAAAACTCTATGTCATACAGTATGCCATTTAGTGTGAATTTACCCTTTAAAATGATCAAACAAGCCGTAACTACTAGCCCATGACTACTACTTTTGCAGCATGTTCGGGCTTGTCAATCACAGCACAAGCGTGTTCAACCATTTAAACCATATATAAACAAAATTATTCTCATGTTTACATGAGAATAACACAGAACAACAGCATAACTGTTGTGAGTTGAGAATTTGAGGAGAATCTAAACATGACATGGTGGGTGGAGGTGTTTCATATATAGCACAAACAGGTAATGCCAAGGTTAATCCCAAACAAACAATAGATAATGTATTTGGTGGTGGGGCCGGTTTCATATGGCCAGTATTAACAACGTGATTAAATGTCTGCCCACACTTGAGGTTTGGTTTGCACACTATGTGCACACCCAGGCACCTCACACATCTCCCTAATGTTAAAAAAAACAAAAAGACATTGCCAAGTTTTTCGTAATCCCTTACCTGGAAATGTTTGTCTAAACTGGCTTTGTTATCTGGCTGGCATTTTTTTGGACACTCAGCATATCAAATGAATGCTAATGGTGTTCTTTTACTTTAAGTCACAGGAAAGTGAGGATCACATGACAGGAGTACAGTCACAAATGCGATTGATGGATAAGCCTCTAAGGTGACCTAGTTATATTCACAGAATGCGCTGAGTGTAGTATATCTTTAGGCAAAGTGTAAGTTTTGATACTACCATCGTCATATTTTGGCAAGTCTTTTTTCTCTCAAAATCTTTTTATCTTTTCCCAATAGATATGAAAACACACACGTATATGTCTGACGTACACATACACACACGTATGGTGTGTGAATGTGAAACTGACTATCTAAACTAACTGATTTTGCTGACCTAGTGGACTTTACCCGTCTTTTGTGCCCATGTAGTCTTTTACATAATGTGGCTAAAATGTGGATTTGAAGTGGTTTCTAACACAATAAAATTGTGATTCAGTTTTAGTGATGTATTACTAGTATAACTAAGTAACTAATGGAAAGGATGACCACTTCCCAGGTTTAAATCCTTGTCACATACCTGGCAGAGTCGATTTGGCTGAGGGATTCAGTGCATATCCTTGCTTAAAATTCTTAAAACCTCTATGATGTTTATGTTACCTCTGCGGATTCCTCTTTTGTTTTGTCACCTTGTGTGCAGCGACCATGAAGAACAGTAGCAACAGTCTGTTTCCTGGACTGAACGGTCAGAATGGCAACAACAACGAAACCACCAGCTTCTCTGAAGGAGACCTACTGCTTCAGGTACGAGACAGGAACGAATTAACTTCCAAGGGGAAAGTGCCATTTAGACACATCTGTAAAGTTATCTCAAAGGGGTCACATTTGTACATTTTAACATTTGCCGTATTATTATTACGGCACTAGAAAGCAAACATAAAGATCATAACAAGCAAAGAGGATTAAGTCACACACAGCAGAAGCAGACAACCACAATATAGCTTAAAGCTAGGCACTGTAAAAAATATTGTAAGTGCACCGGTTAAGGTTAGGCTAGAGAACCCAAGTGTAAGACACAGGTAGGTAAGGAGACTGGAGCTGAAAGAAGAATATTTATTGCATTGTTAAGGGATGTGCCTAGGAAGAGCAGGACAGGGGGGATAGGAAGAAGGGCAGGGAATTGTCTGGGTTGTGCTAAGCAGAGGGGGAAACCGGGGCAGAGCTGAGCATCGTGGGAATCTGAGCTGAACAAGCCCAATGTGGAGGCCAGGGAGGAGAAGAGCAAGCAAGAGAAGAGCAAGTTAGGCAGGGGGTAACAGTCAACAATCAACAATATCTTTTAGAATGGCTTGACGGGCAGACTGACTGAGCAGGAAGTACAATCTGGCAGGGTGATAGTGGCAGAACTGGGTTTTTGTAGAAGTCTTGATTAGGATGCAGCTGGTGGGGCTCTGCTTGGAGTCCTGCACACCTGTCTCCACTCAGACAACCACACACACACACACACAGACTGCAGGCTTGGCAGAGGTGGAGGGCGTGACAACACGTCAGACAGTTTCAGTGAATATTTCTGCTGTATGCAGAATAAAAAGTCTCAAGCCTGATTGATAACTGAACAGCCTGAGGCGAGCTGGTGCATAAATGCACCTTCAGACTTTGTTTATTTGTGCTCTAGTCATGTTGTGCAGAGCTAATCCAGGTCTATCCATTTAGGAGGAAGTTATGACAGGTGACATTGCGTGCCTTGGTGCCTGTTGCCAAAGCTTGGCCATGCTTTGTGCTTTCCAACAAAACCTGTGCTTGTCAAATGCCTCACACCTTGTCTATCAACACTGACCTGTCAGATATATTTTCACACTATGCTCTGCGTAATGATCACAACAGGCAGTGATAATATAATACAAAGGGCCTTTGAGAAGCAGCAGCTGTTGATGTTATTGTGGACTATAAACAGACAGCAGGATTTACAATCATCTTTACAACTTGTCTTCTGCAAAGCATCTAACAAGCTGAAAATTTTAAAGTAGTAAAAATACAATATAACACATGTAGCAGTTTTTTTTATTTAAAACGTTTAACTTTGAGAGAATGGGACTTAATCTGTATTAGTACTTAAAAATATGGTGTCACCCCACCTTAAAAGCAGTCTGGCAG
This sequence comes from Toxotes lorentzi, assembly GCA_037833715.1. Classification (NCBI taxonomy): domain Eukaryota; kingdom Metazoa; phylum Chordata; class Actinopteri; family Toxotidae; genus Toxotes; species Toxotes lorentzi. The sequence goes on along the minus strand of JBBMJY010000007.1, from coordinate 3,239,700 downwards.
TCTCACAGTGGACTGAAACCATAAAGACTTCATGAACAAATTATTGCATCAAAAGTCATCCATTTGTCTGGAGTCTAACAGGTTAAAATCAAACAGTCCCTTCCTAATTTCACTTTTGCGACCAGTGGAGTCAGTGGAAGTTGTTTCTGGTAAACCATTGCCAGCACAACATGTAGGCAGACACAACATACCACACAATGAATAATCAACACCACATTCCTAGGTGTGCAGTTAAGGCCAATTAAGTCACAAACTAATAGAGACTGTTGTTCTACAGTATGAGTTGATCATTTCTGTGTGCACTGGATATGCGTATGCCTACTTGGTGTATGTGTGTCCATAATGTACCTGACAGGTATGCATGTACTTTAAAGGTACTTTGAGAAACCTCTCTGTGTGCTGACTGTCTGTCTGTTCCCTGTGCAGGCGTTGAACGGGTTCGTGATGGTGGTCACGTCAGAGGGATTGGTCTTCTATGCCTCTCCCACAATCAGGGACTACCTGGGCTTCCATCAGGTGAGCTGCTGGCCTTCGTAAAGTACTACACTGTTATTATTCATTGTGTCACTTACTGAATACAACACAGAAAAAAGGACTCAAATATCTATAGAAACTTCCTCTGCCACTTCTGCAGTATAAACTACTACTGCACTGGTCATTACATATGTTCAGTATGTTCTGCTTGCATTGTCAATAAAGGGATGTGTTCCCTCCTCTACCAACAGTCGGATGTGGTTCACCAGAGTGTGTTTGAGCTCATCCATACTGACGACCGACCCATGTTCAGACAGCAGCTTCACTTTGCCCTAAACCCCCCACCTATGGCCGTGGGTGGAGATGGTGAGTATGATGGTGAATGGAAAAATAAGGCTTTTTTTTATTATTATTCAACTTTTAAACATGAGGTTTTGATACAAGTCCAGTCTGAACACCTCTGTCTGAAGTCATCCGTTAAGAATAAATCGGCTGTTCATGGATCTGACGTGATGTTTTGTCTCTGTCTGTGTTGTCAGCTTTGCAGAGTTGCGGTACTACAGTGATGTACAGTCCAGAGCAGCTTCCCCCAGAGAACTCTTCCTTCCTGGAGAGGAGCTTTGTGTGTCGCTTCCGCTGCCTCCTGGACAATTCCTCTGGCTTTTTGGTTAATATAATATTTTATGTCTAACTGTCAAAAATAGCCAGTGATGGGAAGTTTTGCAGTGCTGAATCTTTTGCAGTCTCCCCCTTGATTTCTCACCTCACATTCTTTGTCCCTGAACCAGGCTTTGAAGTTCCAGGGGCGACTGAAGTACCTCCATGGCCAGAGTGTTTTGAGGGACAACAGGGCGTGTAACAAACCTCAGATGGCACTGTTCACCATCGCTATGCCTGTTCAACCTCCATCTATTGTGGAGATCAGAGCAAAAATGCTCCTCTTTCAAACCAAGCACAAGCTGGACTTCACACCCACAGGCATTGATAGCAGGTGCTATAAATTCTTCTGATCTTCCTTTTTCAGTTATCATTTTGTTTGGTGGAATCATTTCCCAGGCAGTTAATATTTGCCAGCCTAACAGGTGATCAAAAAAATGGAAATTGCAGATGATCAATTTCAAAGCACCATCATCCAACATCAGGCAGTTTCCCCGGTTTTATTATGATCAAATTGACTAATTTGACATTTTGCTTGTTATTTATTTATTATTCCAGCTGCACAAACTTCATGTGTTTTTTTTTTTTTTGTCTCTCTGCAGGGGGAAGATTATTCTGGGCTATTCAGAGACTGAACTGTGTATGAAAGGCTCCGGCTACCAATTCATCCATGCAGCTGATATGATGCACTGCGCCGACAACCACATCCGCAGTACGTTGGCAATTTGAAATTCGACTTTCACTTTAAATATTACGATTATTTGGTATTTGATGGAGATGCAAGGGCACATTAACACTGGCTGTTTGATCCACGAGGTGATCAAATAACAGGCAGCCAAGTGCATGCTATGCATCTGGAGTTGTTGTCTCTAAAAGGGTTGTCCAAAAAAAAAAAAACAAGACCAGACAAGATTCTGGTTCTAATGTGACGGCCAATTGTAAAATTAGCTTGTATTGCCATTTCAGAATGTTAATTGTATAATAATAATAATTTGTATAAAAAAGGAAAACGTGGCACTGGATTTAAACTTTTAAATTTCTGACCAAAACAGAGATCACACTTTTGTCCAGAGTGAGTTATCACATCAACTACTGCCCAGTTTGACATGAGATTTAGAATAAACCATAACTTTATTGCTACTCCATTATTAACTTCTCATTGTGTGTGTTGTTTTCATCATTAGTGATTAAAACAGGAGAGAGCGGACTGACTGTTTTCAGGCTCCTGAGTAAGGCCAGTGGCTGGGTGTGGGTGAAGTCTAATGCCAAGCTGATCTACAAAGGAGGAAGACCTGAATTTATCATTGCATATCAGAGAGCTTTAGTGTGAGTGTTAAATTACTTCTCTCTCTGTGGGTCTGAAATTACTGTCAACCAGGACAGAAGATAAATGAAAAATGTCTCTTAATAAACTTAATAAGACTCTGGTCTTGCTATCCGTAATGTAAAGTGTACTTATCTCGTCTTTTTCAGGAACGCTGAGGGAGAGGACTATCTGCGTCAGAGGGGGCTGCAGCTTCCCTTCGGCTTCACCACAGGAGAGGCTGTTCTCTACAACACTGGCCCCACGGTGGACATCACACAGTTTCAGTTCAATAAAATGTTCAGCAACAATGAGATGAACAAGGATGCGGCCCCCAGGTCTTTGCTGGACTGCTTCCTGAGACAAGATGAAACAGCCTACGCCCAGACAGTGGACGCCCCCTTACCTGTGGATCAGGTGTTCATGGACAGCCGTGCCCTGGTCAGCGTTCCCAGTGATTCATGGCAGGAAAATGGGGCTGCAGTCACCACAAGTGAACCTGTTGTAGTGAAAGATGAGGCCAAGCAGTCGGTGATGGCTGTAATTGACAACTTAGGGAAAATGGCTCAAGATGGTGACTTCAGTGCAGCCTTGCAGAATATGGAGATTGACGATGAAGAGTTATTCGAGTGGGAAAATGCTCTCAAGAGATTAAGTCAGGATGAGGATCAGCAGAACAATGTTAGGTCTGATCTGGACACCATCCTCACAAATGACATATTCGACTACATCGATACTGTTTTGTTCAAGGAGAAGGGAGAAGATTGTCTAAACGCCAGCCCTCCCAGCTGCCTCACCGCAGTCAACAATAATCAGCAGGACTCCTTCACTCGGGCTGCCCGGTTCTCGGCCACTCAGCTCTGTGAGCCACAGTTGTTCCAGACACCGAGCCCTGATCATACTTACTCTCCAATGAATGGACTCTATGCTCACCAGCAGGATACAGGGCAAAGCTTATTAGAGCCTGGTCAGATGTTCAACGGCACCCAGAAACTCTCCCAACAAGGCCCCCTAATTCCTCAGGCTGACACCAACCTGCCCCCACTTCAGCAGCTGCAGCTCCAGGATATTTTCAGCCCATCAATAGAGCTCCCAGAGCTCACTGTCCCCAACGTCTCAGCTGATGATACCTCAGCCCCTTTTCAGTCCATCAACCACGTGGGCTGCCCTCAGGGGATTTCTGGACAGAGGCAGACCAGCCAACTTCGGCTGCATCCTCAAAACGACTTGCAGTCGCCTGCAGTGGCAGCAAATGAACAGCTGCAGCAGGGCTCTGTTAAACAGCCAAACAATGTAGCACCCGGCATAATGGACATTTTGCCACCCTTGATTCCTTGCAATGACTTAAGTTCCTCTGCTACACCTAATATTCCCATTCCCTTTGCCACAGCTTGTGTCCAGGGAAGTTCCCCTTTTGAAATGCAGAACCACCAGGTTCAGCAGTGGCCGCAGAGCCAGCAGCAGAAGCTGCCTCATGCTGGCATCATGCAGAACGGACATGAGTCGATGCCAGCGTGTCACAGCCAAACTTCAGAAAGCCAAACATTCTCACATACAGGCCTTTGGCCAAGGAGTGCCACCGGACTGAACCACATTCAGCAGGGGGGCCTGGCATGTGGACAGGCAGCTACTCACAGCAGCTGTATGTTTGACCAGCACTTTTCTTCCAGTCCAGCAGGCGGTGACATGCTTGTGGTCTCTGGGTCTTCAGGCCTGAGGGAGACGGGCACTTCTCTGGATCAGAGTCCTCCTCAAGGTTCCTGCTGCTTCCAGTGGAGCCGCAGTAAGCCTGGGGTGGGCAACATCATGTCCTCCTCAGAGCATGCACTCAACATTCAGCACTACCTGGAAAACCACAGACAGACACAGGTAAACATCTCCCACTGTGGAAGATTTCACCTGCAGAGAAAATAAAAAATGCATGATGGTAATTATTTTTTTACTAAAAGTAGAAGCTTCACTGTAAAACTCTTTAAATGAAATGTTTATTTAACCCAGTGACCAAAAATCAGTGGAAATGTAATTTCATTGATCACAGACTTGATTCAAAATCAACATTTGATTTGGATTTTCTCTATAACATTTAATTATGGCCTAATTATCACTAATTTTAAACAGCTTTTATATATTTACATTTTGAATATTTTCATTTACTTTTTTGATTTTCTCCTTGTGTGACATATTCCTCTGTACCACTGTGTCTACCTCTTCAATGTCATTTCCTTTAACCGTGATTCTTCTCTTCTCTCTCCAGCAGGATGAAAAACTCTCAGCTGAACTCAATGGAATTTTTGCCACCCCTGCTCGAGATGTCTCCATGTACCTGACAGAGTAGAGCCAAGGCCTGTTGTTATTGCTGTTGCAACAACTATAGGAGAAGGACAATTTCATAGTATAGTTTGCCTGTATCAGTGCTTATCCTCAGACTCTCGTGCTTACGCTCGTTTTATATCTCTGCATCTCTGTCGAGTCTGTAATGTTTAAAAGCTGTTGCTTGTCAGTTCCTAGTGAAGACACACTATAATAATAATGAAGTATAAAGTGCGTGTACCAGGATGGACCTGGAGCCAGCTAGGAGGATCGGTCAAGTGAATTCATATAATTCAATAGCCAAAGAAAAATGTTTTTTATAAGGGAAACTGCAGTCGTCATGTTTCTGTTTTCATCCAGGGACATCCATTTCTTTCCCAGATTTAAATACTTAAAAATACTTAGTTGAGTCTAAAACAGTATAAAGAGTCACTGAAAGTGAGTGCTACCTGAAAACACAGCTGTACCATCAAATGAATATTATTACAGATGAAATAATCTGTATATTTTAAATGAAATCCTTTAATGTGGTTGATGTAAATGTATAAATACAATCTGTAATTCACTGTATATTATATTTGTTTCACTAGAAGGTCCGCTTTTGGCTGACAGAAATCTCGTATGTACAGAATGCTTCAGCACGTGATAGATGTGTGGATCTGTGTGCAGTATAAATGGGCTTTTAGGGAGAATACCTTCCAATTAAGCATCCCAAAATTTGAGACCAACTGTTAACATGTCGGAAATAAGCAGAGAAAACTGCATTCAGGAAAGAAAAGGCTTGGTTGTCAGCAAACTACCCATCGGAGGGTCATATTTACTCTGCTTGCTGCTACTGTCAGGGATGCAGACATTTTCATTTGCTGCATTATTTCAGTGAGGCATTTACTGAAATTGAAAATAAGCATAGATGCAGTTGAGTTAATTTGAATGCACTGCTGCTAATTAAGACCTGTACTTTCTCATGTCTGTAAACCAGTGGCACTGATACATTAGTCCTGTGCCAGTTACCTTTGAGAAATCAGCCCAACTCTTCTCCAGCAAATATTTTTTCAGCCTTTATCATGTTGGTACAGTAGCACCCAAACACCTGCAATTTGTTAAGTCTTACACACGTATTTTAGGTAATTATGCATTTATTACAAAATGCTCAGCGATTCCAGGAAATCAAGTCTAAGAACTGGAGTATGGCATGAGTCAGCAGAGCAATCTCAAACAGAGCACTGACGAGGTTTTAGGGACCGCTTGTCCTCTCTTAAAAGTACATGTTGATGAAAGCTGTCTAAATTCATGGGCCACCTCCTTTGAATGATGCAACCAGCGAAATTGGGTCAACACTGAACATGGGCCTCTCCTCTGAATTAGACTGTCATTGTAACAGTTACCAAAACTAATGGTGCGTTCAGGCACTCTTAAGTCAATTAAATGAAATTGGAGGTGTTTCCTAATATCTGAGTTTACAGCACTTGACGTTTACTTCATCATACGATCCTGCTGTGGCCTCTTTCATCTTTGCACTTCATGTGATGTATTTTCTAATCACCTATGACCAACAGGTGGCACACACCTGACAAATTAGATGTGTATTCCGCTGACTTTACAGGAGGATAGTCTGAATCCGCTGTAAAACAAGTGATTAGGGTGACTTAAACGCCACTGTGCTGTTGTTGAGGAAAGGATGCAGTCCCTGAATCATGACGCAGCAGGTGAATAAAAACAGCCTCCATACCTGCAACTCTGCTGCAGTATTTTACACCTGCCTCTCAGAGACACTCAGTCAAAGATGCAGGTGGATTTCCAGCAGCTCTCACCCACAAATTCATTCATTTCTATTCCCTCCTCCCGTATTTTGTTATCTAGCATGGGAACATACTAAAATATATTTTTCATTACCCACACTGAGCCGTATACAGTATAACCCTATAATTCTTCTTGTGCCTTCTTGCTAAATAGGCAGCTGAAAAGTATCTCCATATAAATATATCTGTGCCTTCCTGTATAAAGCATCTTAGAGTAATATTTTCCTCAGTAGCTCTTGTTTTTCTAAGGCAGTCCTTTTGAGGTGCACTAATTTAAGGGAAGCCATATCCAAAGAAGACACCGTGTCCTTTCTGTAAATTAATAAGATTGTATCCTTAAGTGCATTTCAAGACTCTGAGGAATTCCTGAAAGTCCATTTTCCATTTACACAAACGTCCTTAACAATGGAAACAAGGGAATACTTAAGTCATGACATATCTCTACAGAGATATTAAACATGTTTTCATTAATGAACAGAATGAAAATGATGAAAATGTACCAAGCAGAGTATTTCAAGCATGTGGAGATACTAACTGGTCTTTCAGATCATATTTACTTTGCTGTGTCTGTTTCCTGTTTGTGCTCTTCAGTCTATTTCGGCTCCTTTGTTTTGTTTTTTTTATTTTTATTTTCACCAGATGTCTGTAATATCCACACTACAAAAAAAATATTCACAGTTTGGTTTAACCTGAGCAAGAACAGCATTAACATGGCAGCTTTACCGTACTCCTGCTGCATTGTGGGAAATCACTCAGTATTTTAACTTTCCTTAAGAATCTGTTGTGTATGTATCTGGAAATACATTTTAGTTCTGTACTAAAAAATTGAAAATGACCATTTTAAGTGAAATCTGAATGGTAGAAACCCTAAAGTCTTTGGGAACAGATTAATATGGCCTTCTGTCCTCTGTCCTGGATCCCCGTTGTTCTTTGTTGTGATGAAAGGGCAGTGATGGGAATGTCCCGCTTCCTCCTGTAGAGGACCTCGGGCTGTTGAGGCTAAAAGGACAGCTTGTAAATCGCCTTTGATGTTGGACTTACAGATGTGTCATGATCATAGCCACTATGAAAAACCTGGAGCCAAATGTTTTACTCACCATGGTTTTGATATTTTTAAGCGAACGTGCCTTGACAGTTGCCATATTTCTGTTGTTTAAAAAAAACAAAACAAAAAAAAACAAAACACACTTATTCCCTTCAGTGTAATCCACTTTTATTTAGCCAAGTAGTTATACTATCTATCAAATGTTAAACAAATAACCACCCATTGTCTACTGTTAAATGCTTTTTCATAAATATATGTGTGCAATGATAAAAACTGTTTGACTCATTTCATTATAAAGTCGGTGCTGAAGATCAGATGAAACTTTAGAGACTGCTGCTGCAGAGCTCGTAGTTACCTTCAGCAGATTGACAGACTACAGACACAGTCTTTGATAAACTTTATTTACAGACCTTTCCAGCCTCCTCGTCACACCTTACATTTCATCTTTAGATTGGAGACGTTATCTCTGCACTAACGACATTTGTTTTCCTCCCTCACAAGCACAATGCACATTATCAACATGATTAAAATGTAAATGTGCCAGTGGCTGGTGAGTTTCCTTCCACAGTCCCTGGGTTCAGTAAGTGTGTGTTAAATTTGAGTGATGAATGAGTATTTAAACCAACTGTGAGTGATGGAACACACCTGAAGATATAAGCGAGGATGTAAAGATGAAGGTGGGAGAGGGAGAGAGGAAAGGAAATGATGGTTTGTATCCACCAGAGGGCTCACTTTCCCTGTCTTCAACTTCCAGCATGAGTATACTGTACATAGTACAGGGCAGCATTCTTACTCTTGATTACAGTTCAATCAGAACCCATTTGATCAAATAAATTACATATTGATTATAGAGGACTGAGAACACAAGCCTGACTTTTAGCTGCATTTAAAAAATACTGATTTAACATTATGAACTGAAACATTATCAACTTTGTGACTGTAGTAGAGGATCTGTTCATCAGTTTGAGAGTGACACCAGAGTCTTTTTCCAAAACTTGTGTGCCGGTGTTTGATTAAGTTTCATGCTTTATGCATAACTGCAGGTTTCAAACATGGACATACCTTTTTTATTGTTATTATTTGAATTTTGGCATTATTTTTCAAATCATGGCATTTTTAGAAATAATTTTGTCCGAGATCCCTCAAATGTTTCATGATGGACAAAAAGAAATCAAACGTTTTTAATCTTAAAGTATTACAGCCCAAAAAAACTGCAGAAAGTAAAGGGGCTGCACTTAGACCCTCAGTATCATTGTTCTCTGTAAGCAGTGTACAGAATCCTTCATCTGCTTATTTGATCACTTACAAAGCCACAACCCTCATGCATTTTTCAGCAGTTTCTTTTTTCCACTGCAAAGGCACATTCTGGGGTTTGCAGACCAAAAGACTGCATGCTAATGTAACATTACATACAGCTGGTTGTATGATTGGATTTCCCAGTTCTCTTTGCTTGCCCATTCCTTTCTTTTAACACTGCGGAATTTGTTTCTTCAGAAAAGAAAATGGAGTTTAGTTAATGAGTCCATGCTGTACAGACACCAAAGGAGTTTTAAATGGTTTTGTATTTAACTGGTGGATACAGCAAAGTGGGCTTAACACAGCATATCTCATATTTACAGTGGGGTGTTATGTTCGTGAGAAAAGCTAATAATATTGACAATAAAGTCGTAAGAATAAAGTCAAACTCTTAAAAAATATGTCACGTGTCAGGAGAATATTGGTTTTGATTAAGCTTGATCATTTCAATGAAGAGGTGTGGAAGTTCCAGACTTCCATGTTTCATCATTGGTGAAGCCTGTGAGTGTAACGATGCACTAACGGGCAGACTGAGATGAAATTTACTGAGCACCCTTCCAAGAAGATGTTACTACTGTAGCTACTGTATAGAAGTTAAAAATAAATATGATCATAATTTTAATAAAAATAAAGATAGTAGAAGACTTGCAGACAAGCATACTGGGGTCCAGCCTCCAACATAACTGAGAGCTCAGTGACCTGGAGCAAACAGGAAGCTGAGAGCATCGTTGATTAAGACTTTAACTGGTAGTTTAACACGTGTTTGTTTTCATGCACAGGCAGGGTCAGACACTCTCCTGCAGGGCACACTGTGCCAAATCTTCTCTCATTAAATCATTTATGTTCCTGTTGTGAAGCGTGTCCTAGTTTAGGTACAGCTCTCTCAAAACATGACACAAGAAATACAGTCAATATACTGAAAAAAATATATATATCTGCAGTGGTCGCTGCAGAGCAGCATGTGATCTAAGAACCATCTCGGAGTATAACATTGAATAATGCCTGTGAAGACATGTACTGCTGTCATCTATACCAAGTGGAATAGGTACAAGGTGTTCTCCACCCATACAACATAGAATAAGCTTGGTGTGCTCCTTCCAGTCTGTATGAAGTCCTCTGCTGAATGCACACTCTGCTGCCAGCCAACAGGGTGACCTTGACCAGCAGACAGACTGAAAAGACCACAACTCTCCGTCTTCAGCATTCTCCTGGGCTCAGAGCATGAAAAACACATTTACAGCTGTGGTGGCATCTGTCCCACGGGCCACACTGTCTGAGAAAAGACAAACCCTTCCTCATTCCCAACAAAATTCATTTTGTTTCTTCCACCTAATATTGTGAGTGGTCACCCAGTTTCTCAAAGTATTCGGGATAGTGTCATGAAAAGGTGCCAGATGTGAAAAACAGATTAAGCAACTTATAAAACTATGCACATCTTATTGTACTACGAGTTAATGGAGTTGCCAAATTGAACTGGACTCGGTTAGAGCACAGTTCTCAGCCTGCATTTGTACCTAGGATTTATGCTGGGTATTAGCTATAAATTATTAGATTACTAGATCATTAGGTACATTATGTGCAAAGTTGACATCTCATTTAAAGGATGACGAGAAAAAAGGCCATGAACTGTCCAAAACTAAATGTTCAACCTCTGGGAACCTTGAATGTCCCGGTCAGTCATTGTAAACTTAAACATACAGGCCAAAACCAAAGTCGTTGGCAACAAGTTATTTAATCCCAACTGATGCAATGAGTAGCTTCTCGTTTCTTAAACAACCATATCGACGGACACATCCCGTAGGGAATTCAAGGGATTGGGACTGAACAGCTGTGTAGCCTTAAGAAAACCACTAATCAGAAAAAAAGGCGTCAATTTGTTAGGGAGCATAAAGATTGGACTCTGGAGCAATGGAAGAAAGTCATGTGGTCTGATGAGTCCAGATTTACCCTGTTCCAGAGTGATGAGCACATCAGGGTAAGAAGAGAGGCAGATGAAGTGATGCACCCATCATGCCTAGTGCCTCCTGTACAAGCCTGTGGGGGCAGTGCTATGATCTGGGGTTGCTGTAGTTGGTTCTGGTGCTGTAGTTGGTTCAGCAACATTATGAGTCCAAAGAATGAGGTCAGCTGACTACCTGGATATACCTAGTTTGGTGGCAACTTCTTTTTTTTTTTGGCCAGGAAGTGTATATGCCATCCTGAAAAGGAGGAAGGGTTTGCTTCTCAGATGAAACGCTAAATGCACTGAGTCGACTACAATACAGCTTGTCAGCATGTTGGCCTAGTTTTCTTTCTACATGTGTTGTGGGGGTCTTCAGCACCCTAAGGGGTCTGATCTGGTCATGTGACTCAATGTATGCATTTCCATAGCTGACGTGTTTGTCTTTGTCTTAAATCTGTGCTTCACTGCTTTCTTTACAGTCTGACCAGATACTGTTCATGCTCTTGGTCTTCAGCTGCAAGGTTCAGTCCTGTAATTCCTGTAAACATTATTTGTAGTTTTTTCTTTTTTGTAAGGGTACTCTCATGCTAATAACAATAATGTATGCCACACCCACAAAACCAAACCTACACCTGGCTGTGTTGGTGTCTGTGCTTGATTGACAGTAGCTGGCACCTGAGCTCAGGTAGAATCCATAGACTGTATAAAACATCGACGTAGTTTTGTGACCAGACCATGGGCATTTGAGCTGCGCCATCTTGGATTTTAGAGCGAGTGTACTTTCCATATTTGGCGGAGAGGCGGTTACTCTACGGGTCAGCCGGCCGAGAACCCACTTAGCTCGGAGCAACCGAGCTAGCCTAAGGCTAATCGGCTAATCAGCTAGGCTAAGAAGCTAAGCGGCAGCTACATCCACCACGCGACAGTCCCTGAGTCCGACCCGACTAGCTCAATCCCGTGCGACCGCGACACACAGAGAGCGCCCGTACCTGACGGTAAATTCCGTACAAACAGCAGTCGCTTACTGACGGAGCTGCTCTGTCCAAGCAATGTCGGACTTTTTAAACAGAAAAATGAGACGAAATAAAATTGTAGCCTAGGAACACACCGCAACAGCGTTCCTAACATTAGCTGCTCCGGTCCTCTATCTGTGTCAGCAGCGACCTTAAATCGGCAACTACGTCATAAGCCAGCGGCAAAATATGCTAATACATGCTAATTAATGCAAACATCCAGGTAAAATGGTGATAAATATACTTACCGAAAAAACTGCAACACAGACTCCTTCGACGGTCGGTTAGTACAGTCTACACTACAACAAGCCATGTTGTCACAAAAACCTATCCGGACACTGCAGGAGGCAGCCGGAGGCCTCTGGATGTAGCCGCCTAGCCCAGCCGATGCTTTAGCAAAGAGCTAACTGACGGTGCCCGTCTATGGAGCTGTCACTCAACGTAACCACGCCCTAATTTATGTAGGAATTTTAAGCCTAAATAACAGTAAAACGGTTGTGGTACAAAAACCACAGTGTTCACGGAGGTAGAAACTATCAGTAGAGATCAAAAACAAAAAATGTACCACGCTGTAAATATGTTTTTTTAGGCTGTAAAGTTGGCTATTTTAACGTGGGAGTCACTTCTGGAGCCAGCCCCCAGCGGCAGCCGAGGAACTGCAGCTTCTTGAACGCGGAAGTGATCCTCACTGCTGAAACCTGCAACTCCCCCCTTGGTAGACTCGCACGCCAGCATGAGAATGAGAAGAAGTGACAGGGAAAACACTTGTGCTGTTACCTACAGGCCACTGACAGTGTGTTGTTAGTGGAACTAAGTGCCAAAGTGTCTCCGATGGACTGTTTAATGTGCTGCAGGTGAGTAGCTAATCAGGTGTCTCACCTGAAAAATGTGGTTAGTAGGTCACATGGTGAATGTTTGTTTGTTGGTCCATTCATCGAGCTAAGGTGCACGACAACCTGTGTTCACGTTTGTAAGAAAATAAGACGGAGACATTGGCAGGAATATTGACATTACTGCTCAATGCACAGATTTGATTGGCTGTATTGAGACAAGTGACAAATCAATGAAAAGATATTATGAAACCAAAAACTGTTGTCCTTTTGTTTTCAGATTTTTTTTTTTTCTCTCAGAGGACAGCACAGGACAAGTGATCTGCAGAGCAGATATGTAGTCTGTGCCAAGACTGGATTACCAGCTGGGCAATGTGGGCAACTGCCCAGAGGCCCTAGACCCCCAGGTGACCCAAAAACCCAAGGTTTACACAATTTCATTTGGGTCTACATTATTGGATTAATCACAGATTTTTGCACCACTTGAAGCACAACACCAGCTCTGATGGGTTCCCCCTCCTAGTTTGTGTTGTGAACATTTGATGTGCATTAATGGTTTTCTGTAGCTTCATGAAACTCAAAAAGAATAAGACAGAGCTGATGAAACAGTCTAACAAGTAGTTACTCTTAAATATAGATCCAGAGATGATGAGTGGAATCTATCAGTTGACATGAAATCAATACCAGACTGAGTATGAGACTTTTTTTCCAAGTCTGTCTGAATGTTTTCATCAGGGTTGGAAAAATATGTATATGTATATATATATATATATATATATATATATTGGACTGGGTTGGAAAAAAAAAAATATATATATATATCATATATATATATCATATTTCCATTAACTCTGCTGTTCATCATTTATTTCATCATCATCAGCTTCCACTCCTGGTGCTTTTGGCCTCCTGATGATACTGGTTCTGGCCCCAGGTTTTCCTTTTTTTTTCCCCCACCACCTCACCTGCTGAGATAAAACGTCCAACAGTCCCATCACTGCAGGTAAAGGCCCGCAGAGACTTCTCCTGAATGTAGAAATGAATTCACTTACATTATTTAAAAGTCTAACCCCTGACCCACATTCAGCACGGGCCACTGCAGGCTCAACATAAACCTCCATCTCTCATCTGCGCGCTGATTGGACGATAGGGCCGGCTCGTGAAGGCGCCGGCGTGAACACGCTCGGCCTGTGTTTCCAGGAGACTCCCCACGTGCCCGCGCACACATGCCACCGTGCATTCATGACCCGTGCTGTGAGCCTACCACCTAAGAAGCTTCTTGAGCGCGCTCCCGTCAGAAATCTGTGTCGGGCGTGCCCGCCAGTGGAATGCGCGCACCCGCCGCCCCCACTTTGCAGCTCTTGTCCGGCGCTAATTGGAGAGCACCGCCGCTGTAGATTATAAAATGTAAATACTTGAAGCTTTTGGTGCGTTTAAGTGAAGTTGTTTCGTTGTGTTTGTGAACGGGAGGAAGGATGAGGAGCGTCTGTGTGCAGGCTGCGCCTCCTCTCTGATCATCTCATCCTTTTTTACTTCATCAGGATGAAAACACAACATCGTCTTTTTACTTGGAGCAAGTTCATCTTTCCATAAGGCTGATGGGACAGCGACTGGGTTATTTCCCCTACTTATCCTCTTCTTAGCAGCCTCACTTTTATTTATTTTTATTTTTTTTTCAGATTTGAATTTAATTCCAAAGTGAAGCTGCCCCTAAACACCAGGCAGACTTGGCGTCTTCTGCCCGTAATTTTTTGTTGTTGTTTGTTTTTGTTTTTTGTTTTTTTAAGACTGTGTTTTCTGTCTTGATCTGGAGGATTATAGATGAATTTTTCTCGGTGGCTTACATGTAGCGCAGAAAGCAGCTCTGTGTATTTCTGAGGGTTCGTCAGAGGCTTATATAAGAAGAGCCGTCATGTATGCAGGACGCAAGAGGAGAAAACCAGTTCAGAGAGCGTAAGTTCATTTGAGTTTTGTTTCAGTGTCAGTTCCGATGCTGTTGACTGAAAATGTCTTCATATTAACCGGTGAAATATTTTGTGGTGTTTCCACACGCACCGGTGATCAGTGTGAACAGTCCCACCAAAGGAAACCGGTTCCTTAATCGATTTAGAAAATAGATTTGAATTCTGTAGAGTTTCTTTTCGTTTTTAAGGCAAATTCATTGCAATGCACACGTGAGGTGCTAAATATTTATATTTATGGATCAGATATTTCGCGAGGTTCTGCAGTGAAACATACAGGGTGTAGATTTTCTTGGAAAACGTTGTGCAGGTTGCTTTAATGCCTGCGGATTACTGCAGGCCTGCAGCAGCCGCATGCATTTAACCTTCAACACTTTGATTTTTATTTATAGACTTTTTTGTTTTCTTTTTTTTTTTTTACACAATCCCACAAATGGACAAAAATAACATGGAGACAAAACACTTATGAATTCATTCTTTATTCTTTGTTTTTCATTTCTACTGACTCACTGGCTCGTGCAGGGTGTTGCGCCATTTTCTGTCAAAACGCCCTTCAGAGGATCAGACTGACAGTTTGTTTTTTCTCGTCAGGCAGTTTTGATTGGTTTGGGGTAATTCGTATTCAGATGTTGCCTCAGTGAAATGATGTAGGATTCCCTGGTCTAAACTCATAATATGAAAAATGTTTTGGAAATTGACCCAGAATTTATTATTATTATTATTATTATTATTATTATTATTATTATTATTATTATTATTATATCAAATCGAACCGTTTTAAGGCTTTAACGTGACTGTATCAGCCAGTATTGTCTTTTTTTTTTAAGCGTAAACATTTGATGAAACCCTCAGCTGTGATGAGGAGTAAATCCGAACTGAAGATAATGTTTTCATGCAGCTTTACACTAACTGTTTTGGTGCGACATCCTAGTCCCGCAGCGTCAAACTGACTCCATTTCCCTTCCAACGTTTCACAGCAAATGCAAAAAAATTTAGTAAAAGGCAGATCATGAATCCAAAGCCTGAATTTGTTGTTTCATGTCATATTATATGACTGACTTTGGGGGAAAAAAAAAAAAAAACTCCAACTGTGCACAGCAGTTTTCTGCTGTTGTATAAAAATTAATAAAGGACATGGCTGCTGTAGGTTTTCTTTTACTAATGAAGTAATTTTTAATGCAAGTAATTTGCTGAGTCACCTGTAAGAGGTACACCTCTGGGAGAATTTTAATGCTGATCAGCAGTGCATGATAATTCCTAAAAAAGGATGTCCAGCCTCTGTAAATGTAGGACTCATGAACAATCCCTGTAATCCTCTGTGTGCTGATGAGAGACAGTCAAGACTGTGAAGACACAAAGATGCAGAAAGTTTGCTCAGCAGGAGCAGTGTGGAGGTTTCATTCCCTTGGCCTTTCATGTACACACACACACACACACACATTGATTGATTAATGACCATTCTGATCATCAGTTTATTGCCTGCTGTTTCATTTCATAGAAAATCAAGGTTCAGTTAATTCATCCAGAAAAACATGGAAATTACAATCAACCAGCGTTTTTGGATCGTTGATCAAATTAAATTAGCAGTTTGAAGACATCACTTTGTCCTCATTTTGATATGATTTTCTAAAATCTTATAGATTGAATATATAAAGGAGAAAATATAGATTTACTATTATTTCCTACTAAAAAAAAAAAAAAAAAAAAAAAATCTATATCTCTATCTATCTCTCTACGTACATACACACCTACATATCTATATATCTATTTAATGTGGAAGAAAACACAAGTACACAAAAGACAAAACAGCACTGCAGGTCAAGTTCAGTGACATGCCATCGCTGATGTGTAGTGTAAACAGATCTCGGTCCATCCACATTCATGCTCAGTGATAAAATGTGACAGTGTCAGTGTGTATGAGTTAGGAACAGCCATGGCAGCCACACTGTATACTGTCAACTCATATTGCAATCATATCATTAACGGTCTCTGTTTGTGTTCAAATATTTGTAACTTTTGATGCACAAAATCTGTGGCCCAAATGTGAGCCAACATGGAGGCCAAAATTCACCAAGCACAGGACTGGAAGCCTCTCTCACTCCCACACTGGCTGAAAGGCCTTTTAATACAAGCGCTGACTCGGGACAGCGACTTAATGGTTGTGTACATCAGTAATGTTTGTTGTGTAAACACAACAATAAAACGGACCTATATTTTCTTTTTTTTTCCCTCGTGAATTAAACCTAATTTACATTGTTTGTTTTGGTCTTTGTATTATACAAACAAGAAAACAAAATGATTGGAAGCAGGCAACACACAATCACATGACAATATATGATGTCAACATCTGGGAGCAGTCATGTAAATACGTGCTACATAACTGAGCAGGCCTATATGTGCATATAGACTATACACTCACACAGGCCTGAGCAGGTAAAGCTGTCCACTGCTCTTTTAATGGAATATTTCATTGTTGTAGCTGTGAACTAACCCGTAAAAATATATCGAACAAGCAAATATAAGAGGGCAGTCAAGAGAATAAATAGATGGAACAACCATAATGATGATAGACGGGTTAAGAAAATATAAATTAACAGATAAGAAAGAAAACCGCCATAACCTTTGCAGATGCACCTGATCGTTTTGACTTTCTGAATTTGAAACATCAGCTTATGATTCTGTGTTGACCTGCAGAGACTGACTGTGCTGGCATCGCTTTGTTTGTTGTTGTATTTTTGCTGCAAGTTTAGTCTCCAGATTTTTCCCCAGGGTCTTTTTTTTATGTTGAAAATAAAATCTGTGGCTCACGTAAGCTGACACATATTTTGTCCCAACTCACACCCACAAATATGTCAGCTATTTTCTTCTAGCTTTCTGTTTGTCTTTTTTGTGTGAGTCAATTAAAGGTTGAGCACCACAGGTCATTATTTGTCTAAGAGATAATTTTCTTGATTAACAAAAAAAAAAAACACACACAAAAAAAAAATGTTTTGCATGTTTCAAAACTGTCACCTGCACCTGAACAGTTTTGCTACAAAATAAAAAAAGTACCGAAGTGGTTCACATAGTTAGGCACTTAATTTATTTATTTATTTACTGTTTTAACTATTAAATAATCAAAAACTATTTTATGGTTTCAGAATAAGGCATGTCATTGTCGTGCTAATCTGCTAATTCCTACTTGTTATA
>JBBMJY010000007.1:3168895-3221781 GCA_037833715.1 Toxotes lorentzi | reverse complement strand
ATATAAAAATTAAACATGTCTCGTGAGTTGTTACTCAACAGAACCATGAAAAAATTAATCATGCTTCAGTTTCTACATGTGGATATTGTAGGAAAATAAAATATAATCAAATAAAATACGTAGAACATTTTGCAGATACACCTAGAATAAACACTGTGTGATTTATTAAAAACATTTCCTTGTGTTGATAAAAACTTAATCTGGGCAGCTTTATATTACTCTGAAAATGTGTGGCTTGTCCAGACTGACACAAAAGAAAGAGATGTTATGAAATATATTGTAAGTTTCAAATCATTTGAAAAGCACAAATAAAATTCCATTCACCTCTGCTGTATTGGGGTGGAGGCAAATTGGGAATTGCTTGTAATTTGGTTGATGTTTTAATTTTCCCTCATGCTGATTGGCTGGCTGGAAGAGGTTGGGCCTAATCAATCAGCTCAGGGAGCAGGTGTGGTAATTGCTCATGTGTAGCAGCTATGTGGGACAATTATGTTCAGCTGCTGACAGACTAAGTTTGAGCCTGTCCTTGCCCTTGTTTGTCTTTTTTAGTACTTGCCTTTTTTTTTTTTTTTAGAGAAATGCTAAGCTCACAACCTTCCAAGTTTTTCTTTGGACAAACCTTGACAGCAAAACATGAATGAAGACCACTTAGATGCACATTGTTTGGGCTGGCAGCTTGCTGGGTCTCTGCTTGAGCAAGCCACTGATACCAGCTCATGGTAAGCCTCAAACAGCTCACTGCTAACACTAGCTCACACAAGCTAACGCCAGCTCACACTAGCTAACATAAGCTAACACTAGCTCACACGAGCTAACTCTAACAGTTAGCGCTTTTTCTCTCACTTATCACTACTTGTCATCAGCAGCCACACACATACAGGCTTAATGTAAAGAAATAACCACAGTCTAAACACTGATAAAAAAAAGACTGTCATTCTTACTCTACTCTACTGTAACACTAGTCATCACTGTGGGTCAGTAAGTGTGTGTTTGTGTAACCACTCTCAGTGACCTTTGTGTTGTTTTCCTCCAGAGTACATCCTTTTTCCACATGTGGAGTCATTCAAGCTTCAAGTAGGTACTTTTCTTTTTCTTTTGTTAAGTTAAAAATCTTTTCACTTTCTTTCTTTCTTTCTTCTACTTGTATCCAGAATTTTTTTCCCCTCATAGACAACATTAGATGACTGACAGTCAATCCACAAGGCTTGGATGGAGGTGAAACTCTCCTGGTTGAGGTGTCGGTTCATAAAATGACAGCCGTGTTAGAAAATATGTAGTTCTTGGATAAAAGTCAAAGGAGAAAGCCTGCGGTCATAAAAACTTTGTTGCAGATGTTAAATCTAAATCTAAAGATTGCACTTTTTAGGCACTCCGTAAAACGCTCAACAGTTTAAATTAGTTAACTTTCATATTTGTTTAGTGCTTTGTTTGCGATTCCACTTACAAAGTGTTCAAACTTTGACACAGCTCTTCAAGCCTACGACCCTCTTTTTCTCTACTGTTGCTGAGGCTGGTGGTAATTGTGGTATTTTTTGTCATCTGACATTTAAAACATGATTACTCAGAAACTGGTAAAACTGAGATCCATAATATAAACCACATAAAATCTTCTCTTTCTTCATGACAAATAAATGTGTGATTTTGATTTTGTTTCTACATGTGAAGCCGCTTTAGTGAATTGGTGTCTGTGCTCACTATAACCCTGTGTGTGTGTGTGTGTGCGTGTGTGTGTGTGCGCGCGTGTGCACGCGCGTGACAGCAAGGGGCTAAGCTAATGCTCTGGTATTAATTTGGAGGGAGGTTATCCCCTCCTAAGGTTGTTCTGACATGGCCGCTAATCTCACTGCCGGCTCTCCTTTTAATTTAATTACAGTTAACTGTGTTAATATTTCATTAAAGTATTAGATAGAAGAACGCGTGTTTTAATCAGAGCAATGCTGCACTAGGCAGTGTTCACACAGCCTAGTGTCGCGCTCCGTCCCTCCCTCGCCATCATCCGCTGTCTGCTCATCCGTTTGTTCTCATGAGACTTCCTCATCCTTTCATCCCCTCTTCTGACAGAAGTGTGTGCGTGCACACACACACACACACACACACAGTTATGCAACTGCACACATGCAAGAGTGTCGGCTAAATGCCCAGGAATAAATGCACACCCCCACTCTAAACACACACATGCACACACAAACACACACACTCAGCTCGTTCTCTCCACAGGCCAGAGCAGATGTCTCTTGTCAATGTGAACAAGCGTCAAACGACCAGCCTGTCATATTTTCATATTTAACTATTCATCTCATTGTAATTTATGGAGTTCGAAAACACACACACACACACACTGTCAAATATTTAACATTAAGCATGAAAGGTTTCTTGCAGGACACTTGATGTATTTGTTTTATTTGACCTTAAGTGTAGCATCTATTACCTGAAGTTAAGTGACCCTGAACTGAACTGCTCAGGTCTCGTTAACTTTCATCGCTCTTGATGTAAACAAATGATGTAACCAGTAAATAAAAAAAGTCAGGTTTATTTTGACAGTATAATATCATACAGTGATATTCCATAGTGAAACTGGACTTTCATATAAACACAGTCACGGTCAGTGAAAATGTAAGTTTCATATTGATGACTGTCACAATATGATTCAGTCATAGTTTAGTTAGTGAACAAAGAACGAAATGGTTCAGGAGAGATTCAAGAAATCATCGCCAGTCGTTCGTTTGTCAATCAAACAGTTTTAGTCTCTGCAGAATTAATAAGCCACAAATAAACTTAAGTTTGAGATGCTTTATAATATAAGCGCTCAGTGCTGGTGTGTGTGTGTGTGTGTGTGTGTGTGTGGGGAGCAGATGGCTGGTTTAGATAAACCTTTTACATTAAAGGGGGGATGATAAAGAAGGCGAAAGAGAGGTGGAGTTAGAGTAAAAAAAAAAAAGTTCTTTACACCTGATAGGGTCTATATGATTTTGTATATGTACATCATACACAAGCACACATATACACCTGTATTAAAATGTGTGTGTGTCAGTAGTAATATTTGAGGCTTTGATACGCAGATGGTGGTGCTGTCTACACCTGCCCTCCACTGGGACCTGAGTGTGTGAGAGTGTTTGTGAGTGTGTGTCGGGCTCCAACACTTGAAAGAGACTTGTCAGCATTCCTCTCTGAACTACCTCTGTCGTCTATTAATCTCTCTCTTTCATTCTGTCATCCCTCGCTCTCTATCCTCCTCTCCCTCCTCTTAATTCTTGCTCACTTGTTTTTTTTACCTTCTTCCTCTCTCTCACCCTGAATCTCTGTCTCCTTCCTCCTTGTGTGTGAGGATATAGCTGTGACCCAAAGTGTATAATTTGGTTTCATTTCTATTTTCCTCTGTTTCACTTGTGTAACTACGGGTATCTGTGTTTTGTGCTCTGCATGCTGCCAAAAAATGGGCGACCCACACAAACAGTACTGTACACTGAACACAGGCCTGAAACTGTATCTGCAGCTCAATGCACTGCTTTCAGTATGCGGCCTGTGTAGACATTGTGTAATAGTGTTGTGGCAGCCGATCCAGTTCCAAATCAGTGTAAAGCTTCCCCTGGAGTGCAGGGTTCGACCGTGGCGTGCAAGCAGGATGGAGTGGTTTATTTCACTGGCCCCTAGGTTAGCACCACAGTCTTGAACTGGATGGTAGCTGCAACAAAGAGCCAGGGTAGTGGACAGAGAAGTGTTGTGAGAAAACTTTGGAAGGTTGAACACCAGAGGGTTGATTAAAATGAAACCAAATGTCACGTTTTGGCTGGATGATCAGGCTGTCAGGTCAAACAAGACAACAAGACCTGACAGTGAGAATGAAACTGTTCCACAGTTTGTGAATCGCTGTGGAAAACAAACATTTGGACTTTGACTGAGAGTGTGGCAAGAAGTAAGTGATCAGAAGAGTAATACATGGAAGCAGCAATGATAATAACAATGCATGGAATCAAGCCTAAGTGACTGAAATAATTCTCGTCTTTTAAAGGAAAAACAAAGTGATTTTCACCAAGACAATGGACGCCCCGCTGTGTTTGTGTGTCCATGTGTGTGTTGTAACAGTGTAGTTACCATGCTGAGAGCTCATGTACACACATGATACCCTCATAATCACTACTTCTTATGTGTTAAAACATACGCCTTTTCAAAGCACACAAACACTCGCACGCACACAAACACACAGACACGTGTATACAAACACTGTCATTGCCAAGAGGAAATCAATAGATGGTGTGGTGTGGATTTCTTCATGTGACTAAAATATGTTTTCTTGGCTGTGAGAAACACAACTGAGAAACATATGTTACAGCACAGGCAAAGGTGTGGGGGGGAGGGGTGGGTACAGAATGCAGAGAGGGACAGTCATACAAATAGACAGTGAGGTTAAACACCTTGTGCATCAGGAGGAACAAAGGGAAATAGTTTCAGTGGTTGAAGGTTGGTGATCTAAATAAAAAGAAAACTGCTGTTTTCCCTCTTTTGCTACTGCTGGTGCCTACTACTATTTCTGGTACTGCTTATGCTACTGTTGTTATGGTACTGTTAGTACTCATACTACTCTTAATATTACTGCTACTACAACTGCTGCTGCTTCTTCTACTGATACTGCTACCGTTACCGTGTTCAACTATTACACATGGATGTAACACATGAACACACCTAAATGATGATATACTGCTGCCACCACCAGATTGAAACTATAATACTGCTGTACCATTGCTAGTAATAAACTGCTAGTAATAAATACAACTTCAGTAGTGTGGAGCTTCTCATCACAGTTTCTCAGATGAAAATATATATATTTAGTAGTCTTGCTCCAGTTTCTTGGTGTTGCAGTGAGTAATTACACCGTGAGGTAATAGCTGGTGATTACTACAGACTGCTTACTGCTGCATCAGTAATTAACCTTTCAACTATTAGTCCTGTTTAAACACACAGCCCGACGCTAATGCAGCACGCTCTGTTTAAAAAGCAGACTGGGTAATTGGCTTTTTGGCACGAGAGTGGTCAGTCAGTGTGTGTGTGTGCGTGCCGAGACAGAGAGAGCACGGGTAGTTTATGTTAAGCCCTGTGTGTAAATCAGAGAGAAATGGGAGATTCATATGAGAGCCTTGTATTTATAGTGTGTGAGGAAAAAGTAAAAAAAATTTTTTAAAAGCATATGAAATGGACTTTAAGTGTGCGTTGTAAGTGTGCGTTTCTGTGTGTGTCTATGTGAGACAGAGAGAGAGAGATAGACCCTGACGTCGGCTGGCTGGCTTGCAGCAGGCAATTTTACAGAAAAAAAAAAAAAGGCAGGAAATTAACATTCCTACACAAACGCCCCCATCATTTCCACAACAAACCTGCACCTGTTGAATGGTTGGCAGAGTGTGTCCATATGTGTGTTTGTGTGTGCATTCCCGACACGCACACATACACACATACACACTACACAGAAAGCTAAATTCCTGCTCCCTCTCCTTGCTAGCTCTAATCCCATTAGTTTATTTTCTTATATGGCTTCTTTCAAAGCTGAAACGTGATACTCATTTTTTCTGTCCATATTTTAAGATAAATAACTATTTACTACTCCACCAAAAAAAAAAACTGCTATAAAAAATATCCACTGAGTTACAGAAAAACTAAAAGGGCAGACTGTTGAGGAGCAGTTCTGGTGCTAGACAATGCAAGACAAGGATCACGTGGGGTTAACAAGTCAGCGCTAGCAAGCTAATCTGCCAGTCAGGTGTTGGTCAACACCCATTATCTGTGCAAATTATTATTATTGTAATTGTTATTATTATTATTATTGTTGTTGTTGTTGTTACAGCGTTATTTTGTATAAAATGATTTTTGAAAGTGATCTTTGTGTTTTTCTTTGCACTGAGCTGTTGTACTTTACACCTGGGAAACTGGCTTTTAACAGGTATAGCAGGTAAAACAATAGAGTAGAACAATCTTATTGGATTGTATTGATATTGTCCTCCCTCGAAAAATGTGCATTGGCATTGGTCATTTCAGCAAATACCCAGTAAAGACACATTTATGTTCAAGAGGCATTTAAATTATCTCATTAAGGACAGAAGAGGGAAAAAAAAGGGCCCACGGTGAGAAGAAGTTGGCCTCATTTGATGAACAGACTGATGTATTTTGCATGAAGATAGTGAGGAAAAACTATAACATGGCTGTAACTGCCACGACCACATAGCGCTAGGGTTAGCATGTAAGGTATAATATTTCTTGTGTTTGCCTGGATTATGTTCAGTGATGTTGGTTTAAAAAGGCACAGTAGTGAACCATGTGATCACGTCCATTGTTTTCTAATGCATTGTTTTTTTTCATTGTTTGATTGTTTGACAGCAGGTTCGAATCAGTCTTCCCACAACTGAAATTCCACCAAACCGAGATGACATATTTACACTCCTTTCTCCACAGTCTCTTACACAGGTTGTGTTCACAGCATTTTGTACCAAGCTCGTGTCAGTGTGGATGCTTGTTAGTACTACTGCTCATTAGTGTTAATTGGCATGGAGCTATTAATAAATGACTGGGAGAAGGGAAAAGGTGGTTGAGCGAGAAGCTCTGTCAAACTGACAGTTAGAGGATGTAATGGCATTCGGTTTGATGTGACTTATAGTAGTTTACATCTCCTGCAAGTGTCAAGAAGCTCTTTCACACTTTTACACTAAGCAGAAATAACCTGCAGTAGATAACATTTTGATTGTCACTGGCTAGATGCTTGTTTTTTTTCTTATATAACATGTTTGATCTTAATTTTGCAATGAAGCTGTCAGTCATTCAGATGTAAGTTCTGAATTAATTTTTTGCAAAATGCATCCTCTCATCATTAGGCAGTGTGCATTTTCGTGTGTCATTAAAGGGTCTGTGGTGCAGAATGGTAATGAATGAAACCTTTACATTTTTGCGTGTATCTGGTTGTGTGCACATTTGTGCAGTTCACATGTAAATGTATAGCAGGGTGAATGTGTGTGTTGTTACCTGCATTGTGTGTTTCTGTTTAATGGGTGTGACAGCAGGTCTGAGGCCGTAAAGCACCAATAAACCCAAACCTGAAATCATCAAAAAGTGGCTGTGCTGGGACTGAAAGACATGGGGACACTACAGCAAAAGGACAGTTTGAAATCACTAACACTGGAACATCAGCTCCAGTGTTATCACAGTCACAGTGTCACACACAGTCTGGACCCCTGGACCTCTCTGGCTGGCTACTTTAGATAACGCTATAATAAAAAAATGGGGTTTTATGAAATCAAACCCCAATTTTGATGCTAATTATTGCTATATTTTTCTGCAGTAGCCATTCACTATATTTACATAAAGTAGATCATTCACTGTTAGTGAATAAGGAGCACACACAAGGAAATGATGCATGCATGTGCAATTTAATCTTTGTATCAGCAGTTAAGTTACTGCTAATACAAACAGAACATCCCACTGCTGCTGCTTCACATTAAGAGTTTCACTTTCAACTAGCAAGGAAACACCGCAGGAAACACATTGTGTTTGTCAATGTTCATCAAAATGCATCTACAAGATAAGACAGGCTGTTGTGTAGTGTGCAGCATGATGGAAGAAGGTTGACCATTGACTAACTTCTTTATTAAAACATCACAAGGTTGTATTTCTCACACTGAAGCTCAGGAGTGTTTGCTGTAAATTCAACTTGCTGTTCCACAGTAACCATGAGCATTGCTAAAATACTGAAATCTTAACTATAATAACTTAATAATCTATCCATCCATTATTTTATTTGTATTATTTTATTTGTTAGCTATTTATTAAAGTTGTTTTGGCTACTTCCACCTCTGGAGGACACAGAGCAACAATATCATCCCATTGGAGTCATCTCCAAAATTCATTCTCCTTTTAGCTTCTGTTTCGTCTCCACCAACTCCTGCTTTCTTCAACTTATTCTGTCAGGCGTTTGGTATTGGACAGGTAGTGTACAGTGGGTTTGTGTGTGTGTGTGTGTATGTATATATATATATATATATATATGTGTGTGTGTGTGTGTATGTGTGTGTATAAAATATACTTACAGTGCATGACTATATAATTTGAAAACAACATTTACATTATACATATATATATGTATATGTTTCAGTACTAAACCGCTTTCTGTCACCTTATCAAAGCCAAGAGTGAAGAAAGGTGTGCATGTAAAGGTGTCTGTGAGTCAGGGACGTCACACATGCATACACACACACACACACAGACACATATACACACAGTCACACCTGTTAGTGAAGTTTTGTTGTTGCCGTTTGTCTGCTTGCCAGATTGAAGCGTCCCTCGTCCGTCTCTGCTAATAGACTTTGTTACGATGCCAGAGGTTCAATGCGTCTTAAATCACTCTGCCAGTCCAACTCTGACAGTGTGTTCTGTGATGTTTAATTAGGAATAATAGTTTCAAATATTCCACCAATTAGGGCCTGTCTCCCGTTCAATCAGGGGAGTTGTGTTAAGTGAAAGAGAAGCGGGAAGAAAAGGGAGAAAGCAGGAATAAATTGACTGTACAGGTAATGCCAGGTTGGTGCACCCTCGGGGTTTTTATTTTAGTAAAAAACTGGCAATGCGGATGGATTTCCTACTAATGATTCATTTAAGCTCTTCTCGGAGGAAATCACTAATTAAAACGAGGCTGAAAGTCCAAACGTTCAAACAAAATATGTTTAAAAGGAGGAAATTTAAAAAGGGGTTGCTGGTAGGTACCTGTATGTGTGTGGAGGTGTTGCTTAAGGCAGCCATTTACAAAGGACTGATGAACTACATTATGTTAAATCACGCTGCAGCCAGAGAAGTGGCTGTGTTATGGTGCCAAAGCCTGAAAGAGTCTCCAATGTAACGTCTGCTGAATCAAACATGGAGGCTTTTCAGTCAGTTCACACTTCGACCTGTAGTAACTACAGAGGGGGATCCAAATAAATTTGTCCAAATGTTCAGATCCTGAGACACGTAGCGCTCGGTTTGTCTTTATGCCAGGCTCAGATTACAAGGTTTCTTAAATTGATTTTTAAATCAGGTTCATCAAACATAGGAGGAGAAAGCACAGATAACCGGCTCTCGGGTTGCAAACAAGTCAGGACATGTTTTGGAAAATTAGGAGATTTTTGGAAAGAGAACGTGATTTTTGAAGTGAGGACATGTTTGAGGAGTGACGACATCCTTTGGAGACTATATTCTTAGGAAACTAAGAATATCAGGACAGTCAGGACAGTTGTGGAAAGTGTGAGTATTTTTTGGGGGAACGACTGTATTTTTGGAAAAATAGGAAACAATGAAACTATAACTATAATAAAACTATAATTACAGTAAACTCACTCTTTAAATACATATATAAATGATTGCTGTGGCGGGTAAATGTAAGCAATGATAGGAAACTGAGGCATGAAGTTGTTTTTGGGGGTGGTGGGGGGTGGTGGTGGTCTTGGGGGTGTATTAATGCTGGTATATTTCCGTTTCTATTTTTGAATCACTTTATTTTATTCTGTTTTTCACATCCACAGCATCAGATACATGACACACAGTCAATAAAAAAGATAAAACCAACAAAAAAAATATATTAAAACGAAGTACAAAAATGTAACAGAAGGAAATGTCAAATCTTTACTCTAACTGTACTTTAATGCTGTTTCAGTATGAACTATTTTCAGCCTTTTATGTATCAGATAAGAATAAAATATATGTGAGTAATTTGTGAAAAATGGAGTCAGGGCTGTTTCTGTTTTTTGGGGTAAAACAGGCTTTGTAGATAAAAGCAGCAGAGCTGTTTCACAATAAAACGCTCTGATTTCTGTTTCCCTTATTGGGTCACTGAAGGCTTTTGTCTCGTAAATAGGACCAAGCACCCACACACAGACGTGTGCATGTGCGTGTGCGTACACACACATACACACCACTTCCACTGCTGTGTAAAGAAATAACAGAGCAACAAACAAGTAAAAAAAAAAGAATCACCCCAAACGGATTTATCAACCCACTGAGAGAGAGAAAGAATGTTGTTTTAGGATGTCCGTTCAGTAAAAGTAGGTCAGTGACCAACCTGAACCAAAAAATAACAGCTCTACACACACACGCACATACCTACAAAAATAGCGTGCACACACGTGCATACACTCGCATACTGTGTGTCTGTGTGCAGGTACACGTTTTTTCTTGATTATTAAAAGGATTTATTTATTTTTTGCACTGCAAGCTACAAGCTGTGTAAGCGTGTATGTGTAGGCTATATCTGTGTGCATCTGTGCTGTTGTATTTCTACATGTGTTAAGGTTTCTACCGGTTTCAGGTTTGCACATGGATGGATGGGCTGAACTGCCCTGACCAGACCTAAGGGGTCAGAGGGGCCCTGGACAGGAGCCTCTTTATGAAGTGACTGTTTTTGTTGGATAATCAATCATACAAAAAAGAGACACAATGAGTAGAAACTGATACAAAATGATTACAAAAAGAGGCAAAATTACTTTAAATAAATGGACCACAAAAGACAAATTTAAAAGAAATAATGTGGCTGCTCTGTCTTGCTCCTATGTTTGAGATGTTGGGGGCCTTTTGTCTGTGTTCAGGGGCCCATTGTCTCATCATCCATTCACTTGTTTAGCTCCTGTGACTTACTTTTGTGCAATTAGGGGTTTTTTTTGTTTTTTTTTTTTAAAGTGAGGATTTTTTGGGAAAATGTGAACATTTTGTTTCATCCTTGCTTCTTCTAAGGGCTGTTTGAGGTTTGAGACTTTTAGGTTTAAAACTTTTGTTTATTACTGCATATTCTTAGTTTCTGTAGTTTTGTTCATTTCTATCAGTAATAAGGAGGCACGTCACTGATTTGCCTCATAAAGGTGGTTTACTCATCGCAGCCTGTGGAAACAGGTGTATAATGGGATCTGGTGTATAATGTGATGTGCAGGGAGCGTCTAATGAGAGTCACTAACAAGTTGTGTTATGCGAAAGGATCTGGTGTTTTTGGATTTTGGATGGGTCAGTGGGTCAAGGAAAAAGTCAGGATATCTCAGCCTCTTCTTCCATTTTTTTTGTCCTTTTTTAATCTGTCTCCTGCACGTTCTCCATTATTAGATCATTGGATTATTGAAGTTACAGGAGGGAATGTATTTTGTAAATAAGACTATGTTAAAATGTTTGTGTGTGTCTATGTCTTTAGGTGTATTTTCTCAACAACTTTCAAAAGGAAAATCAGGTAAAATGAGCAAAAAATACCTGAAAAATGACAAAAACACAAACACACAAAACTGCACAGCAACAGAAATTCACAGCCATTTCCAGGGCGCGTTTGATTAATGTTTTTTTTTTTTGGTGATTTTTTTTTTCTTTACCAAAGCCTAATAAAAGCTTCACAAACCATCTGTTTCTCTTCCCCCCTGATGCCTTGCCCAAAGGTTCCCCCATCCTGGGACTGGCACCACGCCCAAACGCATCCATCCATCCATCCATCCATCACGTCCTGCCCCCTCTCCTCCCTTACCCACTCCCTTCCTTTTCTTCTTTCCTTGTCCTCTTTTCCTCTAATCTCCCTCTCTCCTCCCTTCTTTTACGTACCTCACTGCTTTCAGTTTCCTCCCTCTCCTCTCTCTGTTTCCTCCCTCTCCCCCTTCTTCCTCCCTACTTATTCCGTGTCTTTCTATTTTTTTGTCTCTTTCCTTCTCTCAGCCCATTCTCTCCTTCCTTCTTCTCTCTTCCTTTTCTTGTTTACCCTTTCGTACCCTTCTGTCTTTCCTTCCCTCCCACCTTCTACCCCTTCTGGGTGCTTTCCGTTTCTCACTTCATTTATCTTTCCTCTTTCCTTTTATCTTTTCCTTTTTCCTTCCTCCTTTCAGTTTCTTTCTCCTACTGTCCTTCTCATCTCCTTTCTCTCATTTTTCCACCTCTCCCCTTCCTCTCTCACCTCTCCCTCGCTTTATTCCCTCTTTTTTCTCTTCTCCATTATCTCTTCATCCTCCCCCTCCCCTCTCTCCATCTTTTTTTCCCTTCCGTCCCTTCTTCCCAGGGCATCTCTTCTTCTCTCCCTTCCCACTCATTTTCTCCCTTTTTTTGTTCCTCCATCTTCTCAAACTTTTCATTCTCATCTCTTTCCCCTCCCTCTTTCTCTCTCCTTATTTTTCAGTTCTCCTTGTTTATTTCTTCCTCACTTCCTATTCTTGTTCTTTTCATCTTACTCTTTCTCTACTATTTCTCTTTTCCCTCTGAATTATTTTCTACTTCATCCCTTCAACTCCTTCCTCCTTCTCTGTCCCTCTCTCCTTACCTAGTCCCTCTTGCTCATTCCTACGCCCTCTCTCTTCTCTCCTCTTTTCCTAGCAATTTAAACCTCTCTCACCTGTTATGCATATTCATAAACCTGCAAACATTCCCATCCAATAGTGTTTAATCCCTCCCTGTATTAGTGTGTACGTGTTTTCTCCCTTTAACTCTTCTCTCTCTCACTCACACACTCACACACACACACAGGCATACACGCACACAGACATACACACTCCTCCTCCTCCCAAACATCTAGCAGCTGGCCGACAGATGGGGCCTGCAGCCAAAAAAGCAGCAGTGGCAGCGCCACAAAAATAAAAATTTACAAGACGCCAGTGGAATTTATTTAAGGGCATGAGGAGGGGGGAAGGGGTGAGGGGTGGTGCTCCTACTCCTCCTCCCCTGCATCTCCTCTTTCTCCTCCTTCTCGCCTCTCACCTCCCTCCATCAGTCCCTTTCTCCCTGATTGCCCAGAATGTGTCAAAACCTTTACCATCAGCTGTACATCTTTACCTCCCTCACTCATTCACCACACCTGTAGTTCCCGCTGTGGTTTGTGAGATTTTCTCTGGATTAAGATGTATAAGAAAAAACTAAACTCAGCTGCAAATAATGTTTTTTTTTTATCTGTTTTACTTTCTTTTCTCTAATCCTTGCGTTCCTGTAAAATAAACATCTTCAATCCCCTAAAATACATTCAAATGAAATGAAAAGGGGTCATGACCAACAAAGGTTGGGAACTATAGCCCCACATAATAAACACTCAGTAGATTTCACACATTTTATCATCATTTTGCTTCATCACATCACAACAGATGTGCTGTTGCATATCTGTAATTTATACATCTGTTAGAGGCAAAGCATTGCATGGTTTTGATTGTTAGGAAACTTTTATTATAGTGTACCTGCTCTGGAAACTAGAGCAGAGGGCAGTGCATTCTGTATTACTTGATGGTTGAAAGTAAATCTAGAGAAAGACACACGTCTCTGAAATTGCTGAAGTAAAAGGAAGAAGTGTGTTGTCCGCTCTGCCACTCATAAAACAGGAATACACACCAGTGTAAGAATGTCACCTTAGGCTGGGTGCAAAGTACCCCACTGAGCCCTTATGTCCAAGCCAAATATTTATTCACCTATAGCTGAGCACTTTTCAGTCTATGCACGCAAAGGATGACCGCCTTGTTTAGCACAGCCTTCCTAGAACTAATCAGAAAACAGGCCAAACTCATACATCTGAACAAAAATGACCAAGAATAAATAAAAAGGCTATGAATATCACAGCAGGTGCAACATGCATGAATACATCAGGTAGCCTCACATTCCTTATGAACTCAACAACAGAATAAAGCATCACAAAGGCAGACGACACATAGTGTCCTGTATGTATAAGAAGAAATGTCAGTTTCCACAGCCAGTAACACACACACACACACACACACGCACACACAGAGTAGAGGGGGGATTGGGGGGCGGCAAGTGAAGAGAGGAGTGAGATGATGTCTCTCTCTCTCTCTCTCTCTCTCCCTGAGTGCCTACATTACTCGGCCTCTCAACCTCACTGTGTCGCTCTCTCTCCTCCCATTCAATTGGTGAGCACAAGTGGAAAAGGGCAGAGAGGGTACGAGAAGAGGATAAAAGGAGGAGAGAGCAGATGAAGTGACAAAAAGAGGATGAAACGCAGGAGAAGAGGAAAGAGACGGGGACGGGGAGAAATAAGGTAAAGATGAGAAAGAAGGGAGCTGAAAAGGAAGCAAGAATAAGAAAGAGGAGAGAGAAACAACAGGAGAGGAGACTAAAAGGAGACTCATCCCCAGGGGGCACTGTTTGTCCTTGTAGGAAAACAGAAAGTGAAACACACACACACACACACACACACACACACACACAAAGAGAAGCAAGAGGAGAAGAGAACGTAAGTGATAAATAACTTTGGTCAAAAATAGTTATTTGTCTCTCACTTGGTTTATTGTTTCTTGTTGTCAAGTTGTTTACACACCAAGTGAAAAAACTCAAACCAGTCAGATTTTATTAATTCAGAAACACAACTGTTCGTAGTGTGATGAGTTTAAATAGATACTGGGCAGGATGACCTGTCCTGACCACCTGCACAATGTAAAGACAATCTAATCTTGGGCGCACATAGCACATAGCAACATTTCCAAATGTTGCTAAGTGTAATTTTTTTTTGTGTGTATATATATATACACGATATATATATGAGAGTGAGAGAGAGAATATTACATAGGTCTGCACTCCCACGATCTTGTTTTTTTTCATTTGAAACTGACAGGTGGTGCTAGAGGAAAATTCAGGGGACCACCAAATTCATTCATTATCCTTGGGGACACAATGTCTATACAAAATGTGATGGCAATTGATATTTCATTCTGGATCATATAGGTGGATGAACCAACAGACAGTGCCATCGCTTCTAGTGTGGCAAAACTCTTTCTATTAAATCAAGACAGAGTTAGATTACGATGAAATTTCGTGTAAATATTCTCTATCCCCAGAGGATGAACCCAGATTTTAATCAACCTATAATGGCAAACCACAGGCAAACTTTCCACTGTTACCTCGATTGGTAACAGCCTAAGAATATCTAAATCATCTGTATGTTTTTTGTTCTGTACAACACTGTTGTGCTGTGACTGTAATGAATACTGCAGCCTCTAGGGAATGTTAGCTGCACTTTAGGATGTTAGTCTGAAGCAAAAGAAGCATTTTACTTACGCTTTCAGTGTTTTACTGTGAGAGATAAACACCAAAGCATGACTTCAGCCGTTCTGCTGCTGCTATGTGTCCAATGAGATCAGGTGTGTTTATTTTGTAGACCCTTTCATCCCTTCCCCCTGCCACCCACCTGTGCTGCACCTGACGTCAACCCCACAGAGACACACACTAGTGGTCAACATAACAAACACACATACAGGGCTAACAAGCAAGCACATAAATACATGACCAAACACACAAACACCCCTGAGCGCCTCCATACAGTACAGCACCATCATCACTCTCTCTCCCATTTGAATTCTTTTCAAAGCAATTCATTCCTTCAAAGAGACATTCATGGCAACTGGAACCCAACTTGTGCCCCCCCCCACACACACATTTTTGTCCCCATCTGGTCACCACTCAGCAGGATGCGTGGTCTCTCTGTTGCTGTTTGTTGAAGCGAACACTCTCAGAACCCCCTGTCAGCTCTGTCCTGTAAAGGTTAACTTATTGATCGTGATCTTTGACCTTTACTGACCTCTGTTGGTGGCTAGCAGGAACTGCATCAACATCAAATAAATTCTTTTTTGCACCTTACACCGTACAATGGCTGTGTTATAAATTCATTATTTATTGGGATCAATATTTGCTCGTGAAAATGGGCATACAGGTAAAGCGCGGCAGCGTAATGACAGACCTTACGATTGTGAGCTCGGGTAATGTTATAAAACTCGAGGAATATTAAAGGAATGTCCTTACACTTCCCCAGAGTCAGATTATGATGGATATCAGTTTCTTCTCTGTGTGTCCAGTGCAAGCGGAGGTCTGGGAAGCATATAGCCTAGTTTAACGCAAAGATTAGAGGGAAACTGCTAGCCTAGCGTTGTCATTTTCAGCCATAATAATAACAAAATATGTGAATTCATGATGGGACTGCCAAACATCCCAGCTCTGCCATTAATAACAATAGTTATCATGAAATTAATTAATCGTATTAATTTCCATTCATTTCCATACAAATTGTTTTCACACCATTCAAAGCTATTTTAATGGGTTCTCTGGACCACAAACTTCTGGTTTCTAACCAGGAAACTATTGTTCTGATCGATCCAGTTGACATGTTAGCCTGTTAGCCAACAAGCAACCAAGTGTAATATTGCAGGAACACTCTCTCTCCTCATGTTTGACAGCTTTGGAGTGGTGTCTTTTCTCACTTTCAATGGCTAGCAGGTTCCCCTGCTTTCAGCCTCTGTGCTAAGCTAGACAAAACATGTAATGGATCTCTCTCTCTTTCTGTACTGGAAGCACAAAGATGAAAATGACACCCACCTTCTCATTAGACTTGGGAGAATACAGAGAACAAACTAATTTAATGCAGCAGTCCTACAATATCAGAGACCCTACAGAAACATAACCAAAGTATGTGCTCTAGTCTGATAGTTATTATAATTAGAATATTATCTGCACGTGAATGAAGCTACTGAGTCTCTGGTAATGAGTCAGTTGAAATCATACTTTTTGCACATTTAAAACCTTTAAATTCTCTGTGCATCCATGAGTATTTTTCTTTCTTGACAAGACTTAATTCATGGCTAGATGTGTGTGTGTGTGTGTGTGTGTGTGTGTGTGTGTGTGCGCGCGCACCCTGGGTTGACAGGATCTAAAATAAGCATTTTTTTCCCCCCGGTTTCAAGCAGCCACCTGTGGACAGCACTGTGAATGTGTGTGCGTCAGGACTGTGTGGTTTGTGTGTGTCAGTATGTTTCCGTGCATATTTTGGAGTGTTTTCAGGTCCTGTTTTAGAGTTTTGTGTGTTTTAGTGCATGTTGTCATGTTCCCCCACCCCCTTCCACACCCAACTCTCTCTGGTTTCCCCTGTTTGGGCAGGGCGGGTTACTGGTCATCCAGCTCTCCAGATGTTCTTACAAACTCAACTGCTCCACACTCAGAAGAAACTAAGCAGAATACATTGAGAATGAGGCATTTACCTTTCATGTAAAATGAACTGCATTTAGATAACAAAATAACAAAAATGATAAAACACCTGTTCAGCACATGTCAAATTCACCTTTTCACTGAATTTTGTTAAGGAGAAAATTTGAGTTATATAGGCTAAACATGTGATGATGTGTGTTTTCATAAAGTGACTAGGTAGTCCTCACCTGTCCCATCCCCCTCTCTCACCCCTCTCTCCCATCTCCCTGTGCGACTTGGTGAAAAAGACCACAGCAGCTGCAGAGCCCTTTGATCCCACACGCTACTCTATTCAAGCTCTCATATGGACTTCACATCACACACACATACACACACACATCTCTCTCTCACACACACACAGATGGGCTGTAGCCTGTAATTTGTCTGTGGTTTAATAAAGTTCTGTGAGACAGACTGACTCAGCGATGAACTGAGCTATGATTTGGACGAGCTTTACACACATAATACAAGATCATATTATTATACATATTATTATAGTTCTGCATTATGAGACCACAGACATATTTGTCATATTGGCAAATCATATTATTCTTTAAAGACACACTTTCATACTGTAGAGGTACATTATTATTCCACTGAACCACATTATGAAATATATATCTATCAGTATTGATCTACATTAGTACTATAGAACTACATTACTGCCTTATCATACTACTATGATGCTATGATCTACACTCATAGTATAGACTTTCATATAGAACCACGTAGTCATACTTCAGAACTGTGTTATCATATTATAGAATTACCATAAAGTTTTACAGTTTTTATATCATTGAATTACTTTGGCATTATTGAGCTGATTTTTATACAATAGAGCTACATTATCAGAATGTAAAAGTTTATTATTATTATTCCATATTATTACATTAGTTTATGCCACAGAACTACATTATCATAGTATAGCACCGATTGTCATTACCACACCAAAGACCATCTGTGAACATAGACAGAGGTTATGATCTGGTCCACACTCATGACCACCTCTCATCATGAGAATCCAGCATTTCATACCTAAGACGCGTGATGTCAGCTGAGCCATCTCCATGACAACTGAGCAAACTGTCTCCTTTTTGAAATGTTGTCAAAATCTCTGGAGTGCTGTATTCGTACTGTTTTCATCCTACAGACCTCTGTGGATCAGAGCAGCATTGTGTGAATAGACTCATTTGTAAGAAACAGGCAGAAACATACTGAACAATTCACAGCCAGAAGCTTGTGGGGAGAATTCTGGTTATTTCCATTCAGGTGATCTGTGTGGATGATTATTTTCTTAAACTTCACAATAACATCACGATCGAGGGGAAATGAATACTTCCCCGACCAAATCATCAGCTCACATCGTGGCCTCTTCTGCTAAGTCTTCAGATTTTCATGCGCTTGTTCCAGCTCTCCGCCTCGTCCTCTTTTTTTGAGTTTCTTCTTTTCTCACCATCCTCCCTCATAAGAGGTGAAAATTTACCCAAAGGGAGTATCTCTTTTCTTCCCTCTCTCCTCCTCCCATCTTCACACCTTCCTCATCAGTTCTGCCAGTTTTCCCCCAAAGGTGTGCCGCAGCTCGCTGACTCGCTGCAGGAAACGATAACGAGCGCAGAAGAAAATTTTATCGCCTATTCAAACTGTTTGTTTTCAGACTTAGAAGCTAACAGGTTTTTTTTTTTTTCTGAGGAATGTTGGATTCACATATTACATTTAATGTTGCATGTTTCAGCTCTTTTTCATTTTTATACTTTCTAGTTGTTTAACATTGTAATTACATCAGAAGTTGAAGTAAATGTAAAGGCAAGCTTTTGTTAGATTTTGTTGTCTTAAATTACAACAAAGTTTTAACACATTTGTTCACTTCACCTTCTGCTCAGCTGCTCGTTTTAATGTGTAACCATCCAGAAAGTTTTGGCTGATCATTAGAAGTTTGATAGACAGAAGTTTGAGGTGAGAAACTGTCACTTTCACAACCTTGGTCTCATTTTGCTGTTCATCCTCTCATGCTGCTGTTGCTACATTGTTCTCTTTGCTTTCATTAATGTAATTAATATGTCAGTGGGAGGTCGTCTCAGTCTCTTAAGCAAAAAAATGTGGAAAGGATTTTCCCTGTAGTATTCTTGGGTGCATTAATGAGTTTATTGTGTAATTTCTTTGCACTTCTTTTAGTTGATAAAGTGGAACTGAAAGGAGCGAGTGGAGGATGAAGAGGAAGGATAAATATGTGCTGGTGGTGGAGTTTGATTCTCTCTGTGCTGTTGTCAGCTGGAGGATGCTGTGTATGCACTGCATCATTGATAAAGTTACAGTCACATGACACATTTCTGTCCTGCAAATAGTCTCTCCGACTCTCGTTCCCTTCTGTTGGAGCCTGAATGACGGACAAATTCAAGCATACGTTCCCTGGACGGCTCCAGTGGATACACAGGTCTGAGTTCA
This sequence comes from Toxotes lorentzi, assembly GCA_037833715.1. Lineage (NCBI taxonomy): Eukaryota > Metazoa > Chordata > Actinopteri > Toxotidae > Toxotes > Toxotes lorentzi. The sequence continues at coordinate 3,202,374 of JBBMJY010000007.1, read as the reverse complement.
CCTTTTGTGGACTTCAACCAGTTGTACTCAGTCGGACAAATTAAACTCTAGCAACACTATTTACAGTTTTTGATCACTCTGATCAATATTTAAGATTTATTCCCTGCACCAGAAATTTGACATCATGTCATTTTTCTGGGTTGAGTGCAGAGGATTTTCATTGAACGGAAACATAATATGACCACACCTTATGGTCCATTTGATGCCACTCTGGATATCAAAAAGCCTGCTGTCATAGAGGAGGGAGAGATGTGATAGCGTTTAAAAATGGGGAGAACGGTACGTATTTTCAGACAGTCTCACCAGGAAGACACTCGTAATGTTGCACTGGGTTGTTCACATGAAAAGTGACATGAATAGCTGTGTTACAAAAGAAAAAGAGAGAGAGGGACACAGTCACAGATATGTTTGAACACAGAACCTGCTAATTTAACATCAGAAAGGTGTGAGGGAGGGGGTTTCTTAAGCTATCCCACCATTTGACAAGTAGTTCTTACATATACTGCCCCCCCTAACACAGGATTTACACAGGAAAACCATCAGCAAAAGACAGTACTGGTTGGCACACCACTTTGGACCAGACCGAGGCTGGAGGCTGAAGGCCGAGGATGAAAGTAGGATAAGCAACTTATAAGAACAACAAGAGGAAGATGGACAAACAGTAGTTTAGGAACCAGAGAAAAGGAGGAAGGGAACAAGAACACTGAGAGAAGGAAGAACAGAGAGAAGAAGATAAAAAATCACTTCCTGCAGTGCAGAGCGAAGCTCAGTCCACCGATACCTCATCAGCTTCCTCTCTCTCTCTCTCTCTCCTCCCCGTCTCACCGACAGAACGAGCTCCGTGAACACACACCTCAGAATAAGTCTAAATTGACTGAGTAGACTTTTAATTACAGTGCTTTGTTCTCTGCTGCAAGGTGAAGCGTGAGAGGAGGCATACATGTACCTCTACACACCAAACAAGGTGTGTGTGTGTTAGACAAAATCCAGTTCATACTCATTACTTGTTACCTGACTCAGAGTCCCTGTTTAGTCTGAGAAAAGGCTGAAATTTAACAACTTCATTAACAAAAAATCCTAAAACGAACAACTTCCTGATCAAGAACATCACTAACAATATCTTCTATCCCCATCATTTCTCTCTCTTATCAATAATTATGAATGTTATCACTACCTGTCTTCATTTCACAGTACTGTCCATGTAGTTTCCATGTTAATCCCTGACACCAAGGACCAGTGTGTCGTCAGTGATCATTGCACCGCAGGACTGCAGTGTGAAATGCTTCTTTTTATTCTCTAGGAACATTTTTGTGAATGAAACTTGCCCACAAATGCAGTGGAACAGGAAGTCTTACATTGCATTTTTTGGTTTATTCTAATAATGAAACACTGTTATGAGCAAATCTTACAAGCAACGGAAAGAGAGGCAGGATATGAAAATGTTGCTGCATGAGGCTCGATGTGTCATCGCTAAACATGAAAGGTTTGAGAAAGCGAGCCATCAGATGACTGACCTGCTGTGTTATTTGTTCTTTTATTTCTATGTAGTTTGGACATTGTGGCACATTATCACTGTGATTTTAATGTAATCAGTGCAGAACTTTAAAATGTGGACATGATTAATATGAGAGAAACAAACTAAACAGAGACTTGCAGCAATCTGGCCACCCTGTGAAGCATAGCATTATCCTTCATGAATATTCATGCCACATAACTTCTGGTTAATCAGACTTCAGAGACTGCATTTATGGATCCCTTCAACAGCAGACACTTATAAAATTTCAGTTTTACAGTTGTACTATTGTAGAGTTTTCTCTCAAGTGTGGATCTGTCTCCCTGTAAAAGACTTCCTCCAGTGCTGTTCAGCATATCTGACTGGATAAATATCTGATCATGAAGAAGGCACAATGCAATATCACTGTAGTACCACAAAACAAACCCTGTCTGATTGTCTGACTGCTCGTTTTTCTTGACCCACCTGACTACTTTTTAGTGATGCCACTGCATTCCCAGATCACATGACACGTTAGGATTATATTTAAACCATAATAACGAGGAGCTGAGTGAGAATAACCATTCAGGTCATGACTTGTAATTGCGAGTCAGATATCATGAATTTCTGAAAGCAACACTTGTCTTACATTGGTAGAAGATACTGTGTGGTGGAAAGCACCACCATTGGTATTTCCATCAAAATAAAGTCCAGTATTAACACTGATACAGTTGATTCAGAGAATCTTACAGGAGTTAAATACTGTCTTTGTTTGTATCTGGTTTCACGTGTTAACGAACTGCTACAAATATGTAACACAACAAAAAAATCTAATGTATCTAATGTAATGTAGATGAGATTGGCGCTAGGGCTAACCACCTCGGAAAAATGCTTGAACACTCTCAAGTCAGAGTAATGGGTGTTTTTCCCGTCGTTCCCAGTCTGCTGACACTGCTTGAATGTAGAATTAGCAGTTAACTAAGTGAGTACAGTGTTTTTAGTACAGATGGAAATGATGGACAAAACCACATAAGATCAAAGTTATAACAAAGTAGAATGAAGAGCAATTTAAGATCAGCTCTCTACGTTCAAGACAACGGCATGTGTGTGTAGTTTGTGTCTGTGTGTGTATGTTGTCCTCAGGCTGAAGCAGGTTGAGAAAATCTGTATTCCATTAACTGGTTTAGCTTCAGACCCAGCCCTCATCTCACCCTGTTTTTGGTGCACTGATGCTCACAACCTGCTGCACAGCCACATCTGGTTGTTCAAAGGCCCCGTGTGTGTGTGTGTGTGTGTGTGTGTGTGTGTGTGTGTGTGTGTGTGTGTGTGTGTGTGAAGGTATTTTCCCAGCAGCTGCCTGCAATCTCTGCAGAGTGCTTTGGTGTCTCTCTTGCACACACCAACTCGTACAAACACACATTATTAAAACCATTAGTTGATGTGAAACAAGCCTTTTCTTCTGCCCTAGAGCAGAATGTGTGTGTACAGTCTGTGTGTGTTTTTGTGTTTCTGACCAGCAGAAAGGAATGCACATGTTAACCTATAAAAGTAAAAGGTTAATGAGAAGCAGACACTGTAGTTGTGCTCTTGCTGCAAATTTGGAGTGAAGCAACTTGTTATTCAGCCTAAGCTTTAGAAAGTGATGCAAAATCCACCTTTTTGAATAAGTTAATTACATAAACGTTATATAAAAGCTGCATTTTAGCCATGCTAGCAGTCTGTCAGTACACCACTCTGGTCCAGACTGAAATATCTTAATAATGACTGGATGGATTGTCATGAAATTTCACACACTCATGGTGCTGAGAGAATTGTAGCCTGTTAACTTGATCTCCTGACATTTCTTCCAGCGTCATCTTCAGGTCAAATATCAATTTATCTAAAACTTTTCAAATACCTGCTAAACTAATGGCACTCCTATAGGCCTTGGCTTTTCTCTGTGATTGGTGGTAATTACAAAGTGTTAGCATGCTAGCATGCTAAACTAGGATGACGACCGTGGTAAGCAGTGTACCTGCTAAACATCAGCATGTTAGCCCTGTCACTGTGAACATTTTAGCATGCTCAAATTAGCATTTGGCTCAAACCTGTGCCTAAATACAGCCCAGTGGACATGGGTGCAACCTTGTTATTACTAACAAATGAACTGCCACTGTGAACTGTGAACTTTACTTACTGTAAAGCCTACAAAGTTCATTACAGTGGCAGGTCTTCAGCCTTTTCCACTGATAATCCACTGTGTTACTGAGTATCTGACAGCAGCACACTCTGAATTTACTGCTTAGCTTTTAGATACAAATCTGTCTTATACTGAAATTATAGCACGCTTTAAAAACACATCTCTCTCTGTGTGGATGAATTGGTGTTTTAAAAATGAAGCTGAAAGAAGAAAACTAAATGACTTACAATAAATTCATTGATGCTGTTTTGTCTGCCAGTGACTCTTTGCGTTGCAGCTCCCTGATGTTTAGTTGATATGATGCTAATGATTCTCTCTGAGTTCGAACCTGAACATCTGTAGGGCACACACACACACACACACACACACACACACACACACACACACCCTCTGTTTCTGCCTTTGTTTTTCTCTTTTCATTGTTCACTTTATTTACTAAATCTGGAGTAAAAAGATGGTTTGGATTTGTGGTTCAGCATCAGGACCGCTTTGTCTTTGAAGCTGTTTTTATTTCGCTTGAGAAAATGTACTTCATCATACATCATATGTTGTGATTATGATATAAAATGATACAACAATGGAAACTTTAATCAGTGACATAATCCCTAAAAATAATGGACACAGAACAGTTTCTCCAGAATGTCCCTTTAAAGTTGTGGTTAGGATAATCAGCAACACACTGTGCACGTAGACACTACAAAATAATGCAGAGCACAAAAACGCGAAAGAAAGTGATCTTATGTTTTCGTAACAGAAAGTGAAAATGTTTTGCTGTAGTGCTACAGTTTTTAGGTGTGAGAACACCTACATTTAAAAACATCACGTTGTTCTTATATTTAAGACTTTACAGTTTGTATCTATCTCCACCTGTGACATGAACCTTCTTAGTTTTTCTGCTGCTGTGACAGCAGATGCTCTCTGTGCTCTCTGTGTTACATAATGAATGAATGTTTTGTCTGTGTGTGTGTATGCTGGATTCATGCTGACTTTAAGACAGAACGTTCTGGAAGAGGACGGACCAACTGTGGCAGATTCCACAGGTGTCAGTGTGTGTGTGTGTGTGTGTGTGTGTGTGTGTGTGTAACACAGTGTTTGTATGTCACAAAAATGGAAACATTATCAGAAGGTCAGTGGTGTGTGTGTTTTATGAATAAAGATAACTGGCGAAGTTCAGTTTCACCTCAAACCAGGGGGGAAGGGTTTTGCGCGTGTGTGTGTGTGTGTGTGTGTGTGTGTGTGTGTTTATACCTCCTGTGCTTCTGTCCTTGCAGATCTACACCTTGAGAGCGAGGGCATTTTAGCCCCAGCAGTCAGTTTGTCAATTAGGTGACGGTTATGCAGAGAAATGCAGTTTCAGTTGACAGGATGCAAAAGGCAAAAGGGCGGGATGGATTTAAAAGCTTATTTTGTTTGTTTATTTGTGATTTGTAATTTTGGCCTGTATTATAAATGACACTGACTTGCACATACACACAGCAAAAAATAAATATATAAATACATTTAAAAATAATGCTGTTATAATTCACAGCACTGCTGCATCATTCTTATGGAAAGTGCAAATAACAGAACTATGTAAAAAGGTTGTGATCTTAAAAATATCCTTTCTCATGTTGTTATCCCCAGTCCCCCAGTCACCCCCCAAAAATCTGTTGTTATAATCCCAAACATTTGACACAGTGGATTCAGAAACATATTTTCTGTAATCCCAGGATTTCATGTGTTAATCCCAATTTTAGTACTATACCACCAAATTGTTATAATCTTAAACTTTGTTACTGCACCCCCCAAAAATTGTTGTTTGACCCCAAATGTCCTCCAAGCACAGGAATGAAGAAACTGACTAAATGAGAGGAATCCAAAGAAGAGGTCTGCTCTGAGGGCTGTGGGTGACAGCCAGTGTTTATGTTGTGACCTCTTTCTTCATCTATACTGTTCATCAGGGTGAAGCAGCCACCAGCTGAAGGGGCTAAATCCAACCCGTCCAAACGGCACAGAGACCGGCTGAATGGCGAGCTGGAGCGTCTGGCCAGCCTGCTGCCTTTCCCTGAAGAGGTCACTGCCAGCCTGGACAAACTCTCCATCCTCCGCCTCAGTGTCAGCTACCTGCGAGCCAAGAACTTCTTCTCTGGTAAATCTACAGCATTAGTTACTAAACTATTACCACTCAGCATATGACAGTAGCAGCTCTTGTGGTTGAAGTCAAAGGTCACTGTAGATGCACTGTAGATGGAGATATTGTGGAGTTGTGACGAGCCTGGAACGTTGCTCGTGTGTTATGTGGACTGCATCTATTACTATCTGTGTTTGTTTGGAATTAGGTTGACTCTTTTGCATTAGAACAGTTAAATGGATGCGCTGATCTCATCTGTCACATAAGCCTGTTTCCAATTAGTAGCACAGTTTTGGGAAATCATCTTGTTTTCTTTGAAACTGACCGAAGATCGATAACAAATTAACGAGTTATGTCCCCGGCACTCATGTTACTCACGTAACTCTCCCGTATAGAGAGCCAAATTGAAACCACAACTGATCCAAGAAAACCTCTTTCAAAATCATATTGACCTCTCTTATAACGCAACGCCTGAAAGTCCATAACAGCAACAGCAGGCTGATGTCATGCAGTTCATTTCATTTGTCTAGACAGGCTGGTGCCTAAAAATAAATAAATAAATAAATTGTACAGTAATAACATGTTTATCTTCTCTTTCTATTGTTAGTGTCCTGCAACAATAACAAAAAAACCTATTTTCCACAAACCCGTGACTGTCAGAGTTTGTGCTGCAGTAGATGCTCCTTAAAATATGAATTGTAGATGCTCCTTTATCTTAAAATATGAATTGTCAGTAGTAGTTGGGTTTTCCTCAGTGCAGTTGCCAGATTTGAGCAATGTTCTTACTTTGAATTACGCCCAGTTGACTCTTGGATGAACTGGTTGCCACAGTAGCTTCGTAGACAATCTGAGTATAAATAGCCCGCATTGGAGCTGTTGAAGGTGTTTCCTAGTATGTCTTTAGCATCTTTGGCAGATGTGTATGAGTGTAATAAAGACAGTGAGCGATAAATCTAAGCAAGAAGCAGTAGTTTATAGTGGCGGTGGAGTTAAAGTGGAGCTCAGTTATTGCTCTGGTCCCTCCAACCATTACAAGCATGTCACAACAGCCAAGTTTCTCATTCTGTATTTGTGCTAGATGTGTTTCCCAACATCTCACGGCTCATCTCATCAGCCTGAGATGTGGAGACCACCACACAGAGGGAAGAGCAACCAGCCACCGCCTTATGCAGATGATTTCATACCAGGGAAAGGCCCTCAATATTTCATTGAGACCCATGTCTACGGGTGTTTGTGTGTGTGTGTGATGAGGATTAGGAGATGGAGCTCTGCTCAGTGTCCATTAAAAATAACCAAAGCCTCGAAGAGTTGCATGCCAATGGATGCATGTGTACGAGTTTCTCTACTATGCAGAGTGAAGACATTGTTATTTTAGGCGGTGATCTTTCAAAGAGAATGCTGCAATGCGGCCGTCAGATTCTCTCGAAGTATGAATAATTGAGAGAAACCCTCGAGTTTAAAGAATTTATGAAATGGAGGCAGAGCAATGTTTGTTTAAGGCAGGAGCTTTTTGGAATGGTTGTTTGGGGTGAGATGGACAGGACACAGCACCTGTGATATGAGTGTGTTTTCACTGGATGTCGCCAATGCATTTCCTACTCTTATCGTGTGTGTGCTTGTGTGTGTCGTGTGGATGCTCTGGTCACATGTCGTGTACAGGTAGAGGCTCCAGGACACCTAAAATAAATGTCTTTCATACGTTTTGGGATGTATTCACTGGCTACTCGACTTGTCAGAGGGAATTATTGATAGTGGATTTCAATACCAATAGGTCAAAGTATAGCCTATAGACAAACCCTGTTGTCTAACTGCATTAGCCTACTTCCTGGACAGTCTCTAAGTAATTAACGAGCTCAGGGCTCTTACAGTAAGGAAGCAGCTCCACAGAGGGAAAGCCCGGCGGACCCTGAGGGCCCGTCGCTTGGGGCTGCCTCTGTGGTTCGCCATAATGTGTTATTTCTGTAAACAGCACAACTCCTGCATGTCAGTGGCATCTTATACAGGGTGGTCTGTGAAGCGATGACTTAAATCCAGTCTGGGATCGCCACCACTGCCTCAACACAGCTGTTGCTGCTTTGTTTGGATGATTAGAAGAACTGTTATATGCTAAGAGGGGCCCACCTTCGTTAAGGTAGTCATTAGTTTATATATGATATTAGTATGTTTTTCTTCTTGAATATCACTTTTTGAAAAATAATTTCAGCAAGGTTTGTTATTTGAAGTTGCCCAGGCACTCACCGTCACGGCTGTGCGTGTAATTGAAAATGTTGTTCGAGTTGAACAAAGCCCTGGCAGAGCCCGGTTAATCTGGCTGACAGTATTATCCAGCCCAGCTGCCATCTTTGTTATTGTCTGGAGCTACAATGGGCTCGTCCCGCTCAGCCTGTCCGAAGAGAGGGGCATTAACTCTCTTAAAACCGATAACACAGGGATCACCCCACTCTGGGTGAGAAGTACCTCTCAGCCATCTTGGAATATGGAAATATCTTCCTTGATCCTGTGAGCGAAGCTGTAACATGTCATTTTGTGTCCCTGGAGGTGATAATGTTTTTTTGTGTAATGTGTCATGTGCAGCTGTCAACAGCCTTGTGATGTCAATAACATCTGCAAGATTTATACTTTGTTCTGGAAGCCTTACTCCACATTACTGGTGGTTTTCTAACTTTTGTAGCAGTTGTGCACTGAAAAGCCACAACATGGAGAGTTTTCAGCAGTGTTACCATGGTCACGGATAATTTGGTGTAGAAGATCAGTGACACGCTCATCAGAATTAGTCTGCTCTCTCCTCTTTATCCACGTGTGGGGTTTTCCAGCCGGTGTGTCAGACTCAGAAAGAAAAGCCTGCCATCTGAAGTCATGTTTAGGCTCAACTTTTCCTCAGACCAACACTTTGTCGTAGTGAAGTCTCTCGTAAACGAATAGATTTGCTGAGCACATTCACGCTCTGCAGAAGATAAAAATCTTCTAAACATTTTGTTTGTATCTTGTGCTCGTACACAGTTTCTGTGATGGTTTCACACTGTTCCTCTGATCAGCATCAACAGATGTCATTGTTTTATGTATGTTTCAGAAACATCTTGGTTAATGTGCTTAATTCATTTTAGTTGAGAAGGAAAGAAAAAGAAATTGTGGCACAGTGAAATAAATCTCACTCTTCACCTGGCCTACATCCAGTCTGCATGACAGCAGATGATCGGTGGTTGTTCTCCATGGTCCATAATGAGGATTGGTCCGGTGTTAACGGTGGAGAAAACATTAACAAGATCCTTGATGACACCACTAAGCCAATAAGAGCTTTCCTGGGGTTCCTGGAAGACAAAGCCCAATAGCTTCATCATCCTTTTTGCTTTTCCTGTCCCCCCTCATTCATCCCAGATCCCTTCTGGTTCTCCTCTTGTTGTTCTGGAAGGGTTCCCTGAGTTTTAGATGCAGGAATCCAACCTGCCGTCACGTGGCTGCTGTTACATAACTGTTACTGTCTCAGATGCACGTCAGATGGTCGTTATTGTGCTCAGAACACTGAGGTTATAGTTGGTAGACCACAGTGGTGGACAGGAGATGAAATTATGATTAATCCTTTGAATATTTATCGCAGCAGCATGATGGTTGTTAAAGTGAACTGCAGCTCTTTGAGAAACACTCTATTGTAAATATAGCGGGAGATTAGGAGAAATAATCCCTGTGCACTGCAGAGGATTCACTCGCTGTGCTTTGGTGTTGCTGTGCGGTAAACACTGCAGGCTGACGCATATTGTTTCAAGTTTGACCATGTGTTATACACCGTGAAAGAAACTTATCCCCCTCAGCTTTATGGAGAGTTTATTTCAGTCTTTCACTCAAAAAAGAAACCTCTTGTAAAGCTGCTGTACACTAACTGCTCAGCACCAAATAGCAGGCAAACAAAGTTGGTGAGCATAGTGAAGCATTTCACAGCTTAAGAGTCAGTTATTTCCCTCAGAAATAGGTGGGGACCAAAACAGAGCTAATAGGAGAGTGAAAGTTGGACTGGAAATCATCCAATACAACTCCAAATGAATGTTGCTCTGTGTCCGCTGGATGAGTAAATGGACAATTATGTCCTAAGTAGAAGTTTTTAATCAGCGTATTGATTGAATGCGTAAGGCACAACATTTTTAAGTTTGAACTAGAACTCAGAACCTTTAAGCTGCATTTCTACCCATTTTATTTAATGTTAAACAACAAAACTTTGTAGTGTTGACAGAGGCCAGATCATGTTTCCACTATGTGAAAGTGAAGAGAAACGTAAGGAAAAGAATGGGATTAGTTCTACATGGTAATTATAAAATCCAGTTTTTAATTTTTTTTCCCCTTTCAACTTGTATTGCTACTGTAGCAGCAAATCACTGGGAGCCAAAAAACAAAAAACCACTACGGTAGAGGAGAAAGTATTTCACACGTTTCCATGAGATCAGTTCAGTTTGAGTCCGTGTGGGTACAGCTGCAGAACACGTTGCCTGATGTCTGAAACAAAATGAGGCCAAATAACTCAGTTTTAATGAAATGAATGTCTGTACATCACCGACATGACACGGCACGCACAGAGTTGGCACACAGCTGGAAATATCTGTCAGAGCTGCAGTTCGACAGCGTTTCTATAGTCCGCCGCTGCTGCTCCGGGATTGGTTACGTAAGCTGTGTGGCTGCTGTGAGAGTCTTGTGACATGTCATGATACTCATCTCTGTTTTGCTTCGAATGAGGGCGATGATTTGTTATTCGAAATACCGCTTCCCCTCCCCCTCCTTCCTGTAGGTCATCTATCTGCACACAAATAAAAGGCAAAGCTGTGTGGGCTACATGATCACCAGTGGGTCATCCCTTCATGACGACCCCCCCCCACCCCTACCTCCCTCCCTCTGCCCGTGCTTCCCTCCATCCCTCCCTTACAGGGCTTAACCCCATCCCCCAGCCCCGTTGATCACGATACCGCACTGACAGGAATGCAGGCCACCAAAGGCAAAACCTGGTAATCAGGAGTCAGCACCCCCCTCCCCACCCTACCCCACCCAAATCCCGTCACCCCTCACCTCCTCCCCCTCCTCCCATCTCTCTGGATCGCCCCTCATAAGCAAATATGCAACCATGTGATCAAAAAAACCTCAGGAGACACGAAAGCACAGGGTGCGTGCTTTCCCCCTGCATTAGTGACCGCGTGTTCATGTTCAGCCGCTATATGTGAGGCTGTGTGTGTATGTACATGTGTGTGTGTTTTGCGTGCATCCATGTGTATGTTAGTGAATGTGGGGGTGGTATGTGTGCATCGCGTGCTCATTTACTGCAGCGTTCAGGGGTGAAGGAGTTGAAACGTTCTATATTTACTCGCTGGCATACACACTCTGGTAGAATAATTAACACACAAACACACTCACACATACTGTATGCATGCACTGTACTGTGTGTGGCTGCATGTGTACATGCTGACACACAAAGTGCCAAAATTTTATATATTCGGCCTTAGACTGAATCAGACGTACCAGTTGTGGTGTTCCTGAAAAAGCAACAGCACTAATTTAATTCCTGCTGAATTGTGATTGGCTGGTTGTATCGCTGCAAGGCAGAACAGAAAAAAACGAAATGCAGTTTTGTTTTGATTGATTATTACAGCACGCAATAGTAAAAATGGAACACGCTCACATACAGGATGTCAGTTATCGCTGCTGATCTACTGCCTTCTCTGCAGCTTCAGAGTCAACATCCTGACCAGATGTGTGTGTGTGTTACTAAAAGTAGTTCACAGAAAAACACTGATACAAAGTCATGTTTTCTTTAAATGTCAGATTTTTAAAGGTGTGTTGTCTACTTCATCCTCGTTCTAAAACAATGATGCATAATAATGAAAGGTTATGGAGCTGATTTGGAACCTACCTAATTGCTCAGCATACACTATCTGTGTCAATAAAACTGACCCTGGATCTGCCATAACTGGTCATAAAGACTGGTCTGTGGTTGGAGCCAATTGCAGTCACTCTGGTGAGACCACGGGCGTATTACGAACTGAGGTACATGCATATTCACGACACTGTAGGTGTGAAATGAAGCATGATTCTCCACCTTCATGGCCTTTCCCTCATTTTAAACTGATTCAGACAGATTTCTGAGAAATAATCCGAAGCACTGACAGACAGCCCAGTGAATGTTGTGCTCATCCAATCAGGTTTGACGATGACGTTTTAGTTAATAAGAAATGGTCAATCATCTTTTCTGTGGCCTTGTAGTTCAGCCTCGCTGCCTGCCGTCTGAATCAGTCCTGGCATGGGTCCAAAATAAACTGCAGCGTTTCCACCTCCCTCCACCGCATGACCAGTATGGGCCATGTGGGAGGGGCGTGTCCTCTAATCGTCAGCATTAACGCAGTGGCTGAGGATGTCCAACACCATCAGCCTCTGTCACCACGGCCTGGTAACCACCCCCCCTCCAGCCCCTCCTCTGCCCCACACAAGCTCAATACGCTGGGTTAATGCTGTCCAAATATAGCACTGTTTCATGATTCAGACTCCTGCTATTGTTATCCCATGTGACCCGACAGCAGAGACATGCAATATGTGGTGTAAACAAACAAGTCAGTTCAGAGTACTATATGCAGCGCTCACTCACTGCATGTGAAGAGCAGAGGCATATGTTTGTGTACAATTATTTTTTCATTTCAAATTTTGTATTTATGTTGATCACTTCATCAATCTGTAATTAAACATATTATACATGACTACTATTCAGAGCAGATACTAAAAATAAAAAGGAATAAATCTAAATCGAATCTAAAAATATCTCCATGATCAACAAGAGAAGGTGTCACTCAGTGCTTTAAGTAACGTGTTATCCTGAGTCTTTTCTGTGAATGGTTGAAAACACTGTAAGTGTCTTTTGGCAACGTCACATGTGGGTTTTTGTTTTGTTTTGGTTTGTTATCAAGAGTAGATGGTGGCTTGCAGCGGCGCTGTGGATGAATGCCAAGATGACATGTAGGGATTGGGCAGGAAATTGAAGTGGCACAAGCACAGAACATCCGCCCTAATCCTGTTGTAAATAGCATGATGGGACAAATTGAAAGTGGTCAAATATTTGATAAATATTTGCTGTGTGCGAAATGTTGTTTTGGGTCTCGGCTTCCAGCAAAGTAGAGCCCTCTGTGAGATAAACCCCAGCATACCCGGCCAAGATCTGGCTCTCTGTGGAGCAGTGTCAGTAAGCTTTAAGCTGGAGGCTTCATGATGAAGGCCAGGAACAGAGCCAAGCTGGTCTCTTGATCACAGTCCCAGGACCGAAAGATTTGTCTTCTGAAGGTGTTGACAACTGGATTTTGTTTTGGTGGGTCCATGTGGTTCTGCGACTCTGTCCTCAAAGTAAAATGCACTTATGTTCTTGGAGGAAACAAAATTGCCACCTGGATTATGTCCACTAGCAGTTTGGTGCCACTGGATGGTTGATGTGCAAAGAACTTTAACACCAGAGACTGGGTTTTGCATTCTGCAAACCATGTGTGCTTGGCTTTGAGATACTGACATATCTGAAGGTCAGGGCCAGTTCAAGTCAGCCTTGACTTTTCAGTATTTAACCTAAAACATGATTTTCCTCATTAGGGAACCTAAACGATTATGGAGCTTTTTCAAGCTCAGGCTTCTCAGCTGTGTTTGCCACACTAATGATGCCACCTTTATATCGTCTGGGCTAATGTGAGGGAGCTAAATGCTAACGCAGAACTACTGACACACTGACAAAACTTTCCAGGGGGCACTTTTGACCACCAAACTGTAAACACAGTTTTTCAGTTTACAAACAAGACAGTGAAAAGGCTACAGGTGCATTACTGTTACAGGTTAGTTAGATGTCTAATAAAAGTTTACGTCCAGTCATATCCTGGTGACTAAAAAGTTGCATGGACAACAGATATTTAAGAAAATTAAAAAGTGTTAAAGCATAGATGGTTTCTGTACTGCAACCTTCTGAGATATTGCTACTACTATTTCTTATACATTATTTTGGACAAGACTGCAGCATTGTGAAAATTAGGAGAGCTAATTCATAAATGTCATATTAAATACAAAACACCAGTTAAAGTTGTTCTTTGATTTATATAATCTTGTTACTCCCTCCTGAGAATATTCTCATGGCTCTGTTTCCAACTCCCTGAAGAGAAAAAAATCTGTAGTTTGACACTCTAAACATCAGAAATGAGAAAGTTACCTAAGCTTTGACTTGAGAGGTTTAAAAAATATATATTGAAATGAACCTTCACCCTCCAGCTGCATCACTACCTTCCAGCAACAACACCGTGCAATAAAAAATGGCTCCAAAGGCAGCTGAAGTATGGCAAACTGTCTGATTTTCAGGGTCACTGCTTGTTTGTCAGGTTTGATTTATCACATACTGGAGCAGATACGTTAGCCGAGGGCCGGCATGGGGCCCAGTGAAAGGAAGAATCACACCATGTCCACCAAAGGGTCGACTGGCTGCTCTCATAAAGTCCTCTTTTGCATCACTTTACTGCTGCTCTGGAGCACATTCATAATTCTGCAAAACCAATTATTTAGATTCCTCTCAAAGGTCGAATGAATATATTTAAGTGACAGCAGCACTAACAGGTCGTTCCATTTGACGTTTAGCCTCTGAGTCTTATTTTTGTTAGAACAAGAGAAATTTCAGTGGGTTGAGCTGATCCTGATTCATTCCAGTGCAGTTTCCCTTGTTTTCGAGAGTTGACAGAAGACATCAGATAATACATAGAGTTTTTTGTTTTCTCCACTGCAAATTAACAGATGACAAGTTTATGGCTCCAACTTAAAATACATAATTCTGGTGGTTCCAGAACATTTTATTGTTGCGCTCAGGGCAAAACATGTCACCATATTTATTCATTCAGACCACAACATTTTGCCAACAACATCCACAGGACTCATTCTCTGTCTCATTCGTCAGTGTGACGCAAAAATAGAAAGTAGAGGCAGTAATTGTTAACATGGAGATTTTGCAAAGAAGTTTACAAAAGATTAGTGTAGATGCAGCCCCATATAGTCAGGCTATAATCTATACTTCTACAGTAAAGTATCATGTGACTATTTGATTTGAAAGGCTTCGCTCGTAGTAATAAACCCTCTTATATTGAGTTTCACTGTTTATCTTTCCAACTTCAACACCAACAGCTGTTTTCATAGATAAACCTCGAAAAACCAACCCACTGTCCACGACCTGCTCAGCAGCAAACAGCAGACAGACATTGTCAGAGACCAGCTGGTGAACGTAGAGGAGCTTTTAGCAGCTGAAGCACCAGATATTTCCTTCAGGAGCTGGTGGAGACCAAAAACAGAGCTAAAAGAAAGGGAATGCTGGATTCATCAGGTGGAGCCGAGCATGACTCCAGATGCTTAAAAACGTTTTTCCATGACTTCTTGATTTGTTCAACATATTAACTTTAGATGTGATGATGCTCACAGCTTGTTATTGCAGGTTTAAGAAACCAACCAGTTTTTGTTATTAAAGAGTTTTAGCAGTTTTTTAAATGAGGCTTGGACAGCAAATATGAGGGAAGACAAAACACACGCTAAAATTAAAAGTTTGTCCCATACTTTGAGTTCATTTCCAGGCTTTTTCCAACTGTAGGCTGAAAAAGAGAAGTTACTGTGCAGAACACAGTGAATGAAAGAGAATGGTCTCAGTGGACAGAGAGGGTATGGGCGCTGACCTGTCCATGTCATAGAACGTCACTTTGGTGTTTTGGTGTATATTGTTTGTTGTCCGGTAACTGTAGACCTCCATTAAGCTAAGGTAAACATATATGGGAAAGCCAAGCTGTTTTATTCAGTTCAGTGGGAACGCCTCTGGGTCATTTCTGGAGCACTGTTATGCCACATGTATGTGATGGCAGCGGGAATGTAAATTTTTCATTATGTACACTTGTGCCCACTGAAGCTTGATAACAAGATCTGCTCTTTGTTCTCCTCTGGCCATTCAACGGCTTTGTGTTGGCCCACTTTTTCTGGCTGGATTATGCCACTGACGCAGCTGCGTACCTGTGGTTTCTGATGTGCAATCTACCAAAGTACAAACACACAGCAGCCACAACACACACACACACACAGATGATGACAAAAAATAGTGCTCATTGTTAAGGCTGAAACACAGATGTCTGGAGAGCCCCTTACATGGTGCAGTAGTTTTTATATGATCTTAATATTTCAACCCTTAGTTTTTCTCATGATCAGGAAATAATTATCACATGATCAAGACATAATAAACTTTCTTTTGTCCTAATGACAAAATAGTTTCATCTTGACGTTTACTAAAACTGTCTTTGTGTGATCATCGGATAAAAGATTCTCTTGTGCTAATCATCTAAAATCAGCAGACTCAGCTGCCAGAGACAAACCTTTATTGTTATAGCCGCAGCTCCAACCGGCCTCAATGTCCCATAATGTTCCTGCAGTGTTGCTTTAGTGACTGATGGTGCCTGTGGCAGTCAGCAATAAGCTTACAGCAGTCTATAGTGACCAAATTTGCAGTTACAAGGCACTGCAATAATACAATTATGGACTTATAATGTGCGTGTGTGTCTGTGGTAGGGAACAGTTAGTTAGATTACACATCAATTTAGTATCAATTTCAGCTGATTATCGCACCAGAGTCCCACAGATGTTTTGTATAATGATGACGAGAAGACAAAATAAAGCTTGTTATGTCATCATAAAATAATTAATAAATTGGGATCACGAGGGAGGAAAACACGTTATGAAACTGAGACGAGATTATTTGATCACAAGTGAATAAGACATGAAAACACTTGACTTCCCTGTGGATTCTTCAGCCTTTCTGATCACTGAAAAGGCAAAGTAAATGCCAGTGATCGCTCAGGGAGGTTCAGGATTATATATTTGTTTGTGTTTGGTAATCATGGATGTCTCATCTCATGCTACATTGAACCTCTATATAATGTAAGGTTCTTAATAATATGGACATTTCATGGTTGTGAAACCAAACCAACTGTGCAGATAAACATAGATTAAGGCAGAGAGGGGGGATGACATGAAACAAAGGAGCCCAAGCGTGAACCAAGAACATCGAACGATCGATTTATTTACGCCTTTTTTTTCAGATCTGTCAGAACCATCACATTTTTTTCCTCCTTTTTCCAGCTGTGAGCAGCATATCTAGCATGGCCCACGCCATTTCCTCACCAGTGTGTTGGATTATGTCACACATTGTTCCCTAAACGTCAGTCCAACATGTCTGTATGGGAATAAGGTCAGGGGCGTCCAACCAAAGCTGTGTCTCGTGAAGGTGCAAGCCACGTCGGACTCCCCGCAGAAAGCCCATATGCTATCCAGTGTCTGCTCCGACACTCCTGACACCACCCCGCCCCTCAGATGGACTCCTTGTTAACCCACTTTGCAGACAACAAAAGATCTGACCCAGAACCCCGTCACCTAATCATGCCATACATCACCTTCGGGGTCAAAGTCCATCATGGGTCACAGCACAGTGCTCCTGTGAATGTCAGAGATTAATGAGCTTGACCACTGCTCTCTTTCTCATGACATCATCGCAGCTCATCATCTCCCATTATAGAAATAACATATTATTTATGATATTAGCTGCAGCTATCAATGTATTATCATTAATCAACTGATAATCTGTTGTCAATAAATTGATGTTTTCAGTCAAAAATGTGTCAGAAACGCTGAAAAATGTCCAGGTCAAAGAAGACTTTCCCTGTCCTTAACCAGCGTTGGATAATGCTGTTGTTACTATAAGTGGATACTGGAGTAAAACAAATTAATGCACTGTCAGTGACCATTTGACATTTTCTGATCGGTCAGAAATGTTAATTAACAATATTTCCTTGTTATGCTAATAAAAATCTGGTCAGCACTGAGTTTCATCTCAAACATATTTGCTGTTGCAAATTGGGTTTACGTAAGTGTAACTTCTGGGAGACAGGGTGGATTTAGCTACGGCTGTACTATCTGTGAGAGGGACAGATCTTTAGGAACACCTCTCAGTATAAAGCAGTAGCTCTAACTACAGCCTTAAAATAACCACACAGCTGAATCAAGTCCTCTTTGGCAGAGTGTCAACAAACACTGAACACTGTACGTCTTATAAGTGTATAAATTCTCACAGGGCTTTTGTTTGTACTGGACATTTGTAAAAACAGAGGAGATGTAAATGAAACGGGACAACAAAGACTATTATAAAAACACTGTCTTGTACAGAAAGAAGCTGATGACTTAGAATTATTTTATTCAAATTATATATATACTTTAAAAACAGTTTTGTATTTGGAGTTTGGTGCTACACATGACTTAAACAATCCTTTTATTCATGATCAACTCTTCTCACCAAACAGTGAAGTGTGCAAACAACTGCAAAGCCTTATGTTTTTATTTTGAAACCTACATTGCTGACTTTTGCGGTCTTCTTCTCCCCTTTCATTGGTTGGAGTATGTTTTGTTTTACTGTTAAATTGTGGAATCGTGTGAAACAGAGTGACTTCATAAGGTCCTGATCATTTGATACACATGGCCAGTGTTTTTATTTGCCAACACAGAGGACGATCTGTTCCAAAAATAAGCTTTACTGAGAAGAACTGGGATTTTCTCAGCAAAGTTATCCAGATAACTCAGTAAACCTGGTTCTTGGAACAGGATCCAGGCTATGCCAAAAACAGATGTTTTTTCAGTTACATTTTGGTGGAAAAACCGAAGGAATCATGTCAAGGAATCATGGGCACAAACAAACAAACAAACAAAGACACTTGAGTTGTACAGTTCATCAAAGAGAAAACAAGGACGATGTATTTCAGTACAGGAAGGAAGAAAAAGGAAAGACTCTTAAAGGAGCAAGAAAAACAAATCACACAGAGGAATTACACACCCCAAGCTAACCCAGAAGCTTTCCAACAGCAGTGTCTTTACTGCTAAGTACACTCTATTTAGTTGATTAACACGTTAAGGAATTATACCAAAGTACCGTTTTTAATCCCAGGAACAAATACAACTAAATCCGGTGATGATCTGGCCTGCATTTAAAGTAGTCTGCAAGAAAACTCTTCAGCACTACACGTGCAGTGTATGTATGTATTTAAATGCTGATGGTTGGGATTATGTTCCAAAATAAACACGCTCTTCCAAATACTTTGCCGTTAAGAACTGACTTAGAAGTCTGAATATTTAAGAACCAACAAGAGTCAGTTACAAATAGGCTTAGAAGACGCTTTAAGCAAACATGAACACATTTGCAAGACAATCCCTTGAGAAATGTCAGCTAAGGTGAAGATACTCAGCAGCAGCTGCATGTGACTATGGAAGATACTGTAGCTGAGCTCAGAGGCTCAGCTGAAACCCTCAGCCAGGAACTGATGAGGTGCTTGATGGCCTGATTTGTTTTGGATAGAACTACATAACATTGACCAATAGACTTTTCTGCAGTCTGTAGAGGTGTTTGTCACCTCACCTTTGTGTTCATGGAGTCCTGCAGTGGATCATGATACCAAACAATTCTGTCACCTGCTGCTAAAGATTGCTCTACAGTGCCACCAGTGGTCAAAAGCTCCACAGATCACCTTTATGGCAGGGGTTCAGGAAGGTGATCAGAGCTCGGGGCTGCAGAGAGAAACTCACTGTGCATAATGAAGCCTTCCTAAATGGTTTTTGCATTAATGTCAAACTCTGTTCTCTGTTGTGAAAGAGGAAAATGATATCCATTTTTTCATCCGACTGTCATTTTTCTCATTTTGTTCAATGGTAAACAAGGGGATTTCAAAATGTCTCCTCTAAAATTGTTGTGGAAAGTGATTACTCTCAAATCTCCCTTAATTCAGTTGTGTCGAATCAAGATGTCCGTGAGGACGCACATTACTGTGCAAAGCTTAATCTACCAGATTTCCAGGTCACATAATTGTCTTTTCATCCTCTGAATGCAAGATAACACATATCTCACGGACATCACTTTTTCTACATGAACAATGTTCCCTCCTTTTATTTAACCCAGCAGCCTGCTAACCCCTTCACAGGCCTCGAGCACCAGAGCTGGATGGAGGAAAAAAAAAGTTATGATGTCACGCTGGGAAAAAGGAGAATCCCATTAGGATGAGAACAGCTGGGGGTCACCAGCCAATGGAGGACTGGGAGGCAGGGATAGGGAGGGGGAGGCAGAGGGGACTGGGGGAGGGATCAGGGGGAGTGGTAAGGCTGGAGAGGAGAGCGGAGGGGGAGGGTGGATGAGCTGAGCTGAGCTGAGTGGTGCAATCGTAGTGACGCCTGAAGGAACTGTCGCCTCATCTCGCTCGAATGTGGCAACAACGCATCTCTGGAAGCGATGAGAAGCTTTTTTTTTCACCAGCTGTGAACACACCTTAGTAAATGTCTGGGCAAAGTGGACAACATCACATTTCTCTTACCCAAAGATCTGTCTTACTCTCCAGTCTTCATTTTATTTATTAATCTTTGGGCTCTGTTGACAGGGGCTTCACTTCCTTGTTTTTTTCGGGAACTCGCTGATCCCACTGCTGACGTGGGTTAATCATTGGCATTTATACAATGACAAATGATGAATTGATCATCAAAGCAGTTGTAAGTAATTTTCTTTGAGTAGTTTGTGAAATGAAATACAGCGGTGTGGAGGGTCTTACAGACTAACATTCAGAGCAGTGCACGATATCAAACTGTTGCACAGCTGTAGGGTTACAGAGCCTCTCAGGAGACTGAAATAACAAAACAAATTTTTTCCTGTTGTAATATATATCAGTGATGTGCTGATGTCTTAGCAAACGTGATATAAGTAAGTTAGACAAAATAAAAGGTCTGGATTTGGGGAATTAGACTTTCAGATTGTATGTAATGAATGTTTAATGAGCTGGGAGCGGGTGCGCATGCAGCATCTTTAGCGTATTAAGCATAAAGCAATCTGACAGTCACAGCAGTGCTTTGCAAACATTATCACAGCACTAAAGCCTGTCGTCCTTTCCCCACCACCACCTCCACCCCCCAACCCCCTCCACCTCCCTCCCTGTCTCCCCCTCTCTACAGTTGCCCTGAACAGTAGAAACGGAGCGACTCCAGCCAGTGTGAATGATGACGACAGCAAAACAGCAGGAGTGTTGGAGGCCAAGATCTCTGAAGGTGAACTGTTGCTGCAGGTCAGTATTGAAACTCTTGTTCTTTCGCGTCTGAGTCTGTCTGTCCACAGTCCTCTTATCTTTATCATCGGATCAATATCTGAGATTGTTTGTTGCTCCACTCAAATACTTCATTTTCCAAACAGCCAAACAGCCATGTTCAATATGTTATTGAGGCACAGTGTTTGTGAATGGGCAGCTGCACTCATTTAATTTGTGTGTCTGGACCGCTCTTGTGTTTTCTGTTTTTATTTTTTTCTTCTTCCTGACAAGTGCCCAAAATCTATTTACGCCGGTGACAGGGGTTCAGACAGAGGCTCGGTACAGTTTACCACTCAATACGTCTGGCACTGTCTGCTGTGGCCTCATGAAGCATTAGAGCACTGTTCAGTCAGACCGGTCTGCTGCTGAATTACAGGATAGAACTTGTGTCTGGGGACTAATATGAATATGACTGTGCTCTCTTTTCCTAAAGGAGTTTATTCGTTAATATGGATTCATTTGAACAGATGTTCCGAGGATGATTTGGGATTCAAAGAACAGGCTTCAGCCCATAATTTCTCAAATCACATGCAGTTATTATTTTATCATCACTATCATCCTGAAGGAAATGTCAGGGGTTTTCATTTTACAACCCGAGTAAAACTTTTGTGGCTTCGGCCATGTTCTCTGTATCTCAGTGTCTAATAGCAGTTTCCTATGATTTTGGCTCAACTCTTGGAAATCTTAATGTTACTGAGCAACATACAAAGACATTTTCGTCAGCAGTATTGTTCCAGCTTTGAGGCAATGGTTTGTGGGGGGCGCTTTTCTATTTCAACATGATGATACCCCCGTGCACTAAACCAGGCCCATGAAGAAATGGTTTTCCCAGTTTGGTGTGGAAGAACATGTCTGATCTGCACAGAGCCCTGACCTCAACCCCATCCAGCACCTTTGGATGAACTGGAACTCCGGCTGTGAGCCAGACCTAATTGCCCAACATCAGTGTTGGACCTCACTAATGTTCTTGTGGCTGAATGGGAGCCCTGCAGCCAGGTTTCAAAATCCTAAACCAGAAGAGTGGAGGTTTTTATAGCAGCAGATTAACGCTCAGGGTTTTGGAATGAGATGTTCAGCAATCACATACCGGTGTAATGTTCGGCTGTCTGTATACTTTTGCTCACGTAGTGTAGATGATACGACAGAACTGTACAAACGTCTCTACTGGACTGTAGCAATACCCAGAATTCAGCAGTGCAGTTGGTGGGTTGTGTAAAATATCAAATAAACATCACTCTTTTTAAAATATAGACATTTTTCTGGAATCACACGTCACTGTACAGCTAAGAAAAGGTGATCAATGGACCGGTTTTCCATCCAGTGGAAACGGAAAAGAAACCTCTCCTGGTTCACGGCGGTTGTGTGCGGTCTGTGCAGTATGTGTGACTGAGTAGAGAGCGAGCCCGCTGGCTGACAGATCTTTTTGGGATCTGGTGGAGTCACTGATTTTCCAGTCCAGTTCCTCCCAATGTGCATCACACTGGCATTCCAGGAGAGGAGAGGAAGCAGACTGCTCACCATTCCCCGACCCTACCAGGGAGGTTGCATTATAATGATAAGCCCATATTTCCGCAGCTTGTTAGTAATGAAAAATGAAAGCTCATTTGGAGAAACAGACTCAGTCAGGAGGTGAGTGTTCCACAGGGGGCCTCTTCCTCCCCCTCCTCCTCCTCCTCCTCTTCCTCCTGGGATGAAGGGAGAGATGGACAGCGAGCGGTTCACAGGCTGAGGAATTCAGAGTTTATTTCTGAACCCGTGTCTGAGCCAGTTTCTTTGCCGGTCTTCACATCAGACGGTTCTGAATTATAGAGAAGCTGTGAGCATATCAATTATTCAGACTGAAAATGGAGAAAACGTGGCACAGTGTGTTAATTGTGCTGTTACTTTTTAGTCATTATCGAAAATCAACGCACACAGAGTTGGTCGTTGTTGACAAGTGACAACAGCTGCAGCAGCAAATCAAGCTGAGAGGTTAACGAGTTTGGACGAACTTTGGAGGGACCTTACGTAAGAGGTTAAATAATTTCAAAAACTAGAAACGGAAAAAACAAAATATTTGTATCCGAATCAGATGTTAGAGTATGTTTGGTAGCTGTTTAAATGGAAAAGTCAGCCTTGACATTTGGCTGTTTGTGTTTACTCTGGAGGAAGTGTCGCATATGACTGAGGTGAATCACTGGTGTATTATCAAAAGAATAACACGGCGTCTCCAGCATTAGTCATCCCCGCACCCCGTGGGCTGATTTAGAAAAGAGATGACTGTGTTTGTATGGATGCTTGTGGTTTTGTGAGGACAGTTGTGTTTGTCTGTGTTTGTTGGTACATGTCTGTTAGTGTGTTTATTTACGAAATGTTCCCATACCGGGGGAGTGCACGTTTAGTGAGGTGGAAATGTTGGACCAGCTGTTCCCCTTTGAAGAGAAACAATGAGTGTGCTTCATTTCACTTAACATGCTACCTCATTTTCTTTTCTGGTCTCTTCCTTTGTCTTTACTTTGCCATGCTGACATGTTCCTTTCCTTTCCTATCGCCCTTCTTTTTTATTCAAACAGCAAAGAAATGAAATAGCTTACATATTGTAGAAAAGTTGTATGATGGCTGATGGCTTCACACACTGTGTACTGTATGAATGCCCACATGCTTCATATATCTTTGTTTCCTAAGGTGTAGTAGGTTCAGTTCTGCTTTTCATATTTAAATTATACAACAAATCAGAACCAGGAAAGACACGAAACCTGAAAACCACTGGAACCACCCTTTCATATAAAACTTTTTAGTTGGTCAGAGCTGAGAAAATATTACTGACAACATCACACAGGTGAACCTTTGCCAGTGACAGTGTGGGCCTCCATTTTCTTAATTGAAAGCTCTTACAGAATGAGAAATAACTGTGCTAAATCATTAGCATGAGTGAACGTCCATGCTAATTGTCTGTGTGTGTCCCTTGGTTGACCCACAGGCTCTCAATGGTTTTGTCCTGGTTATCACTGCCAGTGGGACCATCTTCTACTCCTCTCACACCATCCAGGACTATTTGGGCTTCCACCAGGTATCGTATCACTACCAGTATTTTTCTGTATGTGTTGCCTCTAACGTCCGATTTTTCTGTTGTGGTGAAGATACAGAAATCTGACACAGAAGTCCCCACTGTTGTATGGTTCCCCATCAACACCTGGCGTGACTTCCAGCCAATAGTTAGTAGCTTTGTCTCCAAAATGAGGAAACTCTCGAGGGACTCCAAGAAAAAAACATTAATATTTGAACCCATCATGTTTATCATCTAACTTGGCCATGATCTAAGACACAGAGAGGTGCAAATCTACAGATACACATGTGATACTGTATTAAACACCCAGGAGCTCTGTGGGGTCTGGATGGATGGCTTGCGTGCGACGTCTGCTGGGAGCAGCTCAGGGGTCGTGTTTGATCCATTGGTCTACTCTCTGCATGGTGCAGAGTCAGAGGGCAAAACAGCAGCAAAAAGGCCTGACCTATTTATAGCTTGGCCTTTTGTAGAAACAACTAGTCACAGAAGTGGGCTGCAGTGAACAACACATCTCTGGCCTACAGCTCATCTGTGTAGCACGCGTGGTGACGCAGCTGGGTGCACCTTACTGTGACTTTTGGTAGTGATCCGAAAGTGAAATTTGCTTTTGAGCACAGTGTTCTCTCCATAACATGAACATCCATAACATGCAACACTCCAAACCCCCTAGAAACCACCCAGCAACACAATGGGAACATGCAGAAAAATTCTAATAACCACCTAATATGTGCTAATAACCACTTCACTCTGCATACCGCTGCAGCTGCAGAGACACTGTGTCAAATACTGAACAGATATTCACCAGAAACCCTGCAGCAACAACCCCCTTTGTTTGTCACTGGTATGAATTAAACAACCATATCTAGGTTCTTTTACAGTTGTAGAATTTTACCTATATCCTGAATGTCTCCCTGTGTGTCGCTTAATTTTGTCATAAGCTGATTCTTCCTCTCATTATTTTTCTCAGACCGATGTCATGCACCAGAGCGTGTATGAACTGGTCCATACGGAGGACCAGCAGGAGCTCAGGAGAAACCTGCACTGGGCTTTGAATCCTCCTCCTGCCGCTGCATCTGCTGGAACCCAGGACTCCACCGAAGGTGATCACTCTCTCCTCCTACGAGTCTTTCCTTCACACCCAAATGAAACTGTGAGGTCCTGTTGGGACTGAATACTCCGAACTGAAACTGGTGTCTGAAGGGCAAACAACAACACACCAAACCAAGGAGTTATTTGCAAGAATGTTTGAAGAGTGTTTTTGAATTATATTAAATATTTTATGCAAAAATAGGCTTTAATTAGAGGTAATGCAGATGTTGTTTGCATATGCAAAAAACGGTAAACATTCAATAAGTGAGAACAATTAATAGGATAATTAGAATCAGCTCTCTGCAGTTTCAACCCCAAAATCTGTGCCACTGCTGAATGTGCTGCACTCCACTGCAGCCCACAGTGTGTGTGAGCATACACATTTGTACATCAAAATTAGACAGTTAAGTACAGAGAGTTTCTGGATTTAACTGTAAGACCATCCTCAGGTCAAGTCACATGACCCTGTAATCTTCACTCTGGCTTATGAGGTGAAGTGGTCCCAGATCTGCATTTGGGTTTTAAGGTGCTTATGTCTGTGCACTTTGGATCTGAGCAGTGTTTAGGTTAAGACCCACATCCCTGACACAACTAACCCATCCCTGCACTGAGGGAGTGTTTGCAGTCTCCCCTGTAACTGCAACAAGCGCCGTCACGTGGTGTGTTAAATCAGATGCA
This sequence comes from Toxotes lorentzi, assembly GCA_037833715.1. Lineage (NCBI taxonomy): Eukaryota > Metazoa > Chordata > Actinopteri > Toxotidae > Toxotes > Toxotes lorentzi. The sequence continues at coordinate 3,176,613 of JBBMJY010000007.1, read as the reverse complement.
GCTCAAATTATCATTACATAAGTACCTTTTCTTCACTGGATGGCAGCAGATGATATGAGACAACATTAAAATCCAGCTCAAGAGTAAAAGCAGGGGGCAGAGCGATGGCAGGTCAGTGTGGCCTTAATGTTCACATTTATGGCAAAGATTCCAGCACCAATGATTCCAATTCCAATATCAGAGAGATTCAAAGCTGTTTTTTAAAGTGAATTTAATATAATAGATCTCAAAGCATCCCAAGTTGAAACTGACCGTACTGACTAATCATTGTCACTGACACTGACTCATATTTTTTTTTTTAACCACAGAGATGGAACCTGACAGCAGCTCGTCTCTGGTCACCTACAACCCTGAACAGCTTCCGCCAGAGAACTCGTCCTTCCTGGAGAGGAGCTTTGTGTGTCGTTTTCGCTGCTTATTGGACAACTCCTCCGGTTTTCTGGTAGGTTTCACATTAAAAACGTTTAGGGAAAACCTGCTACAGTCAGTCACTAAATTGTTTTAAGAAACATGAAGAAGTAAATTAGTTAAATGCCTTGAAGGTTTAAAAAATATAGCTTGAGGCTGAGATGGGAGGTAAAGGATTCTTTCCTTGAGAAAGGCTTGAGGAGCTACTTTCATATAATAATAATAATAATAATAATAATAATAATAATAATAATAATATTAATGATAATAACAGTACAGAAGACAAACCAGACTCAAACAACAGGGATGGGGGATGTTAGTCAGAGTAATGCTTTGCCATGATAATTTCCAGTATTGTATTAATATGTGCAAGTGAATGAACAGGACTTTTTGAAATATGTTTATGAAAGACAGCAATTTTAAACTGCGTGTATTATCCGTACTTTTCAGGCTTTGAACATCCAGGGGAGGCTCAAGTTTCTGCATGGACAGAACCAACGGCAAGAAAACGGAGGGAAGGCCCCGGCGCAGCTCGCCCTCTTTGCCATCGCGACTCCTCTCCAGCCTCCATCCATCCTGGAGATCAGGACCAAGAACATGATCTTCAGAACCAAACACAAGCTGGACTTTACACCACTGGCCTGTGATGCAAAGTAATGAAACTGGCACAAAACATACATGTATACACTCCTGTCTTAAGGAACCATGTGAATGTTCTTCTCTTTCAGTTCGTTGTATCTTAATACAAGAAATGATCCAGTTTAATGTCACTTGGTTTGTTATAAGATGGTTATTTTTTAACTTAATGAAACCTTTGTAGTCTGTCAACCATTCAGTCACGTGATCAATGATCAGTAACTCATTGTCTTTTTGCACAGGGGGAAGATAGTTTTGGGATACACAGAGGCTGAACTGCGGGTTCGTGGATCAGGCTATCAGTTCATCCATGCAGCAGATATGTTGTACTGTGCAGAGAACCATGTCAGAAGTAAGTTATGTCACCACACCAACCAAACTATTTGACTGTAACTTCGCAGCTCTTCCTTTCCTTCGTCAACATACATTTGAAGCCATACATTTATTGACTCTCTTCACTTCATGCGTTTTCTCGATTCAGTCTTTAACTTCGCTGGCACTTCCAGATCAACTGATCGACATGAGCTCCATACAGAGTCAGTTCAGGACTCCACTGATGGAAACATATCTTAAACTGACCCATTTTAAGTTTTTAAGTATTTTTGAGGATATTTTCTTTTTATTAGACAGCGGACAGTTAAGAGCTGACAGAAAACAATGGGGGAGAGATGTGGAATAGCATCAGACACATTTAAGGGCACTTTATTGGGTAACAATTTAAAAAACAAGATATCGAAGGATGATTTGTAGAATTAAAAAAAACATTGTGCCAGGGTGCCAAGTCCAACTTCTCTCGAGGGTAGTTGTTCAGCAGATTTTATACAAATCTGTTTTTTCATGGGCAAAAACATAATCCTCTGTACTGCCACCTTACAGTAAACATGTCTGCATGTCGAACACAGTGTTAAAGTGGTCCAGAAGAGAAGTCTGATGCTGTTTTATAATGAAGATAATATGTAATAAGAAATTTTCAATCTCTGATGTTGATGTGACAGATCCATGTTTCTATTTTAGATGTAGTCCTGTCAAAAAAGTTGAGGTCTGGTCCAGGCTGGTCAGAGAGTTCAGACAGCTTTCACAAGTAATCCTGCTGGATTATGGAGCAGATTGAGCAAAGCTGCAGAGCTGCCAGAGGAGAGGATAGGGCCAACAAATCCACTGCATGAGCAAAGCATCAGAGATGATCCATACAGCAACACCAACACACAAACACTTCAGAGGTCAGATATGTTACTGACCGCTTTCTTCCCACTGCAGCGCAAGGATCCGTGTAGTTTACTCAAGATGTAAAAGCAAGTCGTTCTTCTTCATGGAAGAGCCGACTGATCTCTTCCATTCATCCTAACCTTATGTCAGAGTACGACTTTGTGGTCTTCTTCTCAAAACTGTGCAAAAAGAAGACAGAACATCGACATAAGGCTTAAGGGAGACATTAAGTTCTGCATGAATAGAACTTAAGTTTTTTCACCCTTAGCAATTTGTAAAATAAAGCTAGAGGATGTGAGTCACTTGGTTTTTCAGTACAACACTTTGGTCCACTTTCATCCTTAGGTTCCTCACAACTCCTGGCCAGATTTCAATGAAAGTCTCAGTGGTTCCTCGGCATGATTGCTGATGTTCTGACCTTAACTCACCATCAGCAGCCACAACATCCACTTGTTCAAAGTGAAATCTAATTTGCATGATGCAATGAAATTTACTGAACAGTATCATGCTTCGCAGCGACCCCATCGACTTGACTCCAGCGCTGTATCTCCACTTCTAGTAAGGCTTTAGGTCTAGAATTCCTGAGAAAGCTTTACTCATCAATTCTAAATCTGTCTCTCCTTTATTACTTGGTATGAAATGTCATCAACATGCCCGGCTGGTAAAGATGAGCTTACTGTGTAGACTTAGAGTAAATAAGGCAGCCCTGCAGGATTCTGGCAGTTTAATTCTCTGTCCTTACAGAAATGAAGTGCATTCAGTAGGTTCATATCACCTGTGTTATGTAGCTCTCCTTTTTTTGTTTGTGTTCCATATTTGTAGTGATGAAGGCTGGAGAGAGCGGTCTAACTGTGTTCAGGCTCCTCACCAAGGAGAATCGCTGGAAATGGGTCCAGGCTAATGCCAGACTGGTGTACAAGAACGGCAAACCAGACTACATCATCGCCACCCAGAGGCCTCTTTTGTATGTTCCTGCCCCTTTATGTTGTGTTGTAAACCTACAAAATGTGCCAGTTGCATTCAGAAACAGACAAATGCATTGATGCAATATACATTTATATTAAAATCAAAGTCAATACGGGGACAAATGATAACTTCTCACATGTTTTAATCTGATTTGTGTGAAGAATTTAGAGTTTATCCCAAGAGGGAAGCATGCTTTCAGTTATGATGTGACACATTTTAACATGTATGACACATATAAAACACCTTCAGTCACAGAAGGGTGGGTAAGAAGCACAAGCTAGAAGCTTTGCTCCTTTGTAAATGAACTGCCATAATAAAGAATAAAGATAATAATCACGTTTTCCATCATTACAGGGATGAAGAGGGAGGAGAACACTTGCGGAAGCGCTCTATGCATCTGCCCTTTACCTATGCTACAGGTGAGGCTCTGCTCTACCAGTCCAACCACCCCATTGCAGCCTTTAGAGATGGAAGCCATGAGAAGAACAGCAGTAAGTCAAAGAAGAGCAGGTCTGACAGGCTGGTGAGGGATGGTCTGGACCCCGGCTCCCTCCTGGGGGCACTTATGAGTCAGGATGAATCGGTGTACGTTTGCCAGCCCGCCCTGGAGCCCAAAATGTCATTCCATAGCACTTTATTTGGTGAGCAAATGGGCTTCTCTGACTCCGAACCCTCCGGCCTGCACCGGAGCCGGGACGAGCCAAGCAATGGTGTTGTGGGTCCAGGCATCACAGAGCCAAACACAAGCTTTGACCCGCTGCTGGCTACTCTGGACTCCCTCTCCTTGGAAGGCCAAGGGGTTGTGGAGGCAGAAGAGGGGGGTTGTTCAAATGGTGAGCTGTTTGGAGCTCTGGAGGGGTTAGGGCTGAGTGCCGAGGACCTGGAGCTGCTGTTGCTGGATGAGCGGATGATCAGAGTTGAGATGGACCCTGAACGTGTGCCCACTTTGGATGACCTGCTGACAAATGATGAAATCCTTTCATATATCTATGACTCCATAGAGGGAAAGACTGATTCCACAGAGCATGGAGGACAGGTGCCTCCAAGTACGGCCTCAGCGACAGCCACAACAGTTTCACTACCTGAAAGTAATCCCACCTCTGACACTAATATGCAAATGCCGTTTCCTCACCTTAAGCCTCCCCTGGTGGGGCAGGCTCCCATCGTCCAGCTGTCCCAGCAGATGCAACAGCACCTCAACATGCGAACAAGTAAAGTGTTGCATGACTGGGGCCAGCAGAGTGACCATTTGGCCAACACAGTAGTTAATGGAGAGCTGCTGGGGCAAAAACAATCTATTATTAATGGACAGTGGACAGCCCAAGACATTTTAGCCAGTGCAGGGATACAACTGGAACACTTTAACGCACAACAGACTATTTTCAATGGCAAGGCCTCAGAGCTGGATGGCGAGCTCCATCAGCAGCAAACCCATCCACGCTACCGTCAGCAGCAACAGCAGCAGGAGCAGCAGCAACCCAGGATGCAGAACCAGCTCTCACAGCAGTGCCATGCCAAACAGAAGGTGGTCAACCTCAACGGACTTTGTGGCATCTCCAGCACAGAGCATTCGGCTGGGAAATCCCAGTGGCAGGACTATGGATTCAGCGAGAGTCTGGGCAGCAACCCCTGCCTTGATAACAGCCAAAAACCTCTTACAAACACCTCACTAGATTCTTGCATGGATTATAGTATGCCTGACAATGCAGATTACACTATTAGTGGAAGTGGTTTGCTTGGGAGGAGCGTGCAACAGCACGGGGCCGAGTCCATGGTTTCCTCCTTCCAGGGAATGAACCACAAACGGCAGCAGGAGCAGATCCCAGTTCCTTTGGCCCAGGTCATCTCCAGCATGTCGCAGTGTCCTCCCCCCAACGCCTCCCTGGAGCAGATCCTGGGAGTGGGCAAGCCCTGCCGGCAGCTGGACCATTATGGCATGGTAGCCTCAGAGATCCCCCATGATCCCAGTCATAGTAAGGTGAGGTCACTTTTGTTGGTTGGACAAAACAAGACATTCAGTGATGTTGTCGTGTGCTCTAAGATATTGTAATGAGCGTTGTCAGAGTTTTCTGATTTTGTATAAATCTTTATTGATGTGTTGACGAATGGTATGTTGTTCAGTTTGGTCGAGGCTTTCACGATCCCCAGAGAATGAATTACTGGTGATCTGCAGTATTTTCATCTAACAACAACAAAAGCAAAATTTTCCACTTATTCCAAAAATACATTTAAATATATCTATACCTCATATTCTATAGAAATATAGCATGTGGAGTATGCTATATTGATCTCATCATCTGTATTCATCATTATAATGCGCTGTGTGACTTTGAGTATCATATGGTGACCCGGTAATTCCTACTGACCTCAGCAGGTCTAAACTGTTGAGTGCTTGTGCAACCAGAATACCTCACATGTTCCCTCCACTGAATAGATTGTGCACATAAATTTACATGTTTTATTCTCATGTGTAAAGTGTTTGAGCTGTCACATGGTACTATATACTCATTGCGCCCCTAACAGTGTATGCCTAGTATGAGAACACAGTCCGACCCAGAGCACAGAGCTGTCCCTTTTTAACATCTGTGCTTTGTTTATTTAGGATCATTACTCAGTATCCAAAAATGACATGTTGTGCTAACACAATTTGTTTTCTCTCTCTCTCTCTGTTTGTGACCCACTAAACATGCCAGGGCTGCACTGTTGTTGTTGTCGGCTGCAGAGACAGAATGTTTTTATGGACGGGATGAGAAGAGATGCATAGGATTTGGCTGATATTGTGCATACTTTCTTTCTTTTAGGAGTCAGGGCTTCTTGATATGCGAACAAAGGTGAAAGATATAAAAATGTAACCAAGCAGAAAGTTAAGCAGAAAGTCTGAAACGCGTCAGTGTTTCTGTGTGTTTCTATGACAGTGAATAGAAAGTCTCAAACTCAAATTTAGATCTGGAACTAGACTCACATTATTGAAGCTAGACTCTGATCGACTAAGGGTTTTTTTTTTATTATTATTTTGTCCACCCCACTTTCAACAGTGAGGGTTGACCAAATAACCAAAACAACTCTCTGTCTTCAACGACACCACAAGCTGTCCTCCAAAATGAAATAGCTCTGCAAAAACTTCTGTGAAGGGAGGATTTATCGCAGGACTGTTGCATTAGCCTGGATCAGTTTTAGCCAGTTTTACCTAATAAACTACCAACTGAGTTTACATATGCTGTCAGTTTAAATATTTACCAAATCGAGGATTTGGCTCATCCTCGCTTTAAATCAATTAAGTAATAATATTGTATGATAAGTGTATTCCTAATGCATCGCAGGACTTACTTACTGGTTCTCTGAGGTCAGGATTTTCAGTTCTTATATCACTGTAAACTGAATAACTTGTAGTTTTTGAGTGCTGGTCAGAGTAAAATAGTCACCTGCTCCTAGACGTTTCAGGTGGAGTAAAATGATTTTATCCAAAGATCAATTCAGTGTCACTCAACAGTTTAAAGATGTCACTGAATTCTCAGGGCTTGATCAGTCTGATCAGTGCTGGATTTTTCAGGCAGACACAGATATGTCGATATTTGAAAACCAAAAATCTGACAATGATGACACATACATGTACATCAGCCAATATTGCTTTTACACTTAAGCACATGCATACTGCTACATCAAAAGATGAGCAAGTTAAGTTTTCAAAATATTCAGTTACACCTCCTTTCAAAATAAATGTTCCTTTCCAGTCCCAAATACCAAACACTGTTCAAACCCACATTACTTTATTTTAAAGTCTAGTAGCACTGCCAGCGTTTCCAGAGATGCCAGATATGTCAGGCTGAATTTGGGGTAAATGTGTTTAAAACAAAGCGCATTTCCATTTGATGGAATGATGCAGCCACACAAAACTTTTTGTGTTTCTTCCATAGCTTCAATGAAGAGCTGGAACAAGCTGGTAAAGCACATATACAATATATGATATTGTGTAATTAACATATTTGATTCAGTATTAAAGCTACAGGGTTAAAATCTGCACAACAGTGCTCTGACTTACATTTACATACATATGTATAACTTCCTTCCTGCAGATGGAGAATGGCTGCATCCTGAACAGTACATACCCAGCAGGCTGTGCTCTGCCCAACGGGAACGGACCAGCGCCCCCTACTGTCCAGATGCCCGGCCCTGAGACTTTATCCAGCCTCCCCGACCCACCAGCCACGGGCTTCTACCTCTGACCATCTGACTAGGAACAGTCATGCAGCAGGACACTGTTCATGGCCAGAAACACACAATGACTGGACCAGCCTTATACATCTAGATACCACAACAAACAAAGCTGAATAAACGTAGGCCTATATGTTTTTCTTTTTTTCTTTCATGTTTTGATTTGGATTTTTTTTTTTTTTGGGGGGGGGGGGGGGGGGTCCTTGTGTTCTCTTTCCAGTCCCATTATCATATGAGTCCTTTTTTTCCAACAATACAGTCGAGAGTGCCCAGTTGTGTTTCTTTTCAGT
>JBBMJY010000007.1:3150807-3168795 GCA_037833715.1 Toxotes lorentzi | reverse complement strand
CCCCCCCCCCCCCCCCCCCCCCCCCCCCCCCCCCCCCCCCCCCCCCCCCCCCCCCCCCCCCCCCCCCCCCCCCCTTATATTTCAAGTCATATTATCATATGAGTCCTTTGTTTACAATAATGCAGTCGAGAGTGCTCAGTTGTGTTTCTTTTCAGTGATACAGAGAGGTAAACATGAGTTTCTGTGAAGCTCGGTTTTATGAAGCTGCGTTCAGATACAACACAAAGCACAAATGAGATTTAGAGGCAGCTTAAATTCTGGATTGTTCAGGGATTTTCAATTCAAATTAAAAAACAACTATACTTATGTCATTTGATGCAGGATTTTGTTATATTTTGTAAACCATAAAAATCAAGATAACCCAAGGAAGAGATGTCCTAATACATTTGGATAGACTGGATGCTACTGTTTGGTCAAATATCACATGCAGTAGATTAAGGGATTAGTCGAACAGAAAATTTATTAATCAATTCAGTAATTTTTCAAGAAAATTACCAAACATTTCCTGGTTCCAGCTTCTCAAATGTCAGGATTTGCTGCTTTTCCTTTTCTTTTCTTTGATGGCAAATTGAATATGTTTGAGTTTTAGACTCAAAACAAGACGTTTGGAGAACGTATCTGAAAATGTTGCGTTCAGCTCTGAGAAAGAAAACCAGAACCTTTGTCATTTTCTGACACTTTGTAGACAAACTGATGAATCAGTCAGTCAACAATGTCACCGGCACATTGATCAATAATAAAACTATAATTGGTAGTTTAAGCCCCAAACTACAAGATACAAAATAGATGTTGTATGTCTCCAGGTCATGAATGTAGAGACACAGAAGCAGAAAGGAGACGGTCAGAAAAAGATATCTCCCGGTTTTCCAGATTAAATTATAATTCAGTGTCAGCTTTTGGAGAATTTGCTTTGCTTTGTATCTGAATGCACCATACAACACACACAGACACACACACTCTATCCCCGTCCCTGTAACTCCAGCGTGATTACAGGTCTTTGGTACTGGAAGTCGACAGGACATCAGCACCACTCATAGTTTTTTTTTGTCATGCAACAAGAATGTAATCTTTTAGTGTTCAGTGATTTCTTTGTTGAACAGTTTTACTTGTCAACAATGAGATTAATCTCTGTATGTTTGAAAAAAAAAGTATAGAGTATGGAAATTATGGCTAGAAATATCCTGCACTTTATTTCAAGCACCCACTTAATGCAGATCTGTAGTCAGGGATACTGGGGTTAGAAAAGCAACGGACCCTGTGTTTTGATATTTTTGTTTTTAGCTTTGAATCTACTGATGCAAGATGGACCAGTTTGCATTTTTCACTCTTAGGTACCTTTCAGGTGATGGGTTAATGTCCTCACAAGCACCAACACTCCTGTACAATTGTTAGTCATCATTTCATCTTTCTCCTCTTGAATTATTTTTTTGTTGTTGTTGTTGATAATGTTGATAATCTTGGACCTCTGGATGAGTTTTGTTTCTTTTTTTTTATTTTGGTCTTTGTTAAAATTTTATCTGACTTGATTAGAAGAAGTCACCTAATTTGAATTTTCTGTATTTATTCATGTCCTACAGCAAGTAAGCATTCTGGATTGTTTTGAAGTTGATGTGTAAGACATTTTCTTGTACAAAAAAAAAAAACAAAAAAACAGAAAAACGAAAATGTACTTTGTCATTCTCTCGGTAAGCAGTGGTTGAACTTGCTCTCCTGAGGGAATCCGTGAAATCTTTTTACAGTGACCCGGATCCTTTACAGTACAATCAAACCCGGGTTTTGAAAGAAAAAGTCTGACATCTTAGGAAATCATCTTTTTCCCTTTCTCACCGAGAATCAGAGGAAGTGAAGACGTTTATAAAGTCTAACTGGATCCACAGAGATAAAATTCTTCTCACCTGATTTGTTTTCTGAATTTGAAAATAAATATATTTCCCCAAAAATGTCAGGCTTTTCCTTTTAAATGGTAGAAAACTTGGAGCTATATCAGGTCAGTAATTTCAGGTCTAACCGGGATCTTGGAGCAGTTACAGAATGGCAAACACCGAAAAACCAAATGTGAGTATTAAAAAGAGATCTCTACTGGAAGGATACAGTTCTGAATGTTTCTTGTACATAGTGAAACGACTGGAAAATGATGCAGAGTAGAATTATTTCATCAAGAAAAGATGCTGAAAAGAGATTTCCATTGAATTGTTCAAATAATGTCATTACTGTGGGTATTAATATTATTGCTATATGTTTTATGTTGAAATGTGATACACACGTGGTTACATGTCATTCGAATTGACTTTGTTTCCCTTTCTTTTTCTACAGCAGAAATGTTTGCTATATTTAATATGATTGATGTGACTTATTAACAATGTGAAAAAAGATGTGTATATAAAGGCAAACAAGCTTTGACAAATACAGGTATGTACATAGTTTTACGTCGAGTCACTCGTTTCAAGCACTATTTTTAAAACACATGTTTATCAAACTCCTTTGTTGATTCTTTTTTCTTTTTTCTTTTTTTTTTTTGTTTAATTGTAAATAGTACTCTCGTCACAAAACACTGGACTCTATGACAGCCTGAAAATGGTGCCATAATACTGAGACTTGTTAAATAGGCTATAATGTTGGAGAGTTTAATTTTGTCTTTTTGCTTAGCCACAGTAACTTTAACATGCTAACAGGACAAGGTGTAGATGTTGCAGATTTGACCCGTGTCCTTTGACTGCTTGTTTCAAATGTATTATTTTCTTCCTTTGAAATAAAGGATTTCTTCAATCACAGTGGAAAAAAACCCCACAAACATCTTGCAATCATATAACTCTGACCACTCATACGTCTCCCTCTCTGAGTTCTCCAGTTTTGTATTCACTTGGAAAGTAAACAGCCGGGGTGTCCAACCTTTGTCAGTGACCTCTAACTGTGGACCCCCCCGACGTGTAAAGGTGCTATGTGTAGCATTTTAACATCAATAAATCATTACTACATTAACTCTGAGAAGGCTACATAATTACTGTAAACTATGACCTCTGAGGAAACACAGCAATGAGAGAATCCCTTTTGTGGCGTTTGCAGCTCTCAGGTCAGTTTACAGGCCAATGTGAGGTTACAGATTTAATGCACTGAGGAAGGGATGGATGTTGGATTGGATGGATGAATGGATGTGATGAAGAGGGATGAATGTGGGGGTGGAAGTTGGAGGATTGAAGGCCAGGGAGGAGGAGATCATATACCCCCCAAAAAAGGGAGAGATGGGTGATGTATGCACATTACAGAGGATGAATGGATGTTAATAATGATGAGCAAATGGATAAATGAGACTGAGAGGGAGGGTGGCTTCCACATGTACCATGAAGGTTGGTTCCTTCCGCATGTCAACTCCCCTCTCTGTCTCCCCCAACTTCCCTGCCTCCCCTCTCACTATCACTGTCATGATAAAGTCACATTACAAGTAAAAACTAAAGCTGAGGCTGCCTGGCTGCAGATCAGAGGTGGTGTGGTGTTTGACAATCCTGAGTGTTTTCTCAGCCGACATGTTTCCTCATTTCACAGCGCTTTTTTGTTATTGTTTATCATGCAAATAAGAAGCAGATGATTTTCTGTTTTTAGAAGAAGATTAGTTCAGATAACGTACTTCCACCAAGGTTTCACAACCTGCTTTAATGCTTTCATTTTCATTTTAAGAATCACAAACCTCTGAATGTCCAACTATTGTTCAGGACCTACATCAAAATACATTGTGTCAGATTTTTTTTCCATTAAGGTAAATTCTGTGAATCACAAGAAAATTGTAAAAATGATCATAGATGCTCTGTTTCTTTCTCACAATGTTGAGAATCTTTTATAAAAAATCTCTGGAGCTGCAGCAGAAAACATTTGTTCCTCAGCACATGTTCTAACTTTCCACCAATTTCTTGTTAACTTACAAACTATCAAATCAGTGACACTGAAAAAAAGTGACGTCTTGTTTTCTTCAAATGCAGTATGGGGTAGGGTATATGCACTTGAATCACTTCTGCTACAATATTTAAAAAATCACTCACTACTGATGGCAGGAAAAGAGGGCAGAGGGATGTGGACTGCACAAACAGTATAACCCTATTATTAGCTAGCCAAGATGTGCATTTCACATAGCCATGGGAAACTTAATCTTGTATTATTATTTTCAAGTTAAAGCCAGTAATAGCAGAAATGAATACGAAGGTTTTGAGACGAACGTCAGAAAGAGGCAGTGGAAATGTCACTTTGAGTCTCCTGAGGGCGTAGGAGCATATTTCCAGGGTGAGGCTGAGTGGTGGTTGGAGGGGAGGTGGGGGTTTGAAGCTCTCCTTGTTTATGCAAAGACACATCTTGAGTCATTCTAATCTAACAAGGCAAAAGCAAGAACAATGGGAACAGTGCGCCTGAGGGACACTGTCATAGATATAAGATTCAGTGTGGAGATTTGTCAGGCCGAGTGTGCTGCACCGACTGCATACATATTTAGATAATAACTAGCCAATTAGAGTCCCTCTGAAGTACAGAGGGAGAAGGGACTGCTTCCTGGGATAAGTGAATCATCACCCCAGTACATCTGCTTCCCCCCTCTGAGCCTGTCACGGCCACACTGTGGTTTTCATGGGACATCAAACAGAGCAGAGAAAAAGAGCTTCCAAAGAGGGCCAGAGAAAAAATATCCTGCATGCAGGAACACATAACTGAAGATGTCTTAATTAAAAAGCTGTGGGTGTGGACAGCACCAGTCCTGGACTGCAACTAAGTACAATTACTGTTGTCACTTGTACTTTACTGGGGTGTTTTCATTTCATGTTCAGTGTCACTCTGCTCTCATTATTATTTATTGTTATTACACCTTTGCTTTTATTTCTATTAATCCAGTGAACAGCAAAGGATGGTTCCAGCCTTGTCTTAGTGGTGGGCTTTGTAGTCGTGTGATAATATTGACCTGGTACAACATCAGGGAATCATGAAATCCTGCACACCCTCACAGGTGTTTTCACTTATTCCTGCCGATTGGACCTCCGCTGCGACTGAAGCTGGGTGGAGCTATGCTGGGAATTACATGAGCTCATGAAACAGGTGCAGCAAAACTAACAGGAGAGTGAGGACTGAAGATGTCAACCATACTTAAGTCTGCACACACCCACACAGGCTTGCAGAGGGGTTTAATCAGGTAAGTGAAAACACCTGTGTGGGTGCACTCTGTGTCTCGGTAGGTGCTCTAAAATATGTGGTTAAAGAAACACTGAATAACAGAGGGCAGCAGCAATAAAAGAGAAGCAAGATAGTAAAAATTAAACATCAAGTTTTATGACCTTCTTCCAGAGGCTGCGAACATTCAAGATATAATCATAATCAGTTCTTGTGGACTGTTTCTGAATGTCACCTCCTCACATTTTGGTACAAATCTCGGATCCTTCCTCTGAATTCATGTCTGTAAAACAGAGAGAGGATTGTGTCAAAACTATCCAATACTAATACAAAATAGAAAAGCAAAGAGGAAAAGAACTGCTTCATTTAAAGTGATCATCTGTCCTGAGTGACTACAGCCAGTCCTCAGTGTCACTGAACAGGTCAGAAAGCATGGAAGCAGTCTATTGTTAGGAAAAGGCTGAAATCATCCATTAAAACTGACTTGAGCAGGGATTTAATGGGGCTCTCTGGGGCTGTCATGTGTAACAAAAAAAACCATGACAATAATATTATACAATGACTTGTCTGTTATGTGCAATATTCCCCACTAGGTGGCAGTAACACACAGTGAGAGGATGCAGACACTGGAGCAGCTTGCACATGGCTTCCATGCTGATGAGGTGATGGGTCAAGTGAAAGGGGGAGAGGCTCAGACTGGCAGGAAGACCAGAGGAGAAAGGTGAGTGGGAGTGAAAGGAACATGTCAAACATGGATACGTCTGGACAAAGGCCAACACGCAGGCGGCCTCTTCCTGGCCTGTAGGTACTAAAGCTGGAAGAGGAGAAGAGCACGAGTTACTTTATGTCTAAAATGTCACCCACCATACCTCATACACTGCCTTACCTAAAATGAAACACAGCTTGACTAAGACAAGTGAGTGAAGAGAGCAGAATACTTTGTTTGTTTGTTATCAAGAAAACATGTGGAAATAGGTCTTGTTCTACCAAACTGCAGGAAAAATCAATGCCATTCTGCATTTGTGGCTATTCCTCCTTTTTGGAAGGCACAGCCAGCTGACAGACTCTCATACACATTTGTCAGGCCTAATGTGTTAGCAAATATTTGCCTGTATCCCGCAAAGACATTGCAAAATCACTAGTCACCAGTACTCATGCTTCCTTTACGCTCTGGTTTGGTCTTTACTAGTTCCTTTGTTTGCCTGCTGTGTGGCACTGAGCAGGTGACAATTTATTTAAGCTTTTTTTTCCTGAACAATTCCAGTTACTAAAGCTAACAAGAGTTAACAAGTTGTTAACTTTATATTTTAAAGTTTGAGCCAAATAAAAGCAGAACAGTTTGGTGATCGTATTTTGTAGAGAGTAGAAAGTGTAGAGTATAAGTGGACACTACTTTTCATCATGGTCCTTATCAGTGGTGTCTGCACTTGTATTCAAACAAAAAATAAACAGGAACGGATTAAACACCTGGCATAGGTGTGGGGATGAATGTGCAGGACAAGCTTCCACCCTACTTTTTAAACAAACTGGACATTTATGCAGCACCAATAAATTTCAGTATGTTGCAGCTAAATTACTATCAGCCAAACACTGTCTGCGTCTTTGTATCAGCAAGGCTACAGAATTTTCTGTTTCTGTTCGTGACCCAAGTGGATGAATCACTTCAAAAGCCTCTTGATGAAATGTCATCTGAGGGGCAATACAATCATTTCTGCCATATTACTGCCATCCTGAATGTCCTCCAAAGCATCTTTTTTTTGTGAGGCTGAAGTGCCAGATCTCTATGCAAATGCATCCATCTGATCCTGGAAAACGTGACGTGAATGTCTCCTGAATCAGAATTGTGCAAGACTTTCACATCTATAGTGAGATGGGATCCATCCTTCCAAAGAAGGAACAATAAATGTGAAGGGTCTACAGAAGTAGCAGCAAAGAGACCTGAAGAGATACAAAAGAAATACACAGTTCTCAGTCCATCATCATTCCCATCTTATCCTGAGAATAAAATGTACTGATGGTGGTCATGCTCCTCAGAGGATGAACTCTTATAATTTGCAAAGTTTCCTTCAGCGCCACCATCAGCACCAAATGTCAAAACTGAACAGAAGACCTGTTAAAATAATATGAAGACATTGAAATTTGCAGCATTCACTTCACACAGTGACCCTTTTTACATCTAAATGACAATAATAATAATAATTATCGTTATTATAAATTGTGGTTATTTCAGTTTGACAGGGATTTATACATGCTGAAAAACACATCATTTCTTCTAATAAATGTCAATGAATTGAATTGGGAGAGAGAGAGAGAGAGAGAGACGGTGGGAGGGGAGGTACGGGGGGAGAGGGAGGGAGGTAGAGAGACCCTGGCGGACAGCAGCAGAGGGAGGTTGGACCGGGAACAATAGAGAGAAACGAAGCCAGCCCTGAAACACCAAACAAACCGAGAGGGCGACAGAAAGAAAGAAAGCTAGAGACGAGGATGAAGGGAGAGGAGGGTAAACGGAGGACATGTGAGGAATAAAGACGCGAGGATTTTCCGGAGCGGAGGGTTTTATTTCTGTCTTTCTTTGTCGGTGGATTTTATTGAACCGGATTCCGGCATGAACCCTGCAGAAGCGGCCGAGGAGGCGCCCAGCGACCCCGACACTGATGCCTTCTACAAAACAGGTAGGAAGACCGGGCAGAGCCGCGGCAAATCACCGAAATGTGCCACAAAAGCATCAGAACTGTGCCGAATGTCACCAGGAGCCGTCTGAACAAGCGCATGAGACCAAGTGAACATCAGCAGAAATGTGCAGAAAATCACCAGAAACCTGGTGTGAGCTTTCACTCGGGCTCTGCCGGATGGAAACCAGGCAGGGGATCGTTCAAATCCGGCTTCAAATAATGTTCAGCGCTGCTCCGAGCGCCGCTATTTGGAGGTTTTTAATGCATTTACAGTGTAATTGTGTTTGAGTGTGTGCGCGCTTTTGTGTGCGTGCGTGTGCGTGTGCGAGTATGCAATAGTGTGAGCTCGTGTGTCTGATGCTGATGGTCTGTACAAAGGAAAGAGGAAGAATTAAACAGGAATCATCAGATCAGCAGCCGAGAAGCTCAAGATGTCTGTTCAATATTCCTCTGCTCCGGCTTTGATAACCATGGTGTGTGGTTGTTTGTGCGTGTGTGTCACAGTGTGTGTGTGTGTGTGTGTGTGTCAGTGTGTGTCTTACACTGGTGTGTTTAGAGAAAAAACGACAGATGACTGATCATTCTGACTAAACTGATCCAAAATGGTCAGAAGGTGAGAGAAAGTGTTCAGATGGTTGTGTGCAGGGTGTGATAATGGAGATTGTGCCTAAGTGTGTGTGTGAGTGTGTTTTGTTTATAAGAGTGTGTGTCTGACACTTCCACCAGAGCCTAATGGCCAAACACACAACAGGGGCTGCAGCGGGCAAGTCTCTTCCATCATTGATTCTTCTATTAAGTTAATTAATATTTCACTCTGGTTTCCAAAGTGACGTGTTCACACAGCTTATATCGTCTGACCGACAGTCCCATAATCACACTTACACACAGCGATCATGAAAACAGAGAAGCAGCAGCAGCTGAAATCAGATGATCTTCAGTGTTTTTACAGTTCCTGAAGTGACTGCTCGATTCATCCGTTGGTCAGACAGCAGAAAATTCACTGGCAGCTGCTTTGATACGAATAAAACATCAATTATTGTCTAGTTCCTGCGGCTTAAATTGTGAGAGTGTGCTGCTTTTCCTTTGTCATGAAAATCTTTGAGTTTTGGACCATAGTTTGGACAAAACATGGAATTTTCCTACGTAACCTTGCACTGAACTTGTGATGGATGTTTTCTCTTTCTCTTTTGGTTTTTTGCAATTTTCTGCCATTTTGAAATCCAAAGGAAAAATTGATTCATCATAATCAAAAGAATCAGCTGATTAATATTTAATGAAAATTGGAAGTTACAGCCCTAATCTTCGCTTGTGTCATTGGAGGTGTGTGTGAGTGTGTGTGTGTGTGTGTTGGATACTGACACTGCTAATTAGGCTTCAGTCATGGACACAAGTCTAATGACAGTGATGTAGTGTTATCTCAGGGTTATGTGGATTCAAGTGTGTGTGTTTGACAGAGAGAGGAAAACAGGGAAATAACAGCAATAATATTTTTTTTCCCAGTTTATGAAAGTGGCGACACATTGGTGGCATGTTATTTAGACTACACACACACACACACACACACACAGAATATGCAGCAGTGCTGGAGGGGGACACACCCTGACTCTCTCTCTCTCTCTCTCAGTGTAATTCAGTTCAATAACTTTATTATGAACAATCCTGCCAAGGTAGTTTATTAAATTAAACACACACTAAACACTCCCTCTCTGTGAGATACTGTGAGCGTATTGTCTGGAGTAACAGGGCTCCATGTGTGATCCTCTCCTCTTCATCTTTCCCATAATATTAGATGACTGTCAGTTGGAGCATTTCCAGCAGATGGACATGGAAATCCTCTGGTTGACTCATCAGTACAAACAACGAGACATTGTCCTGCAAAAAAAAAAAAAGTCTGATTCATTCGAATCTGGTCAAAGGTGAAACAATTGTAAGAGCGAAGTCAAGTACGAGTCCCAGTGCACCACTGAGTCAGAACAGCTGTGAGAGTGAAGCAGGCAGACGTCTCTCCTGCTCGGCTGAATGTCTCTTTGACTCTCACACAGAGGACATTAGAGACGGCTCTGCACCACTTCGTCATTTCTAAAACCAGTTTCACATCATCGAGAATCTGCCACCACTGACACCAGTCTGTTAATGAGCCAATCATAAATCGATTTACATGTTTCTGTCTCATGAAGTCAAAACAACCTGACTCAGGTTCAGTTTTACATGCATGTAACATGTTCTCCTTTGCAGCCATGATGGATTCTTCCATGTGCAGCGCCGCTTTCTGCAAAGCTGAATTCAGTCTGTCCAGAACGCTGTCAGACTTAGTAATGAGACAGGAGACGCGTGTGAGCCTCGTGCTGATTTCTCTCCTCGGTGCTTCGTACATGTGCGGCACAGTTTTGTCATCTCATCTAATCTCATGTTAATTTCTCATGTCAGCTTTCGCTTGCATGATGCTTCTGCGAGTGTTTAATTAAATTTGTGTTCTTTACAGTTCCAGCAGGATTCGGCTCCTCACCAAAAAAAAAAAAATCATATTACACATTTTGCATGCAGCTGTTTCGCTCTTTACTTCCCCTGTGACACAGTGTAAAATAATGAGGTGAGATGCACGTTCTTACTGCAGTGTGACAAAGGACAGTGTAATGTAAAAATAACCTCTGTTAGGAAAGCATTGAATCAGGCTCATTAGACTCTTGACTTTGATAATGTTGATGAATGGATCCACAGATATAACAACAACCTGTTAGAGTTACTCCTATGTTTGAGGTAAAAATGTACAATGCTACAAGAGCTGGGAGCCGACACCTCACATATGAAGGCTATTTCAAACAACACACACAGATTTTATTAGTGTTGACAGGTATGACAGGTGATCTACTGTTAGTGCATGAAAGCATCATAAGAAGTGTAGTATTAGAATCATGGATTTTTGTTTGTAGATGGAGACAAGGGCAACAAGGACGGTAAACTCAGCAGAGAGGGCTGGAGGAGAGAACTTCATAAGAGTGAGATTACAGCGCACCAGAAACCTGGTGCGCACCACTTTTTTTTCGTTATTGTTGGTTCACACGTAATATCTACAGCTTATTTACCAATTCCAGTCCTGAAAGTGAAACTTGTTTAAAGTAATCTCAGCGACAAGGAAGGGCAGCAACTATATCAGAAAACAGGGTTAGGGTAACATATAGAATCCTTCAGCGCCACAAACTGGAAGGAAACACTCGGACCAGCTTGACTTAATCAGCCATGATGTTCAGTCAGAACTGCAGGATATTCAGCTAACAGACTGATGGCTGATGATAAAACTGTTCTGTCTTTGTGGAATTTCCATGATTTATTCATAAACTTGAAGAGCTCCACTCAAATTTATTTTACTTGTGTTTCTTTTGTGTTTAATTTAGGTTTTCTCTCACTGCATTTGGATGAGGTATTCATCATTGAAAAAGTGAAGTTTATCTACTTGGATTCTGTATCCATAGGAAATAGTGGCAGTACTGAGTGAAAATAGAAATATTACACGGAGATTAGAGACCCAGAATCTTCACATCTGACAAAAAGCAACTGCAGAGAAATTTAAAAAAGAGCAGAAAAAGAGTCATGAATGTATGTACAGGTGCTCATCATCTGCCAGGCTGAAGCTTTAAAACACACACAAATACACACACTCTCACAGGAAAGTGCAGGCGGCGCGGCTGCTCAATGTTATGCTAATCAGCCGTTTATAAATAGGATGCCAAATTATCAGACAGAAACAGGAAGTAACACGCAGGCATTCATACCTACACACATGCAATCAGAGTGCAGGGTCTGAGTGTTTATCAAACTACTGACGCCAGCTGTCTGTCAATAGCTGCTGCTGTTGCTAAGCTACCAGAATAGTCATAAATCACTATTTTTCTTGTTGTATTAGAAAAGCAGACATAACAAGTAGAAGCTGGTTATGTCATTCTGGTTGGTGTCATGTTGGAAACAGATGAAGCACAGCGGCTCCTCACCCAGGCATGCTGGGAGATTAAAACTATCCTCACACCAAGTGGCATCATGACTGAAAGCTGAAGGCAGCGTGTAAGTGCTGAAAGCAGCACCAGATTCTTGCCGAATGCTGGTTCGTATAAATCTTCTCTGTGGAATCCAATTACAAAGACCCAACTTCTCGCTTTAAATTCAAAGTTAATGCATCGTTTTAACTGGTGTACTGTTCTTCGTTTTGTTACCGTTTGATTGCATCCCAGTGTGTGTTCTTCATTTTCCAGCAGTGAGGAGTGAAGTGAGCACTCACTGTGTGCGTGAACAGGTAATTAGAGTTTATTTTCTCAGCTAATCTGCTGAAAGCCACGTGTAATGTCTGTAGCCATGGTGATGTTTAGTAAAGGCAAAAAAAAAATTGCAGCTTCAGGCTGTGGCTGTTAAAAATGAAGGCTGCCCTCTGGGCAGTTTCAGTAAGGTTGTTGTAGATAGCAAACGTGTTAAGTATTAGTGTTAAGTATTAGTGTTAAGTGAAGGTTTGGCGGTGCGCTGCACCACAAAACAGATGGAAGGCATTTAACGTTAAAGATGGCGACTGGGTTTGAAGTGTGAGGATGTCGCTGAAACGCGAGTTTGTCTTTGACAGACACTGCTTCCTAGTTTTACCAAACAACAGTAGAACCTACCTGTAAAATTTCATCTCATCACTTTGGTTGTAGAATGTTTCTGAGAGCCACAACGTGATTATGTGTGAACTGACTATGATTTGGTAGTAAAATGGATTTAGCTGCCGTGCGATCAAACGTAGTCCCTTCTGCAGATCAGCCGGGGGATTTCATCCTGTGTAGAAAACTTTATTTCACCCTCAAGGTTTCAGTATGCTTCAAACAGAGTGCTTGTCGAATCATGAAAACCAACAAAACTGAGAGGGGCTCCAATAATTTTTCTAACTCTCCAAACCCAACAATCTGATAAGGGTTTTAACTTCTGTCTCATTTTTCATTCTTCAGACAGCAACTTTAACCACTTTTCTTATGCACAGCAGAGTGGAACACCATCAGTGCCTTCACATCGATCACATCAGATCACATCGAGGCTACAAAGACAGGGATTGTTGGAAAAATATTGGGGAACCAGTGAGATGCACCCGGGGGGAGTTGTCTCACTGTGTGTGCTGTGTTTTTCCCTCTTTTGCCCTTGATTCAACTCTTCCTGGATAACCATGGATTAGATGGCAGAGAATTTTAGATTAGATGACAGACATATTTTCCCCAAAATATATAATCTGCATACCTCACCTCACTGTGTGGAGGTTATTTGAATCATTTTTACGTAAGGTAACATGATGAGCGCTGTTTCACAAACGAATGAGTCAGCGGCTCCCTATGGCTGAATGAATGTAACCGATATGGAAAACTATGAACTTTATAATGATAATGTAAAAGAAACTGTACTTAATATGGATCAGTTGTGTCTGGCCCTTTCCTGATTTGCCAAATCAGGTCGTTACAATGCTGATAAGATTCCACTGGATCTGGTTGGTGCATCCACAGTAAAACCTTTACACTGTGGGACTTTGTGCTGTCTGAGACAAAGGTTAACAGTCGTGGGAGAAACGTGAAAAAATCATTGGTCGTTAATCCAAAATGTGGTCGTAGATCGCACTGTGGGACAAAATCACGAAGACACGTCCACCAAACAGCAATTCAGACACTGTCGGAAATTTAGGACCAAATTCTCGTAGAGACAACACACCAGCCAATCAGAATACAACATGAAATGATGCAGAATACAGGCGACAATTTTGTAAATGCCTTTTCTGAATAAAGTTTACAGAACTTCTAATGCTATGAATGCTTTCTGCAGGCATTCATTTCAATTGTCGAGTCTGACACCAGGATTTCAGTAGGACCCCCTGCACTGTGTGACGCACTTTAAACTTACTCAGTCATTGTCGTCACACAGCCTAAGGGCACCTTAAGACCTGTTTCATTTGAAGCATACTGAGTCCCCTGAAGTAAGGAGGAGATCTCGTTTCACTCTGAAAGCAAACATCATTGGACTCTGAGGATAAACGTCTGAGAGAGACCTTATTTCACCCTGAGAATAAACTTACAGTCTGAAAACTGTCTGCATAACAGACCTCATTTCTGCTATCACAGATTTATTTTACTAAAGGAAAGAATTAAAAGAATTAATACTTCTAGCTGACATTACAGATATAATCTCTGTGTGTGTGTTTTTAGCAGAACATCCAAGAATGACTTTTCTGGCCTGTGGGTTAAAGCGGAAAGCTTACGATATGTGTGTGCCTGCGTGTTTTTGAGTGGTTTGCAAACAGAAGACATTACATGGATGAATGACCAGTAATCCATTCACTGACTGTGATTCAGACACACACACATGCAGCCTCCTCCAGGCTTAAAGCCAGATTAACCTGTAATATAAGCACTCAAACTCAGAGAGAGACGGGGGTGAACTGTGATTGTGATGTGTGATTTTGTTTAGTTGTGTTTCCTATTGCTCAGAGCGGACGGCCTCGCGTCTCATCAGACACTCATCAGAGGTGTCATTAAAATCAATTACAGATTTTATGCAGAGGGATTAAAGCTGATGATAAAGGCTGTTGTTTGAATAAAGCTTAATGAGATCACACTGTCAGTGTGGGCTAATACTAATCCACCAGTATAGCCAGCGCTTACACTGATACCTCTGATCATATGCTGCCAAGAATACATATTAACAGTCGCATTTCACCACAGTCAGGTTACTGAACATCTTCTGCACTGACTGTGCATGTTAAGTGAACAGCTATACAGTGGAGCTTAACACTGCCAATAAGATGTGAAGGCAGGAGTTGGTCTTTGAGGTTTTTATGGGAAACTGTGAAAACAGTATTGGAAAAAAATACAATAAATGCAGTGATAGTCTTTACACATGATCAGAAGATGAGATATCACTGACGAGAGTTTGACCAAAGATGTTGTAAACATGAGTTAGTACAGTGAGGGTTCCTCCTCCTGAGAGAAACATGGTATCACCAGTGAAAGATCAACATTTAATGGGAAATCTTGTACTATATTTGCCCAAATATAAGACAATATTTCGTTTTCTGGAAATTGGGTTTGAAAAGTCAAATATGTGTTCACAACATGTGAGTTCTTTTTGAATGTGGAGAGTACAAGTGGAACACAGTCTTCTACAGGGAGTGAATTATGGGTAGTTTGTAGGCTTAATGTTGCTGCTTAAACTGCTTAATGATCCTAGTAAGTGTTTTCCAAGTCCATTTATAGTTGGCCATTCAGAGTTAGTTTGCCTTAAAAGTGTGTTGTTAGCTCAGTTGAACCTGCAGAAATTTCTGAAGGCGCATGTGCTTTGGTACAACAGACCAAATAAATTCATGACGGCTGAAAACGAGTTTGTGTCTTCACTGCATAAATGAATCAGGGAGATGAATGTAC
This sequence comes from Toxotes lorentzi, assembly GCA_037833715.1. Lineage (NCBI taxonomy): Eukaryota > Metazoa > Chordata > Actinopteri > Toxotidae > Toxotes > Toxotes lorentzi. The sequence goes on along the minus strand of JBBMJY010000007.1, from coordinate 3,153,566 downwards.
CTGATGTAGCTTTGTGCTCCTGTACTATTCAAAATCTGTGCAGCTGAACCAGAGCCATTGTCTTTTTTTATTTCACACAGTCCCCTTCCTTGTCATAATCTGCTGCCTACATTACCCACAATGCCCCACCAGCAGCAGTTCAGTTGGAGATTTGGGTGTGTTATGGTACAGGAGGCTAATGTAGCCTCGCTAGCCTCAGTCAGATGAAGAGCAGGTTACAGAGGTCTGCTAAGATCACTTCTTTTAAACTCCAGATTTCTCTGCACTTCGGGCCTCTAGCAGAAAGTAACTGATGGAGGTGAAGCTGAGTGAAACTGCATTCTTCAGCTAATGTTTCAACTCCCATTTATTAATAATGAGCAGAAATCCAGACTCCATCAGAGGCAGCAAATGTCCGTTGTACCTAAGTCTGGCTCTCTTACAAAAAAGACCTCTTATCTCTGTGAATGCACATAGTTTCAACATACATACTGCTTTATTTTCATTTCTCTTTTAGGAGCACTGGTGAATTGTATACAAGTGTCTGACAAAAGTGTTTCCAAGAAACACTTGAGTGTTTTTTTTTTTCTTTGGCCTGTTTCTTGGACTTTATGTCTTCTACACTGTTCATTTACCATAAAGTCAACATTAAACCACTATGCAATGCATGTAGAGCAGAGCAGAGACGTGCCAGCACCATCTGGGAATATCATGTTATTAAAATGTAATTTCTTAAAGCAGCTTTGGTGCGGAGCTAATCCTCCGACTTGTATGATCTGTCGGTTAACTGTGAATGCAGCTGGTGCATCCACAGAATCCACATAGGCTTTGTCCAGTCTGTTGGATCTGAGCTTGACCAGAGTATTATTGGTCATTGCACTAGTGTGGTATCTAAGAGCACTAGCAGTTGTAGTAGCAGTTGTAGTAGTAGAAGCAGCAGCGGCAGTAATAGTCGTACATACTAGTCGTATGTTCATTCAGCCAGTGAGCATCTTTTCTCAGTTATATTTAAGTTTTTGAACCTTAAACATTTTGGTTTCTGAAACCAGGATTAACCTTCAGTTCAGGTTAGAGAAACCCAAATATGTTATCTGGAATACTTTGATAGAAACTTGAATATTAACACCTTATCCAGTAGTTTGACAGTTAGTAAAAAAACATATGATGTTAAAATACAGTAAGGATCTCCACAGTGAGATGAAAGTAAAATGTGGTAACAGAGGCGTGGAGGGTACACTGTCATTGCTCTTGCCTTTAGTTATTTTTGTCAAGGTGAAGTTAAATCCAGCAGATCAGTGAATGCATCAGTAAATGCAGGGTTTATTCTCCGACTCCTGCTGGTACAGAAATGGCAGAGAGTGTCTGAGGAGCCAAAACATGCGGAGCATAAACCTGGAAAATGTCAGAATAGACGATACAGGAAAATGAATAACTAGGTGTCTTTGTATTGAAGGTAAATGTCACATCCAGAATCTGACTTTAGACTCATGACCAGCAGACGACTGTACATACGAATACTGTTCTCTTGGTCTAAGTGTCCATTTAAGTCCATTCTAAGGACATATTCCTGCAGTCAGGGCTTTTTCCTGGATATAGTTCTAACCTTCAGTTTGTTATTGTCTCTTCACCAGACAAAGAGTAGAACAGATCAAAACTCTCTGCTTCACTGTGGTTTCTTGAAGCAGAGACATGCAAAAATGATTTGCAACAGCATTAAAATTTCTCTGTTATCGAATTCGTGCCCTGTTACATTATTCCTTCACATTTCAGTCAGTTTGTGCCGGCTCTGTAAACAAGCAAAAACTGAAATCGACCAAATATTATCCACTAGACTTGTAGTCACTCCCACTAACCATTTCCTGACAATAATGGAAGTGTTTGGATCAAACTGTGTCAGGTGGTGGCAATACAGATCTTACCTTAGTTCTTAGTCTTAGTCCTGTTCCTTTAAATAAGGCCTCAGTCCTGAGTCATGATGAGGAACCGTGGAGGGAGGAGCTACACATCAATTATTGAAGTGTGTGTGTGTGTGTGTGCAAGTGAGAGAGAGAGGGAGAGAGGGAGAGGGTCTCTCACCCCTTCTGTCATCAGGAACAATAAGATGCTGCTGAAGAGAGAGGCAGGGATTCCCTCCCTCCACCTCTCTCTTTGTCCCCCACTCACACACCCTGTGTCAAGAACAGTGCCAGGTGGGTGTGAAGAATGAAGTGTGTGTACGTGTGTTTATATGTGTGATTGTGTGTGTGGGATGTTGGGGTGACAGACAGGAACAGAGAGAGAGGGAGAGAGAGGCAGCTTAAGTGGATTAGACCTTATTACCCACCAGGGGACAAGTGACAGAGAGAGAGGTAGAAGGACTGAGAGAGAGACAGAGAAAGAGTGTTAAATAGATAAATACAAAGAAAGGATTTCCTCTCCTCCTCCTCCTCCTTTTGTCTCCTCCCTCCTTAAAAGCTTTCTAGTCTTTGAACAGCTGCAGCCATATGGTGTGTGTGTGTGGTGTGTGTGTGTGTGTGTGTGTGTGTGTGTGTGTGTGTGTGTGTGTGTGTGTGTGTTAGTGTAATGAGCATCCGTTTTGGGTATAATCGATCACAAAGACATTTTACAGACATGTATGTGAGTGTGTGTGTTACTAGCTGATTAGTGGTGCTAGCTAATAGACCTTGATGTTATTAACTGCTGTGGGCAGGTGTTTGCCTTTGTCTGTGTGTGTGTGTGTGTGTGTGTGTGTGTGTGTGTGTGTGTGTGTGTGTGTGTGTGTGTGTGTGTGTGAGAGAGAG
>JBBMJY010000007.1:3091716-3141829 GCA_037833715.1 Toxotes lorentzi | reverse complement strand
ACACACACACACACACACACACACACACACACACACACACACACACACACACACACACACACACACACACATATGCAGTTTATGTACATATGTACATGCAAGCACATACAAATAACCCAAGGTCTTCCTTAGTTTCCTTAGTAGGTGAAAGTATTTTGTTCTCATGGCCTTCAGCCAGAGTTAACAGCAGCCTTGAGTCTTTAATAGGAGGAAAAGCTCATTGTTATTGCTGTGGAAACAGCAGGGAGAGTCTCATAGTAAGTCAATTATCCAGAAATGAGGAGTGAGTAGTTAAACTGGACCGAGGAGAGAGACATAGATACACAGACAGACAGTCTCTCTCTAATAACTGCGTTCTATTGTTTTTTTTTTTCTTCCAGCAACTGTCCCTTTATGAGAAGAAGCTTCCCTATGGAGAATACATCATCTGCACGATGCCTAGCAAGCACTTAACTGTTACAAGCTCTCTCTTTCTCTGTAAGAGTTTTTGTATGTGTGTGTGAGTTCGAGTGTGTGGTTGTGAGAGAGCAGTGTGTGGTTTGTGTTGGAAGAGTAATGGATGTGGTTTTCCTCTGCAGGGGAAACTGAAGCTGAGGCCATTAAAGTGTGTGTGTATGTGTGTGAGACAGATTCACATAGGAAACATACTGTATTCACGCCGCACTGTTAAAGAATATATGCAGGTAATATGTTAAAATAATGAGACAGAAATGAATTATTCATATTCAGCGTGATACTGTGAGTTGAGGTGAAGCAACACTGAAAAGTTGAGTGTAACACGTCATGTTGACGTTATACAACCACTGACTGCTGCTACAGTCCGGACTCAGTCCGTCCAAGTCTGGGTCAGTTGCTGCTGACAAGTCGGGAGATCAAATTATCAGAATGTGTCGTGATGTTCAGTGGTGGAATGTAAAGTACTTTTACTCAAGTACTTCATGCTACTTCATTCTCAACTGCATTTCAGAGGGAAATCCACTGCGTGGATTTGACAGCTTTAGTTCGTAGTTTCTTTAGAAATCGCTATGTTATAAATTAAACAGAATGTAAAAGTACAGCGGATAAGATTGATCAGCTGACTGATTGAAAATTAATTTCCAACTATTTCCATAAACGTAAGCAAAAACAAATAACCATAACTAATTTTTCATTCAGAAATTACAAACATTTTCTAGTCCCAGCCCAACAAAAGTGAGGATTTGCTGCCTTTCATTTCATTCATTTTTTTTTAGTAGCTGCTCGTCTTCTGCTATTCAGACGTCCTGCAGTCTTAATGAAATGACTTGCTGCTCCTTTTCTTTAATTAAAAAAAAAAAAAAAGAAACTAACAGGAAACAGCCAGCTAACAGAGAAACAGTGCTGTGTGCTGTGAATGAGTGTCATCATTTTATAATGAAATTCTTCCCGGTTTAAAGGCACACAGTGGAGTCTTTTTGACACTAGTAGCACTGTCAAATGTTTTTATGTACTGGTCCCTGTTTTGCTTGTGTCACATGCACAGGGACACACAAGCATCTGGGCGACGCAGTGCAATTTCCATGAAGTTCACTCACCATTAGCTCTGTCTGCAGAGTTTACAGTTCATGTCTCTTCACCATTTCATGCTATTTTTATTATTTACCTCCTTTTCTTTGATTTTTTTTCCTGTGCAGTTTGAAAAAATGAAATTAGCAAAGCAAATTTATCATTGATGAATATCCAGTTATGCTTTGGTCAGGTAAAAGAACTGTTTGAAATGTTGCCTAGCAACAGAACTCAATTGCTTGTCCATGTGTGTCCACTGCCTCTGCCTTGATGTTCAGTATGCACTCCTTTGCACAGATTAAAACATCTGTGTATGAAGGTGAAGGTCAGTCTGTGTGTGATGTCTGTGTTTTGTAGTTCTGCCCACATTGAGATTTAAATATGCAAATGAGACAGGTGGAGCTGGAAGACTCAACAAACCTGGCGTGTTCAAGGTCAAGGGTAACGATGCTGCTGTCGGGAATCTCCCTGTTCTTCCTTTGCCGGGAAAGGGATTGTCTGTAGCTTTTTGCTGTGCTCGCTTGGAATTATGGGAAGAGGTAAAACTGACATTTCAACCACCTCCAGATGCGCTCTGGCCAGTCCAGTAGTTTCCTGAATGCAGTGCGATGCATTGATTTACATTTTTCCTTACGCAGACAAGACATCTGAACACAGATTGCATGTTGAATCAAGGCATGTAAGGGGCAGAGCTCGCACATAGCAAAGCACAATGCCAAGATGTTTAATACAGCTCTTGTTCCATTTAACAGGGAACATGGGAATTTTGCTGTAGTGACTTCCATGTTTATATTGTTGAATTCTTTCTGATTGACATCTCTCTTGGTAAAAACAGCAATGTAAAAATTCTCCAATTCAAATAAAAGTCCCACGTAAGTGAAAGTGCAAAAATATATAATCAACAAAATGTGCCAAACGTAAAAGTATGTGTTTGTGACTGATATTATTATATTATTATTATTATTATTGTTGTTGTTGTTGTTTTATATAGTTTCTAAACCTATGGTTAAAAAGTAACTACCGTCTACAGCTGTCATAAAAAAACACAATAATTCTCTCTAAAATGTGGAAGGAGAATAAATTGTATAAATGTAATAAATAAATTAAATACTTTTCACCACTGTACTGTAAGACCTTAATAAAGACTCAAACACAAATGTACAGTAGTAAGAGATACAGACAGCTGACGCAACCCAATCCTCACAGTTAACACATGCTTACGAGATTGGATGACAAGTGTCTCTTTGATCAGGCGGTTGTTCCCCACGCCAGCGTCGTTGATTGGTGAATGGATGATAATAGCGAAGTTGAAGCCTCATGGTTTTCACCATTCGCAGCCATTAATCCAAGAATACTGGACAGTGTTACTTTGAATCCTTATAGCATGGAAGCTAAGCAACATTGAATTTTGATAGACCCCAGCCCCTGTCTCCGTGGTAACACGAGGTCCAGCAGCCGGTTGTCGAAGCAGCTGTTGCTAGGGTGCAGACGGGCTCACCTGTTCCCTTCTAATGACATTTAGGCGCACACATGACCTGGGTGTGTGTGTGTATGGATGAATGTGTCACATGTTATGACCTCTCACATACCTGACGGTCTGGTTTTACATAAAGCTGTTAAACTGAGCTTTTTGATTGTCATTCAAAACCACTAGATAGAGCAAACACACACACACACACACACACACACACACACACACACACACACACACACACACAGGCTCTCATTCCCAGATACATTAGGCTCCTGTGACCTTTTGAATTTGGCTACAGTTGTGCCGATCTGGGAAATGAGCCTCTCTCCGTAGATAAATTACCAGTATGTGCGTCATATTTGTTGTGATTTATTCGGCCTTAATAACTGTAACGGGTGTCTGTTGGCCGTCTGAGCATCCTGAGTGTCACCTTCACAGTCTGATGACAAGCTTGTATCTCTCACGAGGTGTTCTAACGTGCTGTTACAAAGCTTAAAACTGGAACCATCTGACTGCCGGTCTCACTCCCGCTGCATTGTGGGTACATTTCAGTGATGCTAGCAGTAATTTCCTGCGCTGCGTCTGCCATTTCATGTGTGTACTGGTGGGGGTAGCAGTGTTAATGGTTCCAGCAGGATTGCATGTTGACCTTTAACATCTACACGTCTGGAAACGTTGAACACCAGCTATGTCTCTCTGCATGTGTGTGTGTGTGTGTGTGTGTGTGTGTGACCTTACCCCTGTAGTTTGTCATAAGAATAGACATATCATAGATAAAACAGATCTCACACGAACACCACTAGCAGTGACATGACTTCCTGACTGTGTGACCTGTGTGACAAAAGAAGCACACTGCACACAACAGAATACATTCATGGTTGTATGTTCATATTCCCATAGTGTGAGAATAATTGTTTCTGTAATGTTCTGGCTCCTGTTTTGGAGCTGGTTGGCTCGGAGATGAAGGTTGGGGTTCAGGCTGGAGGTGATCCCATCTGACATTCGGCGACAGGCAGGTTACTGCACCCTGGACAGGTTATCAGTCCATCACAGGCCTGACACATACAGACAGACAATCATTCACACTCACACTGACACAGGCACAAGGAGAGCTGTGAGCCGACAGTTCTAACCACTGTGCCGACATTTTGTGTTATTTTTGTGAAATTTAATTAAAAATATTCCAAATTTACAGTAATGTTATTTACATTTTCAGGATGGATATAGGATCATACTCCATATTGGGCCGACCTCTTTTACTCTTCTCTCTAAATGGATATTAGTGTATTAGCAAGTTAACATTAGTTTTGTCAGTTGGTTCAGTTCTCCATGCACATCGATAAATACTTCTGCAAGTCGTTGGAAGAGTTAAGAGGTAACCATAGCAACCAGTTGGCGACACACATCAAACAAATGGAATACGCTGTTGATCTAAGACCCATACATACACACGCACACATACACAAACTTCACAGGGACAAAACATTAGAGCAACATTGATTTCCACCAACAAATGAAAAAAACATGAGCGTTCTCTGAAGACGTGTGTGTGTGTGTGTGTGTGTGTGTGTGTGTGTGTGTGTGTGTGTGTGTGTGTGTGAGTGAGCGTGAGCGGCTGGGTTTGGTCACAGTGGTTTTTGTGTAGCTTTACTCCTTTGAAACACTGTAAGGCACTAAATCAGTGATATATCACAGACACTGTGTGTGTGCGTGTGTGTGTGTGCATGTGTGTGTGTGTGTGTTTCAGTGTGTTTCACTGTGATCACTTGTGGGAAACGCTACACTGCTTCTCTTTACATTAACTTTCTGATTTTGTTTTTTAAGTATTCTTAGCAGTTGTTGGATTTCATATCTCACGTGTGAAACATTATGCTGCAATATGTGCGTTTCATATCTTCAGCTATAATTATTGTGCAAAGAGCTGTGGAAGGAGCTGACTTCACACTCTGAAAAGTGCTTCAGAGAGTCAGTGGATAAATAGGAAGTTGTGCAGTCTGTCTTAAAATGTCAAACCTAACTGGTCTGTACTGTTTAACTCAGGATACACATGGAATATAATGATCTCCAGAAGGAACTAGCATACTGCTAGCATAACAACAGATAACGGATGTCTTTCTCCATCAGAGAGGACCATACTTTGAAATGGGGCTGATGGAAAACTTCTGAATGTATTCACCTCACCTGCTTTACCGTATCTACCTTTATACTGTCTGTGAGAAAAGGTTAGCAAGTCATCACCTGTTGGTTTAAAACTGCTCTGCTGTAGTGTGTCTGCATGCAGAGGCTGGGTTCCTTCGTGTGTGTGTTGACTGAAGTAGGATTAAGTTGAATTCATTACTTTCATCCTTGCTAGCATGTAAATGAGGTCAGGCACAGAGAAAAAGCTTTTCAGGGCAGTCACAGTCATTCATGGTGATTAGAAGTTTATTCACTCAGTGTTTTTATGCTAACAAGCTGATGCAGAACGCCGGGCACAGCCGGCTGTTTCCTGTCTTTGCTTAGCAACGCTTGCTTAGTCTTAGTGCCTAAAAATCAGAAATTGCACTGGATACATTTCTCTCTGATGGTAGTGCAGTTTTTTTTCCATTTCCTCAGTTTTTCTGTGTTTTGTCCTGCATGAAGACAAAATAGTAACCGTGCTCCATGTTGCTACCTGAAACATAACCTATATTCTAATACAGACAGCTGCCAACAGGGAGATAATGCTGAAACGGAGAGTCTCAGTTATTCCTGCTGCTCTTTTTCAAACAGTAGCATTATAGTTCTTTGAAGAAGGTGTGCAACCCATGTCTCAGACATTTCAAACATCACTGTGCAGTTTATTCAGTTTGTTGGTGGACAGGTTAGCAGCTTTTGGCTAACAAATTAGCAAGATGGCTGTTGGTGCTGCTCACATGTAATAAGCATGTTTCATCTCAATCACAAAAGCTCGGATTATAAACACAGGTTATTAAGAAATAGTCTTATTCCTGTTCGTGAAACTTGATGGCTTGGATGACATTAACACATAATAATATTTAGCTTGTTCTCTAGATTTTCTGTGATCTGTGACTCCTGTTACAAATCGCTGCTGAAGAATCCATTTTACCATGTGACAGTGCTATCAGTTAGCTTAGGTTCCGTTTATGCAAAACTACAAACTAGTTTTTACAGTTACAGTTGCTACGATAGTAACCACATGCTAAAGATTATGGAGTGGTCAAGGCCATGCTTTAAAAAGATACCAACAATGACTCACTGTAGGAAACAGGAAACAAGCAGCTCTTTGTCGCTCTATATTAACATCACCTGACTTCCTCCTTTGCTCCCAATGGACAAGAGTCATAATTCCTGCAGCTGCGAGGGGTTTTGTCAGTTGATCCACTGATCGTTTTTCCTCAGGAGGACAGTATTGGATCACCGCCTACGTTGCAAACTCATTTTGCAATTCAAATATTTAGGTCTGGGTTTTTGCCCCCCTGAGGGCTGTTTCTCTAAAAAAGGGAAATAACTGATGAAACCAGGGAGCTAGGAGGTGATCTCATCTTCCTACATTGCTAGAAAGCCACCGAATTACATTCATGAAAAGTAGCAACAGGAGGTGTGGACGACATGACAGTGACCCACAAAAATAACCTTTAAACTGACTTATATTTCTTTGATTATTGTGAAAACTGTTAATTGCTCTGAGCACGTGCTGAAGCAGCTTCCATGTCAGCTGGGGATGACGTCACGTCTCATGTCCGGCCTCGAAACCATATTTCAACAGTTTTGATAATTTAATAATCACTTGAACAGTTTATTAAAGGTAGATTCCAAAAGATTTGCTAGTCAAACATTGTTAAATTGAACAATTCCTGCTTTTGTCCGTTTCATATCATTATGAATGAACACAGTCAGAGACTGGCTGACTTGTTTTAAAACGTCCTCCTGCTGATATCACATTAGTGCTGCCTAGTGAAGTTGCTGGTACCACTGGTACTCAGGGCTTTAATGCTGGACCTGCTGTTTCAGCTACCAGACTCATTTGGTCTGATAATTGCTGGTGGAATTAAATCTCTCTCTCTCTTGTATGGATGATGGGGAGTTCAGTAAACACATGCAAACACAAAAACTCACACACAGAAGTCTTCTTGAGTATGTCAAGTCAGTTTAGTGGCCCCAAGTTATTTAGTCTCGTGTGTTTAACAGCCATATGCTGCAGTAGTCACCGCTACTGTATAAACACACACCGTATATGTGTTTATGTGGTGAACATCTCTGATGAAGAAAACTTATGTCGGATCAAAAGTGTGAGTGCGTCTGCGTGAGAGAGAAGAATAGGAAAGAGAACAACAAGTAAAGATAAGAACAAGACATGCTCGACATTTATTTTAATGCTTGAGAGCCAGACTGGGTTTAGTTTTAAAGCTTTAAAAGGTATTTGGATACTTTGACCACACAGTTGTTCAACATGATGCTGATGAAAAGTGTTTTGTGAGTGAGAGATGGGGTGATAGAGAGAAGGACCGAGACAGCAGCACAGAGATGAAAGGATAGACAATATGTTCTTTCTTTTTGTTCTTTCTCCCTGTTTCCCTTTGGCAGCCCACCGCCTGCTTGATGTAACAACCTCTGCTGTCTTACTATCACAAGAATGAAAAAATTAATCAAATTTCAGACCTAGAGGCTGTTTTCCTGCTGTTTTCACCAAAGTGATCCAATCAGAGTTTTGTTGGCAGGATTAGGGAAGGGAATGTCATTTTTATTTGCCAAAGACTGAGAAAGGCAAACGAAGTGCCACAAAAATTGTGACAAGCTTTTATAGGTTGTGGCAACAGGAAATAGACAGGATGGATGTGTCATTTGCCACAGTTTGGTTAGGGGAAAAGAACAAAATCTCCCAAACAGAAATCAAGTAACATGAACACAATGTGAATAATGAAGTGAAATAAGTTTTAGTTCAGTCTGATTATCAGGCCAGGATTTACTTTGATGACCAGATGGATGTATCCATGGGGTAGTTGCCTCGCTGTTTTTTTATTACATATTCAGAAACTGAGTTTTGCTAAAGTCTTTTCCACTTTCTTGATTTGACCACTTGTGTGTCTCTTAGTCTTTTTCCTCGTTTTCCTCACAAACCAAAAACCACGGTCAGAACATGTAACATGAGTCCCTGTTTTTGTGCTGCTGTTGCCCTGTGCTTTTCTCAAAGATAAAATACAATTTCTCCTTGCAGTGTTTTGAACTGACATCCCACTAAAATGCACAGAAAACTGTCTAAATTAACTTTATTGAGTCATCTTTTACATTAACCTTGCTAGTATTGAAAACACCCCTTGGAGCGGTTTCAAAATAAAGGCCCATTGCACCGTTTACCCCAGAAGACATTTATTATGAAGCATATTCAAGAAGTGATGAGTTAATATCAACTGCAGCTGCATCCGTCAGCATTATTTTATAGCAACAAATGAACACAGCAGAGCATCATGGGGCTCCTGCTGTTACAGAGCTGTGTGAGTGACTGAATGGCTGCTGGGAGAGCGTGATAAGTAAAACAAAATTATGCACAGCTGTGGTGCTGAAAGTTCAGGCTGAATATATGTAGTGAAAACATTGTCATTAGTACTTGGTACTATTGTACAATTTACAATAAACTAACAATTAAAACTTATGTGTAGACAGTGTTTAGTTTATAGTCTAATGTTTGTCATTAGCAGTGGAGGTACATCCTGACTCTTATAGATTTGTCCTAAAGAAGGGAACATACAACACAATCAGAGCTTGACTGAACCATGACATCTGAATTTTCACATTGTGGACAGTCAGCATTGCTCTGTGAGAGACAGTTTAGGTCAGCATGGACTGTCAGCAGGAAAGCTGTAAGCTTGTAGTTTGCAGGATTTGAGGACTGAAATCTTTCACCACCTGACTAAGCCTCAGTGCAGCCTGAGCCACAAGGATTCAGTCAGACATGTTTGTTTTCTGAAGTTGATCCTGTATTTGAAAATGGATGATGAAGGGACAACAAGTTGTTCAATTAAATGTCTTTCCACATTTGGGTAGAACTGTCAAAATCTTTGAAATGCATTCAGATCTGTGACACCCACACGGTCATGGAAATCTCTCTCTATCTTCCATCTTTCTCTGCGTCCCTCTTTTTCTCTCACACATTGTGGGGACTGTCCTGGGGACAAAACTGATCCCCACAACGTAAACCATATATAGTGTCAATGCAGTGTCTCCCTAAGTGGCAAAAACAAGCCTCCAAAATGACCATAAAGTTGAAACAACACCTCTTTGATAATGTTCATCCTTATCATCTTCACGATTGTTGTATTTACTGCAGGACTTTTGGGTCCGACTGTAGTGGTTTCAGCTGGATGCGGTGTAGTTACATTTACAGTACATACAGGATAAAGCTGAGGAGTGTTAGAAAGACCTGAGGCCTCCTTGATGGCCTGTGATGAAGCTTCGCCATGTGCTTTGCACGACCCCATTGTGCGTCTTTATGGTTCCAAACAGGAACCAAACCTCTACTGGTGAGCAGAGAAAACGGCAGAACCACAGCCAAACTCTGACTCACCATCACTTTCCTGTCAAAGACAAGATGAAAACCACGGCCCAGAAGAAAAGTCAAGTGTGTGTGTGTTTGTGCGTTTTTGTCCAGACAAGACTGACAGCTTCCTGTGTGTTGAAATGACAAAAGCTGTTTCCTCCTCACAGTAATGGACAAACGAGTCTCACTCACTCACCCACCCGTCTCCACCCCCATATACACACACACACACGCAACACACACACACACACACACACACACACACGCACACACACCCTTCCTCTGCTGTATGTTTTATGCTGTTGGACAAAAAGCTGTGGATGTTGGCAGCAGACTCTCTTCTCTCTGTTCTTCCCTTTATTTCCTGTAGCACAAATTGTTTTTCTATGTAAATCATTTGTATTTTAATATAAAGACTGAAACACAGACTCAGCTTCACGGTGTCTCCTTCACGGAGGAACACTGTGAAAGTGTCCTTTAGAAGAAACCACAAGCTTAGACAGCTTGTTGTGGTTTTTTAAATCATTCTTTCCATTATCAGTCAAAGTGAACAGACAGTTGATGTTGATTTGTTTCTCAATAGAGCTTACTGTGACTGTGTCTCCTGCTAACACCTCCCACTGAAATGGGAGGATGCTTTTAAGAAAATACTTTGTTCCTGATTACATGTAGAAACTGTTGGGTTAAAATCCAGTTCAGTTTGCATCAGAGTGACATCTCAAGGAACCAAATGTGACGTGATTTGATTTGAATTTTGGGAAAAGAGGAATGAAAGATGTGATCACATTTAGGGCAGATACACTGCAGATGCACTGGGACCAGTGGTTTAGCATGTTTTATCCTATTTACTACAACAATCACAGCTAAACATTTTCCAAACCATGCTGTATGCTTTTTTATTTATTATCCTAGATGTATTATTATGTTCATTCATTTCTTTATGGTGTGGTAACATTAGCAGACTTTTGTAACTTTTGTAACTTGTCGCTTGAGTCGTGTAACTCCATCTCCCCTTATATCATTTCAAAAAACATAAAACAGATTTGTGTTTGTGCCGCTGTTTTAAAACATGAAACTGACGTTTCAAATGGAGCGATAGATTCAATCAGAGCTGCTGTCTCTTTCTTCTCTTTCTCTCTGTGTCCTCAGATAGATTTTGCCGACTTAGCGTTCTCACTGTGGAATGTACTTGGAATTTGTGTGTGTGTGTTGCAGCCAGGACAGTGTATCACATGCACATACACACAGCAGGACATGGACATTTGGGCTTGTTTTCTACTGAGAGAGGGAGAGAGGTGAGGGGGTAGAGAGGGCATTAATAAAAATGAGAGAGCGAGAGATTTCATAACATGACAGACGGATGACCAGATGAACAGAGAGGGAAAGAAAGAGGACAAGACCAAGGGACTGAAATCATGAAGAAATGAAGATTACAAAGGGTGGAAGGATGGCGATGAACTGAATTTGTTCTTATTTAACCACATGCTGTGCACACATGATTCTGTAGAGTGACTGGAAACATACTTCTACTGCTGCTTCTACTCAACTGTTAGAAAACAATTTACAAAGGCATAAAATACTTACCATGCCAACAACAACGTTACTGCATATTAAAGGCAGAAGAACCAGATATACTATAATAAAGTTAGATTTCTGTGTGTTTATGTGTGTGTGTGTATGTTCTTTCTTACAGGAATGTTGATCTGATAATGGGATTAATGCTAAAAGCTGAAAGCTCCACTGACTGTTTCTCTCTCTCTGTTGCTCTCAGGGTCACTGAGGACCGAAGGCATCAAGGCATCTGATGTACTTCCTGTGCTGAAGGAGAAAGTTGCCTTTGTGTCAGGTGAGCGTCAGTCTGTGTTGAAGTTAAATCACTGGTCTCTGTTACACCAGCTCTTATAACTCAATGCAGTCTCTCATTCAGCATTTCCTTCATCGGCCTTGATCCGAGTTGGTGGGGTTTACTCTGCATATTCTAAGATAAATCAACATCCATGATTCCACTTGATACTTTCGCGATTTTAACACAAAGTTCATTTAGTGAGTATAGAAAAAATTACAGCTCCCATGAAAAACTACAAGCATGGCAGCACAGGTACTTATGTCTCGGTTTTGTCCGAACACATAAAACTTCTGATGTGATTTTGATTGAGCTGTGTGAGGATGTTTTGTTAATATGGCCTCAGATCTCCATACTTGTCAGTCCCTCCCCACCAATGATCTGGGGACTCCTTTGTCAAACTGCTCAAGGTCAATGGCATCATCCAAGACAGTGAGAAGTCTGCATACAGATGGGAGGTTGAACAGTTTGCCCTCTAGTGTAGTCTAAACAACTTTGAAGCTTAACACTCTTAAAACTGTGGATATGACAGAGGCCTTCAGTAAGAGCCCCCCCGCAGAGATCCCATTTACCACACTCAGTAGCACTGTGACAGCCATGGAAACCTTCAGGACTGCTGCAGAAAAGATCATTGATGTGGACCAGGAACCGCTCACCTCCCGAGTCAGGAAACAGGAAGGGAAAATCATCACAGGCCCTTCACACCCTAAACATGACTTATGTGAATTTCTCCCCCCTGGCCGGCGCTGCGTATCACTGTGGGCCAAAACAAGCAGACATGAACATTTTCACTCCACAGGCCATCTCACGCGCAAACACTCAGCCATGTGATGCATTTTGAGTCTGAACAAACAAGATGTAACATCACATTACCTTGGATGTTAACCACCAGACCCTGCTCAACATAATCTCTGCTCTGATCCAGAGTCTGGTCTGACCTGGTCACTTGGAACCGCTTAAACCCACGAAGACCCATGAAAATGTTTTTAACATGTTTTTATGCCATTTTATGTAAAAATTGTAGCTGAAATGACAGAAAATTAAAAATACCAAACATTCCTTTGCTCCAGCTTCTTAATTGTGATGGTTTGTTGCTTTTTTTTTTTAAACTGTAAACTGATCTTTTTCGGGTTTGGGACAGTGAAGACATGGACTTAATCTTTTGGAACAGACATGTTTCATTATCTGTAACGTTTTATAGGCCAAAACATTAATCAATTAATAAAAAAGGAAACATTCATTTTAATCTGCTGACTGAGTAAGGGATTATTAATGCATTTGTTAACAACTAACAAAGTGGAGCAAGTGACAATACAATAGAACACAGTTGGGATGATGTAACATATGTCTTCATATGTGAAATTATAAAAAAACTTCTAATGAACTCTTAAAATGATGTTGTGTCCACTTAAAAGTACATTATATTAAATTTTGGCACATATAAGCATTAAGTTCTGGCACTATAGCACAATATATAGCTGTTTTTCATTATTTTATCAGTTGTGGCACTGTCTGAGTACTGCCTCTTCCTTTCTTTCTGTATTGTAATAATGTGTACCAGTGAAAAAGTAACTCTAGAGTAGAACGTGAAAATGGGAGAGAGACCTAGAGAAAACGAAGGGAGAAGGGAGAGAGAGAGAGCATGTAAAAGAACGGGTGCCAACAAAAATCTGTCATCAAGATTCCTCCTTAGATTACAGCAGCCTACTTCCTCCCAAATCACACACTCAGACACACACACACAGGCCGATTTTCCACGTCTGAGTAGCAGTTTCATAAACAGTGTGATTTGTGTTTCCTACATTAATCTAACCAGAACATCTCCACACACATAATTCATCACGGAGAGGGAGAGAGAGCGTTTGCATTACGGATGGGCTTCGGAGGCTTTGGAAAGTCTGTTCACTCGCAGATGTGACTGTGATGGGACTAATGTTACCGGTACAGAGACATTAATGCTATTAGAGTAGAATAATGTGCAGAATAACACTGAGATGGTCTGTTTGGTGATAATGAAGTGATAGTGGTTGCAGTGTACGGTAATATCTGCTCTGTAAAAATAGTTCTCTAATGGTTTCTTCATTGATTTTGTGTCTTATATTTTTTGTTTAATGCTTGGAGAAGAGAAAATAATTTTCTTGCATGTGATACTGCTGTACCAGGAGTCCTGTACTAAATAGATAATACTGCTTCTACCACTTCTACAACTTCTGCCACAACTACTGCTATTGCCACCACAGCTGGTACTGCTGCTACTATTACTACTACCACAACAATTACTGCCACTATTACTGCTGCTGCTGCTACTACATCTATAATTTATACCACTACTACTGCTACTGACACCACTACTGCTCCTTCTGCTGCTACTGCCGTTACTACTACAACTACTACAACCAGCACTACCGCTACCTCTGTTACTGTTACTTTACTGTTGTTTACTACTGCCACTTCTACGGTTGCTACCTGTGTTGGTCCTCAGTGTGGGATTTATTGACAATAAAGGGATTTACCTTTTAAAAACTACATATGTGGCAACATTAAACATCATACTAATCATGTGTTTGCTTGTGTAAGTACAGGTGGGCGAGATAAAAGAGGAGGACCAATCCTGACGTTTCCTGCCAGGAGTAACCACGACCGAATAAAACAAGAAGACCTGAGGAGGCTGGTAACCTACCTGTCTACTGTTCCCAGGTACACACACGCCCATCACACAATAACACACAAACATATAAGTAGCATGTGCATACTTTATTTCAGTTATTATCTATCGTCAGTTTTCAAATTTATCTTCTTATTCACAGTTTTGCTTCAGCACATTGACTTACTGTGTACTAAGCTTAAGTGTGACAGATACTAGAAGGTGAGGTGAGGATGGAGTGCATGTGGAGTGTTTCAGTGCTGGAGTCAAACGCTCCTTTCTTCTGCATCACAGAAAGCAGTTGGAGAGCAGCGTTTGATTTGCATCAGCATGAAAGCTGCAGTGTTTGCAGCAGACAGCAGCGAGTCTGTCACACTCAACTCAAAGTCCATTTATTCCAGCAGCCCCTCGTCGCAGTCTGAGGACGTTACCAGAGTGAGCTGGTCTAGAGAAAACTGATTCATAATCAGTCTCAGACCAGTCCCTGTGACTCCCTAAATATGTCAGTTTTTAACACAGATTAGTGGCGTCAAAGCAGGTCCTTTACTGAGGATTGTTGTGAAAGGAGATTAGCCTGAGATCATCTGTAGCATTGGCTTTGTGTCATCCCAGCCAGCAGAAATAGCTGCTGCGGTGAAAATGGTGAGAAGTCTGGCTAAACACAAAAACAATATCTTCAGCACTTTTCCTTTCAAACTCACTCCACTGTGAGCAAGCTCTTTGTAAACACCGTGAGTGTGTTTCCATGCATGTTATGTTTAGAATATTCAAAGATTATTTTAGAGCAAGTAATTGGAATTGGTGAGTTGCAGAGGCGACAGAAATGGTAGATGCTAAAATGTGTCAGTGAGCATTTAGCAACTTAGATTTTTTTTCTTCTCTTTTTTTTTGTTCAAATACAGATTATGATCGTGGTACCTTGCAGCTCTGAGCTGGAACCATTTTTAAAACCTCTTGGTGGTGCCTTCAAGGGCACTCTGACATTAAGAATTGATAGTCATCTGTTAAAAGGCACTGCATTAATAAGCTGTGTTATAAGAACAAAAAATTGTTGAATGTGAAATGTGTAAATAAGGAGGAGGCTTTTAATAGCTGACTAAATGGTGTACTTGAATGCAACAACAGGGAGAGTTTTCGATCTAGTCTGTGCTTGCAGCTGCATTGAGTCACTGATGTGAATGTTAATGCAGTTACCTGGCTGATTAGGACACACTGTGACACACTGTGATTGGACCGAAGTAGCCCAAAATCTGTTTTATCATTCGATCCCTATCAGCCCCGCTCTGCTTCCTCCTGCTAATCGAGCTGCTGTTTCCATGGCAACAAGTGGAGTTTGTGCTTCCCTGAGGCAGATTTTAATGGATGTGCTGTAGTTGAATTTATATTAATAGAGTCTGCGTGTGAGTGTATGTGGAGGTGAGGTAATTTCAGTATATTTTTACCCTCCAATCAGCGACAGCTGAATTTAAGGCCCGGTGTACTCCAGCATGCACAGGTGGCACTGGTTTCTGAGCAGCTACTGGCAAACTCACCACTCTGCTTCCTTGTAGATCAGTATAGACCACTGCATAGACTGGTTCACTTTAAGTTTCCTTCAGTCTGAGAAGGAACACCAAGATTAATTAATTTCTCTGCTTAGGATTTTCAGGCTAATCACCCTACCTTCTTCATTGTCTTCCTCTCTGCTCCCTCTCTTTCCCTTCTTTCTTCTGCATCTCTGCTCTCCATCTTGTGTCTCCTGTCAGCGAGGACGTATGTAAACGTGGTTTTACTGTCATCATCGACATGCGTGGGTCTAAGTGGGAACTGATCAAGCCTCTGCTGAAGACACTGCAGGAGTTTTTCCCAGCTGAGATCTGTGTGGCGCTCATCATCAAACCGGACAACTTCTGGCAGAAACAGAAAACAAACTTTGGCAGTGCAAAGTTTTCCTTTGAGGTAAGTTTTCCTTTGAGTGTGAGTGTTTGCACCCCTTACTTTAGTATTTCACTTCACTGCTAAAAACATGTATTTATAACATTTCTCTTGAATTTCTGTATGTGTGTACTAGACCAGCATGGTATCAGTTGAAGGTCTGGCCAAACTGGTGGATCCCTCCCAGCTGACGGACGACTTTGAGGGCTCTTTGGACTACAACCATGAGGAGTGGATGGAGCTGAGAGTCTCCCTGGAGGAGTTCATGTCCAATGCTGTTCACTTGCTGTCTAGACTGGAGGACCTGCAGGTGGGGAATGGACAGATGAATGAATGGCTAATCATGGAAGGATGGATGGTTTAAAAGGATTAAAGGAGCCGTTTATCCCAATATGAAAGACTTGTAATGTGTTTACAGGAGCTTCTGTCGACGAAGGAGTTTCCTGCAGATGTGGAGGGATCGCGTCGATTGATAGAGGAGCACACACAGCTGAAGAAAAAGGTGAGAGAGAGCTACCGTCAAAGAAATAAACAATTAGTTGTATTTCCATTCACTGGGCTGAAGGTAGTGGACCTCATCGTAGTTCTCTCATCATTACATACAACTCTGAATCAAAAGTTTTTGTACTCTCTTCTCCTCCTGTTCTGTAGGTGCTGAAGGCTCCAGTGGAGGAGTTGGACCGGGAAGGCCAGAGGTTGCTGCAGTGTATCCGATCTAGTGATGGTTTTTCAGGGAGGAACTGCATCTCTGGCTCTGCTGACTTTCAGAGCCTGGTCCCCAAGGTAATTCACCCATTCCAGGGAAGTTCACTCTAGCTGATGAAATATTCCTGATGCTATCTTCTCTTGAAACAGGAGGGAAAGGGGGGCTTCCAAAACCACGATTGATTTATCATTACTTTGCATTGATGGAGAAGGAAAAAAGAGGAAAATAGGGCGTGACATGGCATGTGCTCACCTTAGTCAGCCCATATGACATAAACAACCACTTCCAAGTATTTTAGAATTTAAGAATGAATAAATAAGTTCTGAATTCTTGCTCTTTTCCAGGTGGCCAGTCTGCTGGATAAACTCCACTCCACGAGGCAGCATCTCCATCAAATGTGGCACGTCAGGAAGCTGAAGCTGGACCAGTGCTTTCAGCTCCGCCTCTTCGAACAGGACGCCGAGAAGGTGAGTCACACCTGAGTCTGATGTCACCAAATGAGCAGAAATCATGTCTAGGGGTGTGTGAAAAAAGAAAATATGACAAGTGTAATAAACGTGTTGTATATTGTGATGTCCGTATGAGACATAATAAAACAAGAACATAATCAAAAGAATAGATTGTGTTTGATACAAATAAGTTATAAGTGCCAAGAAGTAAAAGTATAGATCCAAACACAAAACGCAGACTAACTAAACACGTACATGTTGCACTCTCTGAGCTGTTTCACAGTAAAAATCCCCCAATTATACTTTCGTGTTTTATGTCTCGTGCATAAATCAGATTCAGAGGAAGCTTTTACTGTGAAA
This sequence comes from Toxotes lorentzi, assembly GCA_037833715.1. Lineage (NCBI taxonomy): Eukaryota > Metazoa > Chordata > Actinopteri > Toxotidae > Toxotes > Toxotes lorentzi. The sequence goes on along the minus strand of JBBMJY010000007.1, from coordinate 3,124,398 downwards.
CAGCCTCTGGGATGTGTTCCACAGGGAAAGTGTTGAGTTAGCTGTTGTTGAGCTGTAGATGATGATCAGCCTTCCTGTTTACTCAGTCATCACATTGTCATGAGAAGGTGGAATCAAAAAATGGGTTCAGAGGCAAAAAAGGTTGAGAACATAAAATTTGTTCACAGCTTGTGAGGAGAAATGACAATCAACACCAGGACTTGAACTTCAGTCAAACGTCCTGTCCTGCAGGACAGTTTCACACAGTATATTGTCCTTTTCACATCTGTGTCACTGTAAATATCTCCGGAAACCTCTTAGCGGTCTGAATAAATTAGCATTTAGCATCTATCCAGACAGAGGAGCGCAGTTAGCAGTTAATCCAGTGGAAAATCAGGCTGCATTGCTTTACTTACACCAGCCAAGTGATTAGCTGCGGTTGTAAGTGAGTGTTTGGATTCCATTCATCATTAACATACCAGCCTGTTTACAACAACATGCAGAACTATTTCAGTTTCAGTCCAAAATGCTTTATATGGAAAGATCACACTCACACTTGAGGGCATCAGTGTTAAAGGAACACAGGTAGTTGTAACCTCTTAACTTGTAAACTCCACTAGGTAGCTAAAAGTAATAGGCCAAAATATAGCATTTGAACAGCACAGAAAATACTTACATACATCATAATGATGGTTACTAGGATTGCTGACATCTGCTCACCTAATAAAGATGGATTCCAATTTTAATGATGAGCAAAACACAAAAACATCAGCGGTCAGGGCAGTGGCACTGTGTCACCAGGATGGCTGAACCATGTCAACATGTTGCCCTGTCTCTTGCTAACAGAGCTTCATGTTTGGCAGTATCCTAAGTGTTGTTGATGGGAGTGGAGGTTGTGCTCTCTCACATACACAAACACACATACATACACAGACAGATGGGCGTCAGCTGACTTGGTGTGTTGTTCCATACAGAAATCCACATGCGGGAGAGGTAAATATTTACTGTAAAACAAACAGAGAGAAATAAGAAAACAGTTTTGTCCACATCAGCGTTGTCGTGCTGAGGAACTGCGGGGGTGTGTGGACGAGTTTACACTGTGGGAAACACTCAGCTCTTGCAGTCGAGCCAGGGAAACAGTCAGCAGACCTGACGAGGTGTTCCTTCTGTGGCAAACACTGCTAGAGAAATGACCATGTAGATGTGGTGGTAACCGTGGCAACCACGTGGGGCCTCCCCCAGCCTCCATCTGTCTGCAACGATCGATTCAGATGTAGAAGCAAGCGTGAAGGTTGTCCTGGCCTCTTAGGCTTTACACGGATCAGCTGGTAAAGACGAAGCCAACAACAAGAAAAAAAAGATGTTTTTGTTTTTAAATGAATATTCCATTGGTTTTTTTTGTTTTTTTTACAGTCTGCGTCATGTTTGTATTCTCTCAGTTATGGTGACATTTTACTCACCACAAGATTAGTCAGAGCGGCTGCTTGAAAATGTTTAAGAGTTTCATAACAAGTGAAGTATTTTATGAACTATTTATGTGAGAAAGCTCATCCTTGGTCTTGGACAGAGTCATTTGACAAAAGAAAGTTTTGAACTGAATTTAAATTGAAGGTCCACTTACTAGTTTTTCCACAGCTTTCAGCTGCAACAAACTGTAAGTGAACTTTGAGTAAAGATTTATCAGACAACAAAGTTTCAGTTGACACAATCCTTTTCGATCAAGTGGTCTTTCACATGTGCTCTCCTACCAGAGGGTTTCTATTGTTCCTGATGCAGCTTTCTGCTCCGGCTGTCTGTGCTTGCAGCGATTAAAAAATTAATGTGTGACATTGTTTGCAATGTTATTAATGTTGCCTTGTGGTGTGTGTGTGCAGATGTTTGACTGGATCAGCCACAACAAGGAAGTGTTCCTGCAGAGCCACACGGAGATCGGCCGAGGGTACCAACATGCTGTGGAGCTGCAGACTCAACACAACCACTTTGCCATGAACTCCATGGTAGATAATGTCTTAATCATAATCCTCTCATTAACACACAAGCCACGGCATGAATTGAAAAATATACTTCTATATCTCTCAATGTAGAATTCAGTTCATTTTCTGTTTAATACAAAATAGTAAGACATAATTCATCTGTCTTACATATTTAAATAATGTTTTATAGATACATCCAGCCAACAGTATTATTTGTAATGATTTGACTGTCTGGACACCGTATTTTATGCTAAATGGTAACAATGCCGTAATTACTCCATTTGTTGTGATGACAGATCAGCAGAATTTGCCAGGTGGCTACCAACAGCACATTAATGTGTTTTTTTTTTCTTCCCAGAATGCCTACGTAAACATCAACAGAATCATGTCAGTGGCGAGCCGACTGGCTGAGGCCGGTCACTACGCCTCCACGCAGATAAAACAGATCTCAGGTCAGCTGGATCAGGACTGGAAAAGTTTTGCTGCTGCACTCGACGAGCGCTCCACCATCCTCGCCATGTCATCTGTCTTTCACCAGAAGGCTGAACAGGTGAGATCCATGTGGAACCACATGAGTCATCTTTATGGAAAGAAAGTACTCTCTCTTCAGATTCAGAGAACTTTATTTGTCCCCGGGGGGGGAATTTAATTTTTCCTGACCTGATGTAAGGATATCCCTTTCACTTCCCTGTCATTAGAGGAAAAGCGGTTCCACTTACTGTGAGCCTGCTGTTGCTTGGTTGCTCATCTAGTAACTGTCTAATCTAGAAGCCTCTCAGCAGCAGACGCATGTCCAGAATGTAAAATGTAAATGGGACATTTTCAGTGTCTGATTATATTTAATAGATCAAACTGCTCTACTGCTGATTCTTGGAAGGTTGACATGACAACAGATGGGACTTGTTTGAATCCTGCTGGGCCTTTGACATTAGCTACAAGTGTATGAGAGAGCAGGAGATGAAAGAGGAAAAGAGGGAGAGAGTGGTGGGGGCAGAGAAGGGATTGGCTGAGACTGAGAGAGAGAAACAGAAAAACAAAAAAGTGTCAGGATGAGAGATGAAACACAAGGTGGGGAAAGACAAGCGGAAGAAACTTGGCAAAACTATAGAAAGAGTAAATGGGAGAAAGGAGTAAAAATGAGAGAGATTTAGAGAGAGAGAGAAATGAAGGCTGACTTCAGTTTTGCAGCCACATGAACCCAGTTAATAAATTATTTCCAAACTACAGGATCAAGATTAAAGATTCAAAACCCTGCTCGTGTCCTCTAGAGTTTGAGGTGTCCATTCGTTTATTATGCACACCTGGCTAAAACTAATGCAGTCTGATTCAACAGTCGTGCAGGAAACCCTCCTTCATGAAGGTCAAGCTGCTGTTTGTGCTGCTGTTGAACTTTATTGCATTATACAAAGGCTGGAGATTAACAAGGGCACGCTGCACACAAAAGGGAGAAAATGTCCAATAACGCACAGTTTCCATTACAAATTAGAATAATTGGAATTCTTCTGAATACCTAAGCAGATGAAGGATGTACACAGTTGTTGGTTAGATCAGCAACTATAATGAGAAAAAACTCTACATAGTGCAGTGATTTTCCATATCTTCTTAATCTTGTTCATTTTCATAGCAATACACACACCTTGTATGATTTTGTATGTGTCTATGTTGCTTTCTCAGTTCCTGTCGGAGGTGGAGGCCTGGTGTAAAGTCTGCAGTGAGGGAGGGTTACCGTCGGAGATGCAGGAGCTGGAGCTTGCCATCCACCGCCACCAGAGCCTGTACGAGCAGGTCACCCAGGCTTACACCGAGGTAAACCGACAGCACAGCTAACACACTTAAACAGATAATGTGTAAAGATGTGTAAAGCACTTTGTGCTGCAATGAATTTGAATGAAAAGTGCCATACAAATAAAGTCTGAAGTCTGAACTGCTGCCAGAGCCTGTATGAGCTGGTCACATAGGCCTAATCCAGCATTATACTCAAACCAAAATGTGTATTTCCCAGCATGCTTTGGTGTCCACTTCCCAATGTGTGGTGTAGGAAAGCTCCAACTTGTGTCCATTGTTTGTCATTGTGACAGTGACGGTTAAGAAACAGTTGTATCAGTTATAACGCCATTTCTGTCGGTATCACTGTGCATGCCGTGAAATAGATTAGAGCTTTTAGGACATTAGAAGTGTCCTGAAAGACGGAGTCTGTCCTTTGGGTGCTATAAGTGCTGCTCTGTGACAGCTCAGTGAGGCTGGCTGTGTTTGGCTGTGATGACAGGGTGGCGTTGGTCAACTGCTGCACTGTCGCCTTCCAGATCTGCTGTCTGAAAACCCTTTGCGTTCCACTAAATTTAGTCCTGGAACACTCCCGCTCTTCTCTGCTGCAGTCTGATGTTTTATCTTTAGACGTGCTGTTGCTGTGTTAGCTCAATTTATGCTTATCTGTGAAAAGATAAGTCCATATATACACACACATAAAGCTCTGGGCAGAGGCTCAGACTGAGGCGGTTAGGCATGGCAAGCTACAGCAGCATTGTTTTCTGAGAGAGTGCTGCAAGAAGTGACACGCTTACAGACTCACAAGGGTTTTTATCGTGTTCTCTTGACTTGATGCATGTATTAAACAAGTTGAAGGCACAGTGGTGGCAGTGGAGTTCTCTTTAGGTTTCCTGAAACACTGACCCAAACTAAAAACTGTGAGCACAAGCTCGTTCTTGTTTGGTGTAAATGGGTAAAGATGAGTTACAACATCATCATGAAATAATGTGACTTCACAAAATCATAAAAGGGACAGAAAAGAAGATGCAGGTGTTTCTGCGGTGCGTGTGTGTGTGTGTGTGTGTGTGTGTGTTTTGTGTGTGTAGACATGCTGAAGCTGTTTTTCACTTGGCTGCTTTAAGTGAGACAGAAACAGCCGCTGAATTCTCAGTAGAGTTTGTTTCATTGCTGGTTTAAAAGAACAAACTCCCTCTTGCAGTTTGGTTCTGCCTTCTGATCAAGGCAGTAGCAAGTGGTTTAGAATTATCTTTACAAACAATCCATGTAAAAACTACATTTTAGCTTGTGCACCTCATTATGTAAATCTTGTTTTTTCTCATGTTAGCTCCTGCTGTTTTTCAGCTGAGGAGCCGGTAAAATTTCTAGAAAGTTTCCTTTTCAGAGAGAAAGCAGTACTCATGAAACTCTTCCCTGGTAAAAACGCTTAACACAGGTCTCATTTCTTGCAGAGAGGAAGCAGGAGTCACTGCCTGTGTGTGATGCAGAGGTTTCAGTGGTGTGTTTCCATGTATAATTTAGCAATTAGCAGTAAGAAGCAAAATGCAGATTTAGAAAGTATATATTTGTTTTGGACGGAAGAGAGAGCGAAGAAGGGGGGAGTAGAAGGAAAGTAGCAGAAAAGCAGGAAATCCGATGGTTTTCCTGTCTTCCTTTCAGTTAATCTACCTGTTCTTTCTTTCTGTCTATCTGTGCACCCTTTCTAATCCCTCTCACCTACCTGTTTGTGTTTCCAGGTAAGTCAGGATGGTAAAGCCCTATTGGATGTCCTCCAGAGGCCTCTTAGTCCCGGCAACTCTGATTCGCTGACGGCCACTGCCAATTACTCCAAAGCGGTCAGTGCCATTGTGTTCATTTGTGTTTTCAGGGATAGTCAATTACAAAAGAAGCAGCTTTAAGTATTGTACAGTAAATACAAATCTAATACAATAAATTAAAAATGTCATAATCTAGTTAACATTTGTGTTATTTTGTAGGTTCACTGCATCTTGGATGTGGTTCACGAGGTTCTCCACCATCAGCGGCGTCTGGAGAATATTTGGCAGCATCGAAAGGTCCGACTGCACCAGAGGCTGCAGCTGTGTGTGTTCCAGCAAGATGTCCAGCAGGTACACACACAAACACGCATGCACAAAGCACACGACAAGGAAATGAAATAAAAACATTAGGAGTGTGTTAGCGAGAGAGAAGCCCAAAAAACACAGAGTGGGAGAGTGAGAATATATTGTTGATATTGGATGTAAACTTTGGTTTCTACAGAGTGCCAACTTTTTAGGAACTGAGAAAAACACCGTTCTAACATTTTATTGCAGCTTTGAGTTTACTGAAAAGAGTTTGTAAGAGTTTTTATGTAACCACAAGGTCAGAGAATTTCCTCAAACCGCAGCGGAGGATGTAATCTTGTGTGTAAGCATGTAATCAAGTGAACAGACAGCAGTGGTGTGCGAGTGTGATGAACTTTGCTCAGAGAAACAGATGAGAATCACCACAGCATGTCCATTCATCTCGGCTGTGTTCTCGTCCCACCTGAACAGTGTCTAATGTAAAAATTCCTGAGATAAAACGCTCAGAGCGGATCTCTGCTCCGCTGGTACCACTGCTCATATTTCACAGACAAGCAGACTGTGTGGGTTTGGAAAGGTGTCAGCCCAGATTCCTAGATGTTTTAGAGATATCCAGGAGCTCAAAATTTAATATCCCAGCTATATTTTATGAAGGGTATTTTTAACCAGCAGAGTGAATGTCATCAGTGTGGGAGGGGGAGGTCTTGAGAATTATTTTGCTTTCTTTAATTGTGGGTCTGACAGTAATGCAGAAGGAGTGAGGTACAACCAAATACCACCGGCATTACTGAAAACCCTGGCATCTCAGTTAAGAATCCACATGTGCGCTCACTGACGTTTTTTTTTTTTTTTTTACTGGATTATCATGAACATAAAGTACAGTTAGTAAGTACACACCATGACACTGATGCAAAGCAGCTGAAATCAGGCCCTGGCAATACCATTCAGCTGCAGAGTTGCAGTCCCAGAGTCCCAGTTCAGGCTTTGCCACCTATGGGTAAAAGAAGGAACAGCAGAACCAGTTAAGATCTGCAGATGTTAAAGAGTCTATCTGCAGGCAAAGAAAGAATTTGTTCTACAAAAGGTCAGCATATGAGAGAAATATGTCAATCTAGTCCACTGGTGAAACAGTAAAAGCAAAAATAGCTGGAAAATTATCGTCAACTACTTTAATAATATCCCAATGATTTGAGTCATTTGTCAAAAAAATTAAAAACTTATATATACTTTAACTGCCTCTTCTCCTATAATGACAGTTGCAGCAGTAGAAACAGTACACTATAAATCTCAGTAAAAATTTTGAGTTAGGCAATTTAACTTGGCTCTGTATTTATCCACCTTAGAATTTGTACTTCTGGTAACTTATTACAAGTTAGAGTAACGTATCATTAATCATGACCACGCGTCAGTTTGTTCATTTATTCTCAGTTAAAGTCACTTAAAATTTTCAGTTTATAATTGAGCATAATTGGATTTTTATTATTATTACCATGTAGCCCTAAATATTTCTTCTGGTTTTTGGTTTTGGAGTCACACTCAGTGTTTCTGGAGTATGCTCACACACACACACACACTCACACACGCACACACAATAACAAAAGCGCACTGAATTAATTTAAGAGAGGGATATTGTAACTTAGAGAGAATTGTAAGAGAGAATTGGGGCATGAGACATCAGCCATGCAAACATTTATGTGACCCGAGAGAGAGTGTGAGAGAGTGTTTAAGAGAGTAAAGAGAAAAAGAGAGAGGAAAAATTGTCAGTGAAAAAGAGATCGTATCAGTAGGTTATAAATTCATTGAAAACAGAGCTTTGCCAACTGTACTCGTCATGCATCAGTTTGTATGAGACCCCAGAGAGAGACACACAGACACACGCAGACACACAGAGGGCGAGAGACATACGTAGAAACTGAGACATGGAGGAAGTGAGAGAGTTCGCTCTTACCAATAGTCTATAAATCACTGAAAACAGGGCTATTCCAACCAGAGTTGTAATGCTACAGGATATATGTGACCCCAGAGAGCAAGGGAGAGAGAGATGCAGAGGTAAAGGCAGAAAGAAAACGTATTAGGTGTGTAGTTTTATTTGGCAGTTTTAGCAGCACATTCAGACAAAGATTGTCCATCTGTGGTCAGCATGCCTCAGTTTGAATATGTCATGCCCTCACACTGACCTCTCAGTGGCTCCAGCTGGACGGACTGCACTATGCTGACGTCATGAATTACTGTTCATCCACTCACACTGTTCCTTCAAGGCCCAAAAACTTGCTTCTAGATGCAATGATGTGATAATGTGTTCTGCCAAACTGGATGTTGGAGCAGGTGTTGTTGTCAAGAGGGAGTCCATTTTGAATTTTGAATTTTGATTTGCTGGTTTTAGATTCATCTCGTGTTAGATTCATAACCTAGAGATGTATGCCATCGTGCTTTCCAAGCTGAATTAAGCAAAGGTATAGACCTAGAATCCTAGCCTATAGCTATGTTTGATATCATGCTGCAGATTCACGGTCTCTGTGTTTAGTGTTTTCTTCTTCTTCTTATACCAACTCCTGACCAAATACTGTATTTACATTTTCCTCATATTTACATTGAACAAAATGCGGCACAACCTTCATCACGTGTCCTTTCTGCAAATTTTCTGAAAATTTAATTATCAGTGGCAGAAAACCCTGCAGAAGAATAAACCTCGTCCTTAACAGCCACACAGCTAAAAGCTGATAATACCATTTAATGAAGAACATGAGCATATAATGACCTGAAAAGGTCCCAGTGATGCAGTAAACAAAGCAGCGAATGGCACCGGCCAGTCGTCTGCCGAGCGTGTCAGTGCTCAAGTTTGGCCAAGAGCCGTCTAATTTCACAGAATATTCAACAGCTCGTTCTTCTCATCTGCGGTGACCTACATTACCTGCTCACATCGTGAAGGTTTCATCTGATCCATTTTTAATTCATCAGGTCTGAGACCGTTTTGTACCGCTGACCTGTGCGTGCACGGTCAGAAAAAAAGGGTGCGGTGCCAGGAATACGATACGGTTCAGCAGGTGACCTTTAAACCTCTCGTGTGTGTTAGAAGATGATCTGTTGATCATGTGTTCTCTCTCATCCAGGTGATGGACTGGATAGAAAACCACGGTGAGGCTTTCCTCAGCAAACACACTGGTGTAGGGAAATCCCTTCACAGAGCCCGAGCCCTGCAGAAGAGACATGATGACTTTGAAGACGTAGCTCAGGTGAGTCTGTCTGTCCACATCGGTCTCCATATAAATATAATAAAGTATGAGGAAGACTGAATTGAACTTTCAAACTAAGCTGTAGTTCTGGAATTCAGGAGTTGGTCAGTGGAAGTTCATATCCATGGAAAAGATCCACTTCTACCATGAAAATCTTTAAGTGAGTATTTTGTTTGTTTTCTATTCGCCTGCCTTGCAGGCATCTGTAAGTAATCTGCCTTGATTAATCCCAAATTTTCAAAACCACCATGCCTGGTGGTGGCAGGAAGCATGAAGACATGTCTCTACATAACCATTTATGGTTACAAGCCTTTCCTGAAAAATCTGCAGAAGATGTTATCCATTCCTGAATTTCAATGCTACAGTCTGTCATGTTAGAAGCACTGGAACTGAAGTTTTGGACACGAAGATGAAAGCAAAACAAAGAAACACTGCTTAGGCCTGCTTAAAGAAGCTCACACCGGGTTTACAGAAATATTAGTAATATGCAGCTGAAGCGTTGAAGGGCTTTGAAGTGTATAGGACATGGTAAAAGTGATGCTCCTCTACTGAGGTTGTCAGTTGTCTGATTTGATTTATTTTAAAGTCATGTAAGTACTGGGATAGCAGATGTGTGTGTGCGCTGTAGAGCGTTGCTTTGGAGACGAAACAAATACGAAAAGGTCAAACAATATCTTATGTGATCGGGATCATCAAATCCTTTCTCTCTCTGCTGATGTTACATACGCCTTAACACACACACTGCTGGCCTGCTCGGTGCCCAGCCGTACTGGGTTCCACTGTATAACCCTTCTTCTCTTATTTTTTTCTCATCTTTTTCTTCATTCCTTCCTCATCTCATCATTCTGTCTTTGTCTTTCTGTCATTTTTCTCTCTTGTGATTCAGAGCTAACGCGTCTCCACCTTTACAAACTCACTTTATGCCACCAGTATTTTTTCTTGTAGGGGCTTTCTCAACAATTATTTGAGTGCTTTTAAGTTTCATGAAAAATGATGGGTGAATGATCTGTGACGTCCAGTGCAGTCACAAATCAGATAGCAAAGGTGTCTGTTCAGAATTCATGGTAATTAATAAATCATTTTCCCACTTTGGACAGTGGAGTTTCAGTAAAGTGATAATCCTATAAAAGAGTGAATGTTAATCCTATAAAGAGTGTGTAGTTGTGTAATCTGATGTTTACACTCTGGATTAGGATTAACCCTCATAACCTGCTGTGGATCAGCATTATTTGGGTCAGTCTCTCTCCCTCTCTCTCTCTCTCTTTCTCTCTCTCTTTCTCTCTCCCTCTCTCCCTCTCTCTCTCTCTCTCTTTCTCTCTCTCCCTCTCTCTCTCTCTCTCCCTCTCTCTCTCTCTCTCTCTCCCCCTCTCTCTCTCTCTCTCTTTCTCTCTCTCTCTCTCCCCCTCTCTCCCTCTCTCTTTCTCTCTCTCTCTCCCCCTCTCTCCCTCTCTCTCTTTCTCTCTCCCTCTCTCTTTCTCTCCCCCTCTCCCCCTCTCTCTTCTCTCCCTCCTCTCTCTCTCTCTTTCTCTCTCTCCCCCTCTCTCCCTCTCTCTCTCTCTCTCTTTCTCTCCCTCTCTCCCTCTCTCTCCCTCTCTCTTTCTCTCTCTCTTTCTCTCTCTCTCTCCCCCTCTCTCTTTCTCTCTCTCTCTCCCCCCCTCTCCCTCTCTCTCTCTCTTTCTCTCTCTCTCTCTCGGTTTCCCCCTCTCCTTTTTTCTCCATTAGCATTTCTGTGCAGTTTGTGCTGTTTGCTGTTTTGCTGGTAAAACTCTCCTCTTAGCAATATACATAACATTAATAATTTTAGTACACACTTAAGATACATGCCAAGACATGAATACCTAATTATGTTTACCCACACTGCACTTTGGCAGTCTCCCCCACATGCAAACACAAAGCCATGCTCAAATGTATTTCATTATTGACACTTATGTCATGAAGAAAACAGAGTCTGCTCTAGTTTCTGCTGTTACGAGTCTTTGTGTCTTTGTGTATATGTGAGTGTCCCTTTTAATTAAGGTGTTTGTGGGACACATGTTTAACTGGGCGAGTTTTAATGTCCTTTTACCATCATTAGTGCTATTTTAATTTTAGCCCTCTTCATCTACATGTGATTATCTGCTTCTCCAGTAGAACCAACCAAACATGAAACAAGAAGACTTAATGAAAGCCCATTCACTCTCGTTAAAGCTGGAATTCTCCAGCTTCTTCTCGCTGCCTGAAAATTTAATTTCCCTGAGGAGGGTTGACACTGCTTCACTTGCTCCACGACTGACATAGGGAGGTCAGAATTTTACATTTTGTTAAGAGATTGAAAACAGCGCTCCTGTTCTAGCCAGGTGTTGTGAGGGAGACATTAACTAATAGTCTAATTCTGAAAAGGCACTGTGTCTCAGCTTTAAACTTTTAAAACAAACAAGGGTGTATTAAATTATGATGAAACTCCAGCATGTTTCCAATGCACCGACTTTAACTGCACTGACATGCAAGTCACAGATATATTTACCATTAACGGCTCAGTGTCTTAGGTTAATGTTTGTATTCCTCACAGAGGTAATAATAAATGTGCAGGAGGCAGTGTCATTAGTGGAAATAACAGTAGGGCTCCACATTCTTGTGTTAGTATTAACAATTGCGGAGTCTGATTAAAAACAAAAAACATTTACAGGTGCAAACCACTTTGGGTCTGAAGGCTTTTAGTTTAAATAGTATAGCTGGGACTGCGCCTCTAGAGGCAAATGGGAATTACAGATAGTTTGGGGTTTATTTGCCCAAGTGTTGATCCATTTTTGCCTCCACCCAGTGAAGGTAGATGGAATCTCATTCAGTCCCTGTGAAACACCTGGTTTTATTTTTAAGATCAGCTGATTTTCTTTTTTCAGGGTGTTTAATATCAGTTTATCTCTCAGTTTGTTCACGTTATTTACTAAATGTTCTTTATTTACTTTTTTTTTTAATTCAGATGACAGGGATGATTCTGCTTTCCTGTCATCTCCTGGCTATAATCCTCACCCAGAACCAAACCAGCCATGCAGCAAAGAGTAGTATTCTGCTATAATATTTATCTTCTAACTAATCCTTCTTACATATCGTCTGAAATGTCAACGCTGTAGCTTTCACCCAAATATCCCAACTCATATTCTTGGATAACTTGGATCATAAAGCAACATATTTTTCTCATTGTGGTACCACACCCCCATCCTCCAGTAACCCCAAAATATCTCAGATGTATGTTTCCTGATGTGAAATATTCCAGAGATAATCTCCCATCCTTACGAGAATAGACTGACACTAATCCAGTTTGTCCTCCTGATGAACGGCGAGAGCTTTAACACTCAGACAGGATTTAGTTCCTTTTGTGGGGGGAGATAAAGGTAGAAACTGGAAACGCTGCACTGTTGATTTACACAAACTGGAATTAAAATTTGAATGCAGCGTGATCCGACTGTGTGTGTGTGTGTGTGTGTGTGTGTGTGTGTGTGTGTGTGTGTGTGGCTATGTGTGAGAAGAGTAAAAAGTAATGATGAAGATAATGGCCATGGTACAAGACTAAGTTATTACTGATATTGATAATACTGATGGTGTCGCTGTTGATGATGATGAAGGTCCATTCTTCTCCTTTCAGAACACATACACTAATGCAGACAAACTGCTGGAGGCTGCTGAGCAGCTGGCTCAAACTGGAGAGTGTGATCCAGAGGAAATCTACAAGGCAGCCAGACACCTGGAAGTCCGAATCCAGGACTTCGTCCGGCGAGTCGAGCACAGGAAGCTGCTGCTCGACATGTCCGTCTCCTTCCACACACACACCAAGGAGGTGAGACAACCAAGCACATACAAACCTAGATTAATTTTTCATTTCATCATTAACCACAGAAACTCTTATAGCCCGATCAGTTACCAGTTTTAATCCTGTGATTGAATGGTGTATATATACTGTACAGCTGGTTTTAAGGTTGTGGCTCATCAATGTATATATATATATATGCAATATATACACAGTATATATTTATACTGTACACTGGCACTGCAGTCTGTCAGCATCTCCTCCAGGAAACAGAAAAGTTTAAGTGGTTTGGCAGAGGGAAAATGTATTGATCGCACATTTACTAACCTACCCGGCTCTCTGTCCTGTCCTGTCCTGCCCTGTCCTGCCCTGTCCTGTCCTGTCCTGTCCTGCCCTGTCCTGCCCTGTCCTGCCCTGTCCTGTCCTGTCCTGTCCTGCCCTGTCCTGCCCTGTCCTGTCCTGTCCTGCCCTGTCCTGTCCTGTCCTGTCCTGTCCTGTCCTGCCCTGTCCTGTCCTGTCCTGCCCTGTCCTGCCCTGCCCTGCCCTGTCCTGTCCTGTCCTGTCCTGTCCTGCCCTGCCCTGTCCTGTCCTGTCCTGCCCTGTCCTGCCCTGTCCTGTCCTGTCCTGTCCTGTCCTGTCCTGTCCTGCCCTGTCCTGCCCTGTCCTGTCCTGCCCTGTCCTGCCCTGTCCTGTCCTGCCCTGTCCTGTCCTGTCCTGCCCTGTCCTGTCCTGTCCTGCCCTGCCCTGTCCTGCCCTGCCCTGCCCTGTCCTGCCCTGTCCTGTCCTGTCCTGTCCCGTCCTGTCCTGTCCTGTCTGTCTGCCTGTGTGTCCAGCTGTGGTCATGGATGGAGGAGCTGCAGAAGCAGCTGTTGGACGACGTGTGCTGCGACTCGGTGGATTCAGTTCAGACTCTGATCCAGCAGTTTCAGCAGCAGCAGACGGCCACCCTGGAGGCAACACTCAATGTGATTAAAGAGGGAGAGGAATTAATACAGCAGCTCAGGTAATAATAAAATTCAAATTATTATTCATGATGGGGTTTGAAATGGAGAAAAATCAATACTGAGGCTCAGGTAATCATATTAATATTTATAATGTTATTAAATTGGGAGAAAGATTTATACAGCTGATCAGGTAATACATTTCACACTTAAAACATTATTAAAAAGTCAAATTCGTACAGCCTCTCAGGAAAGATTATGAATAATAATTACTGTCTTGGCCCATAAATCTAATAGTAATGTATTTTTTCTTTTTGGAAAATTGCACTCTCATCTCTCCTTTCTCCATCTCTGTGTTTCTCCTCCTCTTGTTCATGTTAAAGGGAAATGAAATAATGCTAGTAGTGAGGGAATGCTTGGATGTAACTCTACCAGTTGGAGTGTGAATGCTTGTTAGTTAATGTGCTCACTACTAGTTTATCCACATTCTCTTTGAGTTGGTAAAACAGAATTAAAAATACCAGTATGCTCTAGTTTGTCATGCTTTTTTGAATTTCACTTAAACAGTTTCTAATAATGGCATAAATAATGTCAAATAAAATGCAGTTACTTTATAGATTTGCTTTTATTTGTACCGATTTGCAGTTTTTCTTCCATTCGCAGATGAAATTAAATCAGTCTAAAACTAGATAGATAGATGGATAGTTAGATACATTGATTTTCTTGCTTCTTCTCCTGAAAACATCTTTCTCCAAAAAGAGGCTTTACTGTCTCCCTCTATATCTCTTTCCACAGAGATGCAGCCATGTCGACCAATAAGACGCCGCACTGCAGTTCTATTGCACACATCCAGGGGGTGCTGCAGCAGCTGGACGAGGCTCAAGGCCAGATGGAGGAGCTGTTTCACGAACGCAAAATCAAGCTCGACATCTTTCTCCAGCTACGCATCTTTGAGCAGTATACTATAGAGGTTAGTGAGGGGAGAGTGTGTGTTTGTTCAGTATTAAAGTGGACATACAGAACCTGGGAAGATACTTAAGTTTATTTTGACAGATATAGTGCTGCTTTTGAAAGTGCAGCTCATTAGGAGCTACTGTGGAGTAGAGCAGAGCTCTCAAAGAAATACATCTGACAAAGCCAGACTGATCAAACTTTGCATTGCCTCACATTGTTTCACATCTTATGTTATGTACATAGCACCTCAGCATTTAAACCCACCACTGTAGCTGAGGCAAATGACCTTCGGCCCATTGTTATATGCTCAGAATACAAACTGACTTTACTTTTGCATGTGGACAAAGTAAAGAGTGTCAGACTCCAAACTAAATGTGTGAACTCACTAATTCGCTAAGCTGAGACACTGGTCAGAGAGCTCTCTCTTACCAGCTGCCTCTGCTACTGTTTCAACATGTTCAGTCAGGCCAGCAGCCACTGATAGAAGGAGAAGAAGAAGAGTTAATTAGAGCTGACAGGGATACACACCACAAAGAGCAACAATGGCCCAGTGGCACCTAATGGCTTGTGCCGTGTTGTGTAGTTAAATGTGCCTCCATGTGGCATCTCCTGATCACTCGTTTCTTCTGTTCATGTAGGTCACAGCGGAGTTGGACGCTTGGAACGAGGATCTGTCTCGTCAGTTGAACGACGCCAGCCGTGCGGGCGGCAGCAGCAGCAGCAGCGGCGGCGGCGGTGGCACGTCCTCTGGCAGCGCTGAGGACATCGGCCTGGCAGAGCAGCGTCTGAAACGACACGCAGAGAGGAAGGCTGCCATGAACAATATGACCTATGAAGTGATGCAGCAGGGTCAAGACCTGCACCAGTACATTATGGAGGTTCAGGCTTCAGGTAAAAACACTCGCACAAAATCTTTTAGCGTATCAGGATGAAAATGAAAATGGGCAGACAAGGAATGAAGAAACACACAACCGTGCAGTCAGAAACTATGCTGTACATACACTACAGACTTAACATATTCCTAATTATTTTTAGGGATGCATTTGCATTCACACTGCACTTCAGTTCTTATCTATGTGTCCCTGTTGGCCTCTGAATGTGGCTCACATCTGGATTTACTGCTTCCTGCTCCACAATGGAGGACAGGGGGAGCCCTGATGCTTTGGCAGCACCATGAACTGTGATCCCAAAGAAAAGCGTGCTGTGTGGAACAGAATTAGGTTAAAAAATCGTCACAGCCCAATCCTCTTACTGGGTGTGTGTGTGTGCTTGTGTATATGTGGAGGTCACTGCTTCAGTCTCTCTGCCCCCTGGAGTGATAAATCTCTCTTACCCACCACACAAACACACACACACAGAATATGCACATGCCAGTGCAGTTACCCGCAGCGCCAGTTACTGGAGAAGTGAGGCATTAATGGTTAACTGATGCCACAGACGGAGTATAAAGACACACACTTCTCTTTTATTAAAAGCTTCAGATAATCAGACATCATCTGCAGCTCAAATGTTAATACAGTGTAATATTAACAAGGTAATCAGCTGCAAATATCAGATTAGTATTGAATGATGCTAAAAAGAATTCAGGATGTTTGTCAGGCAGTGTATTATTATTATTATTATTATTATTATCATTCCCAGCAGTAGATAACAAGCAACATCAAAGTGTTTTTGTGTGTTTGTCAGGGATCGAACTGACGGGGGAGAAGGACATGGACTTGGCCTCTCAGGTTCAGGAGCTGCTGGAGTTCCTCCATGAGAAGCAGCAGGAGGTGGAGCTGAATGCGCAGCACACGCACACACGGCTGGAGCAGACTCTGCAGCTACGCCATCTACAGGCCGAGGTTAAACAGGTAAGCACATGAAAACACCAGCACCACGCACACAAGTAACAAAAGCAGTCCTCTAAAAAAACATGAATACTTTTTTTTCAAGTTTTCTTTTGATTAATCGGATCATTACCTTTCATTTGACTTTATCCCAGAGAAATTTGTTCTCTTCCTTAAACTGGATCCACCTGTCCACTCCTCCACTCAGCAGCTTCATACTTCACATTTCACTTTCCCTTAGAAACAACTTCATCAGGGGACATTCTTAAATACTATGGTGGACAGCAGAGGAGCAGGAGGAGTGGTGAACTTTCATAATTAAATGGGGAGTAATGAAAAGTCAGGTCTGTTTGGACATAAAAATCCTGTTTTATCATATTGGGCTGGAGTAAAGTCACTTTTAAGCAAACCACCTTTATCTAAAAAATATCCTGAGCTTTGTTCTGATCCTGAGCCAAAGAAGATTAAAAAACTGTGTCCTAAAAAGGAAATCAAGTAGAGCTCTAATGGACCTGCTTTTATTATTGGAAACAAAAGAAATGATTTTGGAAAGACTCCTCCATGTTGGAGAAATGACAAGAATAACACCCAGATCTTCCTCCCCAGTAAAGCAAATGTTTCGTGTTTTTGTGG
Source organism: Toxotes lorentzi (assembly GCA_037833715.1). Taxonomy (NCBI): domain Eukaryota; kingdom Metazoa; phylum Chordata; class Actinopteri; family Toxotidae; genus Toxotes; species Toxotes lorentzi. The sequence goes on along the minus strand of JBBMJY010000007.1, from coordinate 3,107,245 downwards.
AGAAACGGCTGCAGATGTGAGTATGAACATGCTGTGTGTCGAGACAGGAAGCACACTGCTGCTACAGATGGATGTAACTGAATAATTTATGAGGTTTATGGCAACGTGCTAATGACACACACACCCATACTGATTTCTTACCCTAGTCTTTCCTATATAACTCACCTGGTCGTAGATCTACTGCTAAGTAATATATACTTGCAGCCACAATTTAGTAAAGTGCAAAAATTAGCTCCAGTAATTGTGGATACAGTGAAGATCAACTGTGGAATAATATATTGTATGTAATGCATGATGAAGGTGCAAATAAACCTGTGCACAGATTATCAGCGACTTGAACATAAATCTGTGTGAGCTCTCTGCTAGTAGGTGTTGTTGTTAACTCTGTAATCCAAAAGAATAAATACATAAAAAATATATTGGTAAATAATGTTTATTTGTTGAGAAATAAAAGTAAACTTTGCTGCCATTATGTGTCATGGATGTTCAATGTTACACTTTACAGATGAATGCATCGACATTTTTACATTAAATGAACTGTGTTGATTTTTTTATTGAAGGTTTAATACAAACATAATTGATCATTTGTAGTCCATTATTTTGTCATTTGTTGATATTCTGTGTGTGTGTGTCTCTCTGTGTAGGTGTTGGGTTGGATTCGTAACGGTGAGTCCATGTTGAATGCCAGCATGGTGAATGCCAGCTCCCTGTCTGAGGCTGAGCAGCTGCAGAGGGAACATGAACAGTTCCAGATGGCTATAGAGGTACACACTCACCCTCACACACATCCTAATTACTGCTGCTAAAACCAGGCTTACTGTACTTCAGTAATAATTATTTCAGTATGCTTTGGTTTGAATAGTAGCAGATGGGTGCACACACTGATACACACACACACACGCACGCACACACTTTCTTTGTCATCTGTATGTGACCCAGTCTTGCCTCAATAATTATTTCATTCTGCATTGACTTTGAAGAGTAACAGATGCTAACACACACACACACACACACACACACACACACACACACACACACACACTTACACACATTCAAAGGCTATCTTTGCATGTGTATGTATTGCACCGTGTAGTGCTTTAAATAGCTGACTCCAGAAGTAAAAGGGGTAAAAGCCCCTTGGTCAGCACTGTACTACACACACACACACACACACAGTCTTTTGGCCCAGACCCAACATGCGTGTTCTGGCCTGGTTTATGCTCCTGATTGGTGTGTCTGCGTATGTGTGTGTGTGTGTGTGTTCCTCAACATGATGAAAATCATGTATCCTCCATCGGACTGATGTAATACTGCCTTGGCTAAAACACTCGCTCACACACACACACACACACAAAGCGCAGTGGAAGCATTGTCTGGTCTAATGCTAACAGTGAAAAGATGACAGTTACTGATAACAGAAATATCTAAAGAAAATCACATCATGGCTTCTGACAGTTTCCGTCAGTTGTTTTACAGGTTAACGACACTGCCGATTAATCACATTGTCCCGTTACTGGAATGATTCCAAAAGTGTCATTTTAATCCAGAAAATAGAGAAATACATCCATCAATGCGTCCATTAGCTATGCCTGCCTATCCTTGAGGGTCACGGGTTGTTGGGTGGGGTGAGGAGCGTATCAGCAATAAAATTCCTTCGCTGAGATTTAACTGCCTTTTTGTTTGAGTCTGTTCTTGAGTTACAAGGCTCAGCAGAGTGCTGTTACATGGGTGTGTTTTTTTCTCTGACAAGTTGCTTCCACGTGTAGATCAGTGATATAAAGTGACACCACTGGTTGGACTGTGTGTGTGTGTGTGTGTGTGTGTGTGTGTGTCCTCATAAGTGCAAACAAAACGGGGATCCACACATAAAAATGTTGCTCTATAGCGTTAATAGTGATCAAAAGACTCCACAGGGAACCTTTAAAGTTGAGCTGTGATTGTAATTGATGGTAATTATATGCTCTTCCTCCTCTTCTTCTAGTCTCTCTTCCATGCTAACTCTCTTCAGAAGACACATCAAAGTGCTCTGCAGGTCCAGCAAAAAGCTGAGGTAAATCCTTCATTTAAATGTATGATTTAGTGTAGTAGACTGTAGCACACTCGTAAGACTTAATTTGAAAAAGAAAGACCCACTCCACTGCATATCTCCATTAGATATCTTGTCTTATCCTGTTGCAGGCTGTTTTTCGTGACCATTACCTTCTACATGCTCTCTCTCGCTTCCTTTCACCAGATGATGCTACAAGCAGGTCACTATGATCCAGAGGCAATTCGAAGCTGTGCTGAGAAAGTGGCTGTTCATTGGCAGCAGTTGATGCTGAAGATGGAGGACCGCCTGAAGCTTGTAAATGCCTCTGTGGCCTTTTACAAGACATCTGAACAGGTATGTCTTGTTTTCTCTTTTTTAGGGTTGGAGCAGGACTGCTGCCGTGGTGTCACCAACTCTTTGTGTCTGTCCAGGTGTGCAGTGTGTTGGAGAGCCTGGAGCAGGAGTACCGTCGGGATGAAGACTGGTGTGGCAGTCACGATAAACTGGGAACTTCTGCCGACAGTGACCACCTCCTACCCCTGATCAGTAAACACCTGGAGCAGAAGGAAGCCTTCCTCAAGGTGAACTGAAACAGCTAATTCACGAAAGAATCTTTAACCTAGAATCGAAGACACCAAAGCAGAATAAACCAGGTCACACCTCACAGAATGAGGCAGAGTAAAGAGAAGAATAGTACAGAAAATAATATTTAAAATGGCACCTGGAAATTTTGATTACATTTTCACTTATACAATGGTGAAATAGGAAATCAGATGAGATCATTAAACATTAGATTCGAAACATTAGATTCATCATCCAGAAAAATTTTCCAGAGATCTAACATATATTAAAAAAAGTTAAATTACTCTTAAGCCAATAAGCTTTCAGAGTCACTGCTGACATTTTTGAGTTTCATCAGTTTCAATAAAATTTGCAAATGACCTTCGGTTGATGGATCCATATTAACTGAATGCTAATAAGGTAAAAATGTGATAGGAAGACCGCTCCAGTTCTTGGATGAGCAAGATCCCTCTCACGTTTGTAGTTTGCTTCACTCGATCTGGATCCAAGGACAAAGTTGTTTCCTTTAAGTTGTAGTTTGTGAATTCTTTTGTCAGATGTATAAAAAATATTGGACATGGAGGGAAAACAAAGCAAAGTTGTAGTCTACATGTGAAATCTCTCTAATGTTGGATAGCAACATGCTGAAGTCAGTGATAGTAATTTTTAAGAGATCAAGTCATTGATTGTGGTTAGAGGAGCATATATCTGCGGTGTGTTAGTGTGTCAGTGTGTTTAACTGCCATATTCCTGTTTTTCAGGCCTGTACTCTGGCCCGGAGGAATGCTGAGGTGTTTCTGAAGTACATTCACAGGAACAATGTCAGCATGCCTGGAGCTGCCAGTCACACCAGAGGGCCTGAACAACAAGTTAAAGGTCGGTGCTGCTGACACTACTACTACTGCAACTACTGTTCCTACTGAAATACTGCATCGCCATGGGTGTAACAGGGGGAACCGTGTCAGTGACATTGTCAGTATGACAATGGATGATTCAGATGATTAGCTTAAACTTACTGTCAAGCTGGTTTTTAGTCTGTATATTATATTTTCATACAGTTTTTACTATGACAGACCTGAGAAACAGTTCTACTATTTTTCTAAAGCTCATTGTTCAACTCATGAATTAACTGAGTACATTTGCAGTTTAGTTTGAAAACCTCCTCGGTGGGTTGGGAGCACAGTTTGGAATCAGAAGAATGGAGTGTACGTTTATTGAAATGCTGTGTATTTGTGTGGGCAGCGATTCTGAATGAGCTGCTGCAGAGGGAAAACAGAGTCCTTCACTTCTGGACGTTAAAGAAACGAAGGCTGGACCAGTGTCAGCAGTATCTGGTGTTTGAACGCAGTGCCAAACAGGTCAGTGTGTGTGTGTGTGTGTGTGTGTGTGTGTGTGTGTGTGTGTGTGTGCGTGCATTAGTCAAACAAAAAGAAAGCTTGCTGGCCAGATTGTGGCTTTGGGGAAATGTGCAGCACTAAAATGACATCTGGTTTTCAGGGAGTGAATTAATATGGGCAAATACAATACGGGGATTGAGATAAACATTTCCGTTGTGCATGTGTGTACAGGCACTTGATTGGATCCAGGAGACAGGTGAGGTTTACCTGGCTACACACACATCACCTGGTGACAGCAATGAGGAAACGCAAGAGCTCCTCAATGACTACCATCACTTCAGACTCACTGCAAAGGTACATTGTGTGTGTGTGTGTGTGTGTGTATCTGTGTGTAACGCTCAGCTACTGACAGCTTTATTGAACCTCAAAGGAGCTGCAGCACTCCAGTGGGACTAGGCGAGTCCCCTTTCACTCTAGAACTGAATGTGAGTGTCTAATTTTCATACTCAGTTTTGACAGCAAGTAGTTATATTTTCTTTCTGAAACAGAAACGCAACGACCAAAGTTATTTTGGCAAGTGAACTTGGGTTTGTGAATTGACAGGAATAAGAGCTGACAGTTGATAATTAATATTCAAAGCTTCCGGAACATTTCGTTTAATGGCAGGGTGGGGAGATGGTCAGACACTGGAATAATTACTGAACAGTTCATAGTATTCAAAGAAAATAAATCAAGAGAAAATCAAATATTTATTTTCTTTGAGTGATGCAGCTATAGAGTCCAAAAAGGAATTGAGAACAAATAGTGAAAGTCACCAAAGCTGTAAAAAAAAAAAAAAGAGGGAGAACAGTATACACAGAAAAAAAAATATAATGTAGGAGCCCGGAACATGAGTGTCATCTTCAGGTAAGCAGAATGTCATCAGTGTAATCTGTGTGTGAACATCCCACAGCAAACCAAGGAGAAGGTAAAGCTGCTGATCCAGCTGGCGGACAACCTGGTGGAGAAAGGCCACGCCCACGTGTCAGAGCTGAAGCGATGGGTGAGCACGGTGGACCGCAGGTACCGCGACTTCTCCTTACGCATGGCCAAATACCAGGAGAGCCTAGAAAGGAGCCTGGGGGTCAGCTCTGAGGTGAATACACACACTTTTCGCGTACATTAGACTGTAGTCGCTTCTGATATTGATGGGCCTGTGGTTACCAACATAGACAAAGGTTTATCAAGTTTCAAATCAATGACAACAATCCCTTTTTGTTTCTCTACGCAGGACAATAAAGACTTGGTGCTGGACATTATCCCCGCCAGCCTGACGGACGACCCTGAGGTCAAACTGCGTGACCCCAACCACGAGGTCAACGAGGAGAAGAGGAAGTCTGCCAGGAAGAAAGAGTGAGTGCAGGACTGAAGAGGGGAGGAGAGAGAGAGAGAACCACTACATAGAAATGAGAAATGTTGTCGTACACAGAATGCACAAGCAGGGTTTATTTCTATGGAAGTTTTCTTTATAAAACACCAGACCTACACATTCATCGTGACCCAAACCTGAAACACATGATGTAGAATGAGTTGTAATGTAGGTACCTTATTCAGCCAAATCCATTCCTGCTCAGTCCAAAGACAGTGTTTCCCCGCTCTGTCCTGATAATGGCCATCATCTGTGTCAGATAGCATTCCGTAAGTTCAGAATTTTAAGACATCAAAGACACATAATTGTGATAATAGCACAGTTTACAGTGTCCTAATCTCCTCTGCAGCCTTCTAAAAGGCTTTTGTCTTGTCATGAATTGTTTGTTAGGACTAAAAAGTCTTGGAGGAACATCAGTAGGCTCATGCAATCGTGGAACAATCAGATACAAAATTATACCAAGTAAATAATTCAAGCCATCTGATCCTTCTTTGTGGTGCTTTCCTTGGTAGTATAAACCACTTTTTTCCCCTCAGGTTCATCATGGCAGAGCTACTGCAGACAGAGAAGACCTATGTCAGAGATCTCCAAGAATGTTTAGAGGTAAGAAAAGGCCTTTTGTTTGTGTAATTTTGTTTGACACAACTAACAAATCAGCTGCCTTACTTGTCTCTCTGTCTGCCTGTGTGTCAGACCTACCTATGGGAGATGACCAGTGGCATGGAGGAGATTCCTCCAGGCATCGCCAACAAGGAGCACATTATCTTTGGCAACATGCAGGAGATCTATGACTTCCACAACAAGTGAGAAACACACTCAGCTTAGTGTCTGTGCTGAGAAGAGGAATCAGCCAGTCTTTGCTCAAACTGGTCCATGTTTTGAACAGTTTTAGACTTAGAACATCTCTGAAACCAGGTGGAGGATTTCCCTAGCAACACGCACACGACATAAGAATAAGAATAATAATAAGAATAAGAAATCCTTTATTAGTCCCTCAGTGGGGAAATTGCATTTAGCAACAGCAGAGGATATATAGAGGACCAAAGAGGAACTTTCTGGGTTGTTTCTGCTATTTTAGCTATAGGGGAGCTGAAGAAGCATCTTTGAGGTTTGCCTTCATGTACACTTCATGAACTTCAAAAATTTCCCTGAGGAGTTTCTGATCTGCTTGTGGTACCTCCAGAAATCAGTGTTGTTTCCTCAAGATATTTTCTTCTACTCTTCGACTTCATTAGAGCTTAAAAGAATCTCCAACCTACAGAACGTTTGAATAAACTTTTTTATGGGTTTGAGACATATTTATTTTATTTGCTAAAGTTTGAAGGAAACCATAACAAAGAATACAATCAGTTTTTATGTAGAGGCCCTGAGAAACATTTAGGATAATTTATTAGTTTACCTAAACAGCTGATTCATATAAAAAAAAAAAAACAAGTTCACATTGTTTTCTGCGTTTGTTTGTGTTTCCAGTATTTTCCTGAAGGAGCTTGTGAACTATGAGCAGCTACCAGAAGATGTTGGTCACTGTTTCGTTACCTGGGTGAGCATCAGCTTTTAATTCCAGTTGGTGTCAGAATGAAAAGGCAGACACTTCTAACCCCTGATTTCAGCCATTTGACCTCTGTGTTAATGTGAGGGTGAATAGAGCATAATATAATGATCATCACTGTAAAAATACAATGTTGAGTCTCCTCTCCTTTTTTTAGGCTGATAAGTTCCACATTTATGTGGACTACTGTAAGAACAAACCAGACTCCAGTCAGCTCATACTGGAACACGCCGGCACCTTCTTTGACGTGAGTAAACCCTTCAGTATTCTGTCACAGGTCCCTTCACATCATGCCATAACATAAACAAGATTAAACAACATTAAAACAAACCCTTTTATTCCATCTAATAACCATAAAAACAACTTCTTCCAAATAAAAATGTCTCACTTCTGTCTGTGAATGGATGCTGACTGTGGAGCATAACATCAGGACTCAAATCTGTCGTTTCAGTTTAGCACTCCTGTAGGTGCTTTGTTAAGCAGATTACTTTGATGTGGAAAGGAAACTGATTGTGAACAGCTGCAGGTTTCTGATTTCCCTCCTGCAGCTGGAGTGTGTGATCCCTGTGTAGTTCCCATGTTTTGTCAGCAGATGGTGTTGTTTGATCATTGAAAAAGTTCCCAGCAGCAGCAGCAGCAGTATGCTGAATGGAACAGCTGACATTTATGACAGTTTCAATTATTTCATTTTATTTTGGTATTTCATTAGTTTTGTTTCTGTGTGTATGAATAGGACATTCAGCAGAGACGTGGACTGGCTAACTCCATCTCCTCCTACCTCATCAAACCAGTCCAGAGGATCACCAAGTACCAACTACTGCTTAAGGTAAATACACATATGCACTTACACATACTGATGTCTTTCAACTTCTGCACTCTGTTATGTCCTCTCATCACATTTAAAATCCTCTCCTCCTGCAGGAGCTACTGTCTTGCTGTGAGGAGGGTAAAGGAGAGATTAAAGATGGTTTGGAGGTGATGCTCAGTGTTCCTAAGAGAGCTAATGATGCCATGCATCTCGCCATGTTGGAGGGTAAGATACTGTCCATAAAAATATAGTAAATATAAGTTGTTAGCATTTTAAATACATTAAAAAGTGTTATTAATTAATTACTTTACTGTTGACTTACCATAAGTTTGTTTTATTTCCTGTTCCTTCTAATGACTGACTGTGTGCTCAAACTTGATTGATGTGGTTGGTTGATATTAACTCAGAGTTCTCCTCTTCCTCAGGCTTTGAGGAGAACCTGGAGGTGCAGGGCGAGCTGATCCTGCAGGACAGTTTCCAGGTTTGGGATCCACGCTCGCTAATCAGGAAGGGAAGGGACCGTCACCTCTTCCTGTTTGAGTTCTCCCTGGTCTTCAGCAAAGAGATCAAAGACTCAGCTGGCAGAACCAAGTATCAGTACAAGAACAGACTACTGGTGGGTGTGTGTGACTGTGTGTGTGTAGTTGAATGCACTGTCGCTACAGATTCTGACGCTGACTCACGTTTCTGATAATTATACATTCTTCCCTTGTTGCTGTGCTGCAGACATCAGAGTTGGGGGTGACCGAACACATTGAGGGAGACTCGTGTAAATTTGCTCTGTGGGCAGGAAGAACCCCTTCCTCTGATAATAAAACTGTGCTAAAAGTAAGTAAAAATGAAATGTAAATGAAATACGTTCCCTGTCCTCTGATTAGATGTACACACACACGTTTGCTGCCAGAATGAGGATTTATGTTAATATTAATTATGTTGTTTCTCTTCCAGGCGTCCAGTATGGAAGCTAAACAGGAGTGGATTAAAAACATCAGGGAGGTGATCCAGGAGAGGATGACTCACCTGAAGGGGGCACTCAAGGAGCCTCTTCATCTGCCTAAAACACCAGCACTGACCAAACCCAGGAATAACACAAAGAGGTAAACAAGCACACGTGCACACAGAAGACAGAACAGTTATCACCATGACTAGTTATTATTTTGTTAGTAGTAGAAACACTGAGGTTACAAACTGAGAAAAGAAACATCATTCATGAAAAAATGATTTTGTGTCATCACCTATATTATTAATGCAACAGGAGTCATGAAACAAACTTCTAAGGAAGGATGGAATGATAAGCTGCATGAAGAAAATACAGCTTAATAAGCACAAAACCCCTTTTTGTTTACTGATAAAAATATACTGATACTTTAGTGTATTTTTGTTACTAATTCAATGCTAATCTGTTGTCAAGACATTTCTCTTTACAAACACAACTCTTAAACTTAACTCTTAAATACACCTCTGCTATTTGCACCTGTTCTGCAGAGGTGCTGGAGTTTCCACATCAACTGACCCTCACCGACTGACTGAATCCTCTGTAAACTCAGTGAAATGTACAGCCAGTTACACACCTGTTATTCAAGTGATTCCTCAAATGGTTGCTCAGTGAGGAGATTTAGGACTCGATTATTTCCCACCCTGGTGTTGCCACAGCTAGAAATGTCGTCATTGTAAACAGTGGCAGTGCAGGCAAAAACATTCTCACCATGATGAAAAGTGTCGTCACAGCAGATTGAAACCTTTCTACGATTTAAAACGATGTTACTAGAAGTGGTACTATTATCACCAAATGTAATGACAGCAGTGTTTCACAGTGGGTAGAAAGGCATCTCACACACACCGCAGGTGTTCCAGTGATTTGAAATAAGGCATTCATTCTGATTGTGTGTGTGTCTGTATCCAGGGAGGGAGGTGAAGATGGAGACAGTCAGGGAGATGGCAGCAGCCAACCAGATACCATCTCCATCGCATCCAGGACGTCCCAGAACACTGTAGACAGCGACAAGGTAGGACACACACACAGGTTTTAATGAGTTGAATGATGGAGTTGAAGGCAGCCGACTGAGACTCACTCTGTGGCCTGTGACGAGCTGATGACCCACAGCTGTTTTAGTGCTACAGGGTCTCCCATGCAGCTACATTGGGCAGAAGCAGGGGCTGTGAATGTGCCCATGGCTGACAGACTGTTGTTTGTGCACCTTTGCTTATGTGTTCTGCAAGGTAGAAGACAAATTCTGTGAGATAAATTTGTGTGATTGTGAGTGTATTATGTTTATCCTTAAGTTCACATGTAGGTTAAGTGTGTGTGTAGTTGCTGTGTGTGCGTGTGTATGAGAAGTATTCAGTAATAGTCACCATATGAGTAGAGAAGCAGTGATGAAAGACCTCTTCAGGTTGTGTGCAGGCGTCTGTGCTGATGCCTCCTACCAGCCAGTCTCTCGCATCCACGTAAGCCCATCTTTAAACTTTTATTTTGACAGTTCATCTGTATTTCAGTTATTTCAGGAATAATGATAAGAAATAAAATAATAAAAAAAAATTAAATGGGGAAAATAACAACTTGTATATCATAACCTGATGCTCATGTCTTGTGTTCACTGAGTTTTTAAAGCGTTCTTTTACTCTAAACTTTTTTGGTTGTTTAGTAGCAGGGCCAATCTTTTTCTGTCATTGCACTGACTAAATGTAAAACGTACTCGCCACTTTCTGGTACACTTCTATTTTGTGGAGGAGCAACAGGCAAACCCGCAAAATGTGAATGAACTGGGTTGCTGGATGAGTTTTCAGTTACAGAATGACTCTCCTGTAAAGTTTTGTAGATTAGGTTCATTTGCAAACAAGCAACAAAACGTCTGCAGCTTTTAAATGGAGTTTGGTTTTTGGCATTTGTTGTGGTTGCTCTGGTTCCACAGTTTCATCTGTTGTTTTGATTTGAACTGGTTGTTGTCCAGCGTTACTACAGCCCCTCCCTTCTCAGTGCTACACACACACACACATTCACCCACATACAACCCCACACAGATGTCAGTCATGGCGTCCCACTGTAGGGTTACATAGTATGGCCTTTTCACTGTGCAACCCCACGCCTACACACTTACCCTGCCTCTAAATGTCAGCACCACACACACACACACACACACACACACACACACACACACACACACACACACACACACACACTCTTCTTCACTCATGCAGAATGGCCTTGGCAGTGCATCTTCAGTGTGTGTGTATTAACGTTTTGTTCCTTTTTTTTTTTTTTTAACTATACCATGATCTCCGTCTCACATTGCATCTGTATCATTCTTTAGCTCTCACATTAATACACGAGTCTATGCACACACCAGTCTTGAGTGCTGTAACTCTGCACATGCGTATGCATTTTATGTTGCATGTCTGTGTTGGTCTCCCCACCTTGTCCTGTCCAAAGAAAACATCATAATCAATCTTTCCAGCCTTTTCTGAGTGTGGGTGTGTTTTCTCTCGTCCGGTTTATTGTTTCTAGGATTTAGAAAACTCTAGCTCGCTATTTTTGGATCCTCCTCCGCTGTTTTTCCTGAAAACATCAAAGGAAAAAAGACACAGCTCCTACATTTTGTTTTGATAAGTTTCATATTTCATATGCTGACACAGCAGAGCACGGCTTTGCTGCTGTGAGCTGCTAAGTGTGTGTGTGTTTGTTGGATGTAGTTTTTTTGCTTTTTCATTTATTTCTGTTTTTAATTAGGCTTTACAGTGAGATTGAGAGCGCTGTGACAAAATGAGAACTTGGCAACATACAAGACAGTTCTGTGCATCGTAAAAAGCTATTATAAACAGGACTCTTTTTTTTTCCAGAGAGGATGTGAGGGGATGCCTTTTCTAATAAACTGACATAATTTACATTGCCTATATCTATTTGTCTTTAAGTTTTAAGTACAAATTTGTAGTGACTAGTTGTGGTGGAGACTCATCTGGCCTAAGAGGCCTATTTTTTTCCCAGGAAGATAGTGGAAGAGTGACAGTAAGGAGGCTGATGGTGCTCAATTCTGTACCATTCCCAGGGCTCTGCTGGCCCTTTAGGGATTTATTATTGGACACTAAGCCAATCCCTTGTGTATTTTGGAGTAGAAACAATTCAGTGATCTGAGCAGGCATGTTTGTTCAACACTGCAGCCACTCTTTAAGGTGCACTTTGGTTTTAATATCTCTCTATTAGTGGCTTTCACTCCAGTCTTGAGAAAAAAACACTGTGGATTTACAACAAGCCAGCAAATCTGAAAGAGAAGAAGCTTTTTGTATTTACCAACCACTGCATTAAACAAAATAAGATGCAGTAAAAAGATTGAAAACTTGATAGGTGGACGTTGTTAAATGAAAATTGAACCTTAACCCTGCAGAAGAAAGAACAGACACTTCAGTTCATATATCAAAGGTCCTCATATTAAATGAGTGAGGCTCCTAATCGTCATAAAGGAATCTAGTAACTAAATTTCGAAAGAAAATCTGAGATGTTTTTAGTTGTGAAATCTCACTCAGGGTGTGTGAGGAAAACCTCGCTGCACATGTGAAAGAGCACAATCAGAAGGCAGTGCTTTCCACCTTCACTCACTGATAATCTGTGTTTACAGGACAAACTTCTATAACATGATCATTTAGGGTTATTGTTAGTACTCCAGATTGTTGATAAGAGACTTTCAGATCTTGATGAACTCCACCTGAACCTTCCTCTTTCAGGCTGTTTGGTATTGATCAGCTCTTTAAGGCACAATTTGACCCTTCTTTTTTTCTCCTAAATTTAACCTTTTTCAGTTAATCTCTTCTTACCTTTCTCTGTCTTACTTCGGCCTGTTTTCTTGTTTGTCCCTCTCCTCTTTTTTCCCTTCTTCTCTTTCTCTATTTATATACCTCTTGCTCTATTTTATTTCTTTCCACCTTCTGCAATCCATCACTGAATTACCTTCTCTAGACCCACACACACACATGTTTTTTCCCCTTTCTCAATTTTCACACCTCTCTGTCCCACTTTTTCTTTCTCCTTTCTCTCTCTCTCTCCTTTCTCTCTCTCTCTCTCTCTCTCTGTCTCCATGTACTATAATAACAGCCCAGTATTGGCATAGTCAGATGTTCCACTGGCTGTCTGGGTCTCGAGGATGTGTGTGTGTGTGTTTGTGTGCATGTGTGTGTGTATGTGTTTATATATGTGTGTGTAGACAGGGTGGGAAGCTACTGTTTCTGGTGGTTTTTGGAGACGTTTTATATGACGACTGCCTTTTTTCTTTTCCCTCTATTTTTCTACTCGTCTCTACTGAGTTTTTCTGTTTGCCTCTCACTTTACCTCTCTGTCTCTTACGGCTGCTCCGTCTCGACGTCTCTCTTTGCCTCATATTTTGTCTGGTTGCCCAGCCTCTCTCCCATTTTCCCTCTCTACCTCCAACCACCTCTCCCTCTCTCTACCATAGACATATCATATTCATATTTGTGATTTGTTGTTATTTAACATGCAACAACATGCTCTATTACTGATATACTGGCAATGACCAAATATTTATGGTTTTGATAGTGTAGGACAACTATAGCAAGAGTCTAATTAATGCTAAACCATTTACTCAGCATGGATGTTAAAATGCTCAGATAAAATCTGAAAGTCATTGTTTTTGTTTGAATTTAAATCCAATGTGCTGGAGTACAGAGCTAAAACAGTCAAAACCAGGCTGTCCTCATAAGATTTATGACAGCATTGGTTGATTTAAAAAAACAAAACAAAAAACAAACAAACAAAAAAAAACAATGCAAAAACAACCTTTGCCTACATTTTCTTGTCAAGCTACCTCTTGCGGTTCTGACCACTGCCCTCTCTAATTAGAAAGGACAGAAGTAGCATTGCTCTTGCAAAAGATCAGGGTGCATGGTTGGGACTCCTACATAGGAAATCATGGTTTGCAAATGTTTTCCTGCTAGTAGTCAGTGTTGTTGTTTTCCTTTATCCGTGAATGAAGGCAACCTTTTCCTGGCCTCAGCCAAATCGTTGAAGTTGCCTTAACTGAACCAGAAGCTCAGCCTTTAAGGTGGCAGATTAGAAAACATTTCTAGAACAGATAATTTGGTAGACACTGACAAACCATTGATTTTGTCAGCTCTATGCCAGTATACGTGATGTGATTCAGGATATGTCAGTTTCATTGACATTCTGAAGTTCAAGCCAGTTGTGTAACATCTTGTTGAAGATGTCAGCTCTGTGACGTTGTGTGGAATCTGTCTTTTCTGTGACGCTTTTTGGTGTAATGAGTCAGCTGTGCTTCAGCTTGTGGTCTTTACATTATTTAAAGTATCGTTCCAGTGGCTGGTGACTTGGCAGCCCTCATGGCTTTTTTTTAGCTTCTGCCTCCAGTTGGAGCAAAAATGTAGGTTTTTCTTGAGGCTCAATAAAACTTACACTCTGCTCCTGTAGGACTGATTATGCATCACATTGGTTGGAAAGGGGCTCGCCAGCAGATGAACCTGTTTGTCCCTGCATCTTAAATGTATTAAAGCCATTTATGAAGCCAGGCTTGAGTCTGTCAGACTTGGTCACCAAAAGATTTTTTTTTTTTCTCAGAAGTTAAAAGTCTTGTTTACTCAAATAATAAAAGCCATCCACTTTTTTTGAGATCTCCATTTGTGGGTAGATTTTAAGAATTTAATTTGTGTTTGTCAAAGCATTAAAATATAACATTCATCTTCCATTTTGGTCAAAACTGAAGTATCTGAATAGCTTTTAGATGGGTTACCATGAAATTTAGATCAGATATTCAAGGTCCTCAGCGGATGAATCCTAACTGGCTTTGGAAATCCCCTGACATTTTCTGTAGTGCCACTGAAAGTGAAATGTCTCAGCAGTTATTGAATATAACATGAAATTTGGTTTAATCATTCCTGTCCCTCAGGACAAATCCTAATGAAGAGGAATGCTAAACATCAGCATGTTAGCATTGTCGTTATGTTGCTGGCCTTAAAGCACAGCCTCACAGAGCCACTAGCATGGCTATAGTCTGTTAGTCTTGGACAAATGAAATCCATTCAGCTCCACTGTATTGGGTCGGCAGTACAAATCTTTCAGAGGGATATCTCAGACTTAAATTAAACTTTAAACCAAAACTATCTGACCACGTGTATGTGATAAAATGTTTTTCTGGTGACTTTGGCTGAACTGACCCTGTAAAACAATTAGTACCAGTCAGACCACCATTTTGAATTACAGCAAATTATTTCCCTCTAGTCTACAAGTTCAACTTAATTTCCATTATACTGTACATGTGACATATTTGGCATTGCTATCACATGGAGGTGTTTAAAAGTAGTCTTGCAGTTGGGCACAGGGAATGTCCCCGGTGGGCTTTTATTTTTTTAAATTTCTATGTATATTTTTTATTTATTTTTCTTCCATTGTAGCTTGATTTTGTGCAAGGTAAATCAAACTGGTGTAACAAAAAGTAATATCTATTAATATGATGACATTGGAAGTAATATTAGACGTCTTCTGATGAATAACTATTATGTATTTTAGTCCTTTTAAAGGTTTCTCAGAGCATTTTGTCATTTTGAGATGAAGATGTTCTCGACTTTCTTCTCTTTTACACTGGCGATGAATTGTTTACACGTGTGTGTTCTCATGAATCAAATGCAATCAGTGTCTGGTTCAGACTGAAGCCGTACAGTAGCCATCTGCTGGTCATATGACTTTTGTGTCAAACATACACACACACACACACACACACACACACACACACACACACACACACACACACACACACACACACCGAAGAGAGCGCCATTCCCCTTCAAACACAGATCGGAAGAGCGTGGTGGGGGGGAGGGG
>JBBMJY010000007.1:3072117-3091616 GCA_037833715.1 Toxotes lorentzi | reverse complement strand
GTGGCAAACACACACACACACACACACACACACACACACACACACACACACACACACACACACACACACACACACACCGAGGAGAGTGCCATTCCCATTCAAACACAAAGCTATGGCTGTTTGATCTCACACACAGAGAGAGAGAGAGAGAGGGGGGGGGGGGGAGAGAGTGTGAGGGCGTGTTTGTGTGTGTGGCAAAGACACAAACGAGGGAGTTGTCAAAGACAGAGAGAGCGACAGAGAGAGAGGGAGACAGAAGAGGAGAGGTCGACATGCCAAAGTGGATGAGCTTTAAACTGTTCAAAGAGAGCAGCAGAGTGAGTACAAACTGCTGGACTACACACTCCACACGAGCTGCTTACTCACTGCACTCTACTCTACTCTACTCTACTCTACTGGCAGCTAAAATTATACGAGTTAGCATTAAACAATCTTTTCATTCACCACCAATTATAATCACAGATATGTTGTTCTACTGTGAGACTGTGTGTCTTGAAGTAGCGCTGTCATGTCTAACTCAGGTTGCATGTTTTGTTGTGGTAGAATTAAAACTGCTGCAATAAAAAGTGCAGTAAAATCAAAGGTTGACGATCAAAAATGTGTCGCAGTACTCAGGCAAAGTGTTTAACACGCAGAGGATTCTACCAAAGTTAGCATGCTAACCAGCCAGCCCCATTCCCTCTTGTAATACCACTTTGTACCTCAAGGGGCTGCAGTGCGTCACAGTAGCATCCAGTCGTACCCTCAGCCCAACACGAGCGGATGAACAAATAGAAACTGTGAGTAGGCTATTAACCTGCGTCCTCTCTCGGCTACCTTCCTCCACTCTTTCCTTAAGCTCAGCTATCGATGCTGCTGCTCTCCCTCTCGTTCTTCGACCTCTCATCCTACTCCTGCCATCACTACGTCTTCCCTGTGTCTTTGACTGGACAGACTGGGTGTGAAACCGTCGTTGTCAGTCTAACAGTAACCTTAGGAAAGAACCTAACAGTTACGTGATCAGATTGTAAGGTAAACCAGCGTGGAAAACATAATTCCTAGCAACTGAGCTTCAAGCTAACGTTAGCGCAGTAAGAGAGTTGAAGCTTGCCTGTGATTGGTCAGTGAACCATGTGGTCATGTGTATGACAGGTTCACAGAGAACGCTGGCCGATGGAAATGTGGAATTTCTCCAACTTTCTGGTGATTTGTTTGCAGTATGCATTTGACAGTTGACTTCTTCTTACACGTTTCTGACTGTGATCTAGTGTTTGCCATGTTACCTCTGCCTTTTTTTTTTTTAGGCTGGTACCAAAAAACAAAAAAAGAAAAACACATTGCATAATTTGTTTTGCTTAAGTACTGAAGAAAAGCAACTTGATCACAAAAAACCTTGTTGCTGGAATTAGACACTTCTACCTTTGTATTCTACCAAAGACCAATACTATACCAGTAATTTGTATATTATTATTATTAGACCTAATCTTGTTGATCCTGACCTAGTCCTTCCAAACTCTATTTCAGATCCTCTCTGCACACAAACTTCTGTTTTGACTTGATTCTCTGCATGAATGAAGCTGCTGAGGGAAAAGACAGCTCTTGTATGAAGACAAGCTCTGTGTGATTTTTCACTTAAGCGTCCTTTGATGTTTGCTTACATATTATAAAATGCTGTCTTCATGTGAAGACAATGTGAAGATTGTTATATATATAAAAAAAGCAACACTAAGCAGTCCTCTGCTTTTTTTTTTTTTATTTGACTTTGAAATCTGAGAAGTGTTTTGAGGTTTAATCTTTGGTTAGTGTTGAGGTTTGGTCACTGATTCAGATGCTAATCCAGATCATACGTGCTGTTGAGTTTCACTTGGCGTGTTGTAACACCGGACTGCAGTAAGGAGTGTGTGTGTGAGTGTGTAAGGGGGAGATTAATGGTTAAACAGGGTGTGTGAGCTAGACAGACAGAGAGACAGGAAACAGGCCATTAGCTGCCACAGAGAGACTGGATAAATGAAATGTGAGCCTTCAGACGGTTGAATTGAAGTCAGTTTGATTCAGATTATACAGCAGACTCAGTGAATAAACAGAGTAAACACACTCGTGGACTCACTGTGTTATGGAGCTTTTTGACTGCATGAGCGCAGCGCAATTTGTTCTGAGAAGAAGTCAGAGAAGTTATTAGTGTTTTAATGTTGTCGCTCAGATTGCCGCTGCACATTTCCTGGATTTGGAATCTGACTGAATTGTCCACACTACTGTCCACGAACAGTAACACATGAAGTACAGTCCAGCTGCAGCTTTATTGCACGTAGTTTGTGCATTAAAGGTCAAAGATGAACCTTACAAAGTCTAATCTTTGGCTCTGCTTTGATGACAAGGTCAGACAAGCTTTGACAGTTAAAACAAGCGCACTGTAGAATTTTGAAAATCTATAAACACCCTGAAATGTCTGAATTTTGTCGATGTGCTTTGTGTTAAGTTAATGTGTTTGTTTAACCTACTTAGCGTTACAGTAGGCTGAGTTTAGTATTTTTGCTGAAGTGCAACCTCAGTGGATGATCCAGCATTTTGGAGATTTCTGAGGAGAGCTGAGGGGTGTGTGTCATTCTTCCTAAGAAATCAGTTATTTATAAAGCAAATGTGTGGCAGTAAGAGATTTTTGGCTTTCAGATGGCACAACAGTATAATTGGTCACAGTGTGCAGTTAGACTGGAACTCAGATGTAATGTTTCTTTATTTTTTAACTCTTCCTACTGTATTTTCAGCCAGTATGATGCTGGACTGGTTTGACTGGTTTATGTGATGCTGTTTCCATATGGACAAACGCCAAACACCTGTTTACAGTTCTTACTGCTAAAGTCAGTATGATGAACACTGCACTGCAGCATCGGTGCTTTACATGTGATCAGAATGTCACACGGTCACATGATGAGCATCCTCACGTGTGCGGTCATGTTTGTGCATTACAGCGTTGCAGCACACACAGTGTAGATGTCTGCACTCTCTCTGTAAACATATGGACGGCAGCATTATACTGTAAGTGCTCTGTTTGAACTAGCTTGCATTGTAATGATATGTGGTGCCGGTAGAGTTTGTTGATAGTGAAGACAACATTAAGCAAGAGGTCCAGGTCTGCAGTAACACACTGTCACTTACTGTGGATCTAGCAAACAAAAACGCATCTGAATAGCTTTACATACCGGGCTGTACATTAGAGGCAGTATTTACTGGACATAATATCAAAATAGTCCACACTGGTTTTCAGACTTGATTCTTATCCTAGGGACAGTAATATACACAAGGAGGAGTTTCCCACTGCAGCACAGATTGTCTCCACAAAATGTTCATTTTTATCATGTCTGCAAAATATTTTCATGGGCTACAGTATTTGCTCCTGGGAAGTAAAGCACGATTAATGTTTAAAGGCAGAACATGAACCTCGGTTCTCCGATGTTGAAGTCAGGCGCTGTGGTATAAGAACATGGCACGCACTTCTCGCACTGGAACAAAACGTTGCCAGTGAATGTAAGCATTGCAAATCAGTTGCATATGAGAGTGATTCCTTGGAGACAGGGCCGGCGCTCCCTGACAATCAAAAATATTTCCACATAAGCATGTACTGTCACTCAATTTTCACTCCCTGGCAGCTACGAGAGCACTAAAACATTTTCAGCAGTTTGTTTGCTAGAGAGAGAGACAGATGTCAATGACAGTGAAAATGGCAGATTTTTCAAATTAATAGTAATTTCTATGGCCTACATTCCAGGTGAGTGTTTTTCATCTTGATTTATTCTTTTTGTTTTTTTTCCCCATGCCTTTCCAATGGTGTCCTTTCGCTGCACTAATGAGTGAGACCGACCAGTTGAAGCCATCACACATTTTTAACACTCCTCATTTCTTTCCATTCCCTCTGTCGTTTACTGTACTGGTGATTTTCTGGTGATGATGCAAACCGTTATCTACAGTGTCTTTTCTATTGATGTGTACATGTTGCATGGAGGGAATAGGGACTGCTGTGATGCCAGCGTGGACGGCAGCGTGTTCAGTGAATGCTGTATGTCTGCGGTGTTTTGGAGTGGATCAGTATTAAAGGGAACAGATCTGCGGTCTTTCATCACTTCCCCTCATCCACTACATGGATTTGTCTTTTTAAATGCAAAATTAGTTTCTGTAGCAAGCAAGTTTATCTGAACGTACAAAGCTTTATAAACATTGTCAAACTCAATTCTTCTCAGGGAACGTTAGAGTCTTTGTGTCCATGGGCTCATGGAGATAGTTTGTGTTTGAAGGAAACCATAGTTAAGTATTTATCAACTTATCTCAGCTGCATATTGAGCTAATAATAAATGTCTGCTGTGCACACATTCAAGCAGATACACCAATAGCTGGGAATAGAAAATCTTCCGTGTCCTTATCCAGTGAATGACATGGAAGTTTCCCAATCTCAACAGGTTCCATTCTTTCTGCTGCTGAAGGAGCTGAAGCATGTTTGTTCTGCTTGACACCGTCTTCCTCTACTCTAACATATGACCATCACAAGCTGGTGTGTGCGTGTCTGTGTTGTCAGTGCACAAAAATGCGTCATATGACAGATAGCACTAGAGCACAGGACACACCCTCAAACTCACAAACAAACAAGCCCACCAGATTAGAGTGGCACTCAAGGGAGGACAGCGGTTTCTCTGTTGGGAGCTTCTGTCACACTGAAAGTTTTTATGTTGATAATAATGCATTTACGTGTCTTCATTCAACAAATGTAAATTACTAATTAAATTGCTAATTTCCATCTGCTGACCTTGGATATCAAAACCTTTTTCATTTTGTATTGAGCCATATTTTTACAATGTTAAAAGACAATGAGGGAGGAGTAAGTGATTTGGGAGAATCATTCCTTCAGTTCTGATTTTGAATCTCCACCTGCCAAATTCATTCAAATTCACTAACAAGCATGCGCATGGTCCACCCGCAAAGGTGTTATCACAGATCTTACCTGAGAAGATCAGGGCTGTACAGGCAGGTACTGTGGAAAGATTAAAGATAACCACAGCATCTTGCCTACCTGCTGCCCTTTGGTATCAGCTGCTAGATTCAGGACCACACTTCATACCGCGTCATATCATGTCTGCTCTCCATATAAGGAGATTTTCCTGCCCATGCTGTAACGTAGCAAGCATCATGTCTGCACCAAGAAATGGAGTGAACAAAACCTTTATTAGTATGCAGGGCTTGGTGACATCACAGTGTTTCCAGCACAGTTCCACCTTCAACCTGAGCAGAAGTCTAATCAGCCAGAATAAGTGAAAACACCTGCGTGGGTCTTCAGGGCCTTTCCACACTGTGTGTGTGTGTGTGTGTGTGTGTGTGTGTGTGTGTGCGTGTGTGTGCGTGTGTGTGCGTGTGTGTGCGTGTGTGTGCGTGTGTGTGTGTGTGAACGTGTGTGCACACACAGCCATCTGTCAGGTATAAAGTCACCTGTACCTTTTATAGAAACAGGGGTCCTTGTTGCTAGGAGATCTTTAGCCTTGCAAAGAGTGCGTGCTTACAGACGCACATAAACATACAGAGACACACACTCCCTGACATTTTCCAAGACAATGAGAGTAAAGCAGACATAGCAGGCAGAGGAAGAGAGGGATGCTGGAGGAGAAGGAAATGGCTGATTGTGCTGCCGCTGTGAATTCTGTATGTAGGTGAACAAGAAGTAAAAAAACAAATCCCAGCTCTGAAATATCAGCAGTAACAAAAAAACATGGGGCAGATCCTGGTGATGTGCTGATATGTCTGTCTTCACTAGTTGCTACACACCACACTAAGGTATAAACAGCCCATCAGCTGACATTGTGTTTATACCATACACAGGTTTTCAGGTCAGATCAGTACAGAAAGTTTTATCTTTTTTTTTTTTTCCTAAGCACATTTCATCTGCAGCTTTAACTCATATGGTGTTTCACTTTAATATGAGTAAAGGCCAACACACCTCAAAAGGATGATGTCACTTATATTTCTATAAAGTGTCTCTGTGTGTGAAGCAATTTTCTGTTTATGTAACAGGTTTATTAAGTCATTATGAGAGTCCAGTCTGCAGCATGTACCATAAACACTACAACTAAAACTGTAGCTTACGTCTTCAGTTTTATCCTTTCCTTATCACGTTCTGTCAATCATTAACTCCAAAAATTGTCCAGTCCAGTTGACTATATTAAGAGCTACACTGTCCACGTTTAGTCATCTCAGACCCCCATTTATGTTCAATAGTAAAGCCAATCCTCTATATATATCTATATTTATCTATATATATATAGATATATATAGATATAGATTTTTAACAGCTGATTGATTCCTTCCTGTTGTTTATCTGTGTAAGTGCAGTTCAGTCATTTCTATCATTTCCTGGTCAGGAAATGGTTCAGGTTCACGCTGAACTCTAACATTACATGGAAATGTTGGCAGCAACAGTGTGTGTGTGAAAACACACAGCAGTCCTTTGTCCTTGGTTACTTTCTAGACAGACTGAGGATTTGGTCCATCGTCTCGCAGCTTTTTTTCATGTTCAGTTCAGCTCTTTTTCTCTAAGGTTCAGTGTTTGTTGTAAAACCAAAGAAAAGTCAGGGATTCCTGCTTACTCACCTGTTCATCCAGCCTGCTGGAGATTTAACTCTGCAAACAGTAAAAAGCAGCTGTTAGGGTTTTGACATTTTTAAATCTAAAAGGTAAAGTTTACTAAGTGAGTGGAGTGTTGAGAGACTTCAGGGTCTATGACGGTGATTGCCAACCACACGTTCACAGGTACATGAACATCAAGTACATGTTGAGTTATGCATTAATAATTTTTCTGCTTGGAAATGTTCAGTGTTTATTGTGTAAACACAGGTGTCAATCCTGACTCAGGGCAGGATTAAGTTTCTCTTCCTTTGTCATCAGGCGAATTTGCAGCAGATTCTTTTTTTAGATAAAAATGTAAATTAAGAATATTAGAGTTTATATTTATTGACAAGGTTGTTTTGCATATTTTTCTTCACACACGAACAGGGCGTAGTTTTAAATCACTTTGTTGAGAAGAAAAATTTGACACTGATTACACAGAGTTTTGAGCTCGGAAAAGTCTAATTAAATGTCTCATTGTTTTTGTTTTTGCAGCTCTCTGGTGGTTGTGAGTTGACAGTTGTCCTTCAGGACTTCACAGCAGGATGCAGCACAGAGATGTCTGTCACCACAGGTGAGAGTAACTTCTCTTTCCTGTTCACGCAGTTTAATCTGGAGCAGCTTGCTGACTGTGTTCAATCATAGTTCGGCTTTAGGAGTTAAATCCAAAGACTGTAAGTAGTTTGGGTAAAACAGCGGCCTGCTAAAATAAGTGAAATGGTTCAGTTTGCATTTATGTGTTTATATCCCCCTCTGAAACTAAACTGCATAACAGTTTTACGTGAAAAGTGTCCACTAAAATGCATCAAATGAGACTGTCTGACGTTAACACACTCTAAAACAGTGGTTTGCTCTTCTCTCCAGGTCAGACGGTCGAGCTGTTGGAGCGGCCAAGCGAGCGGCCCGGCTGGTGTCTGGTCCGGACCACAGACCGCAGCCCGCCACAGGAGGGACTGGTTCCCAGCTCTGCACTCTGCGTGTCCCACTCGCGCTCCAGCGTGGAGATGGACTGTTTCTTCAGCTCGGGAAAAGGTAGGAAGAACAGACCGCTGCTTAATCTGTGGCTTAAAGATCAGTGGTTTTGACTTAGTTTGAAATGCTTTTTAATTGTTCTGTTGTAAAAGCCAAGTCAGAATGTTCCTCATGATGCATTGTAGGTAAATGCAGTTGTGTTAATGAGCATAGAAGAAGATACAGAATAAACTGCTGTGATTGAAGATGCTGTGAGCAATATGCACACATGTTGTTTAAAAAGAAGCTTGAAATCAACAAAGTTTCACATGCAACGCACAGTTATGAAGGAAGTAAAAGCTTAGCCTTGTGTGCACTGCAGTCCTTGTTTTCTGCATAAATGTGAGAACAAGTCGCAAGTGACACACTCAGATGCTCTAACTCAAAGTGTGGAGGCTTTCCACTTCAAAGTGCCACACAGTGCAGTGCCACAAAGTGTGGCCTGATTGGATGGATTTCAGTCTTTATAAAGTGAGGAAATTCAGACCACCAAGTCCAGCTGTGATGTGTTTCCTAGATTTATACTGACACACCAGAGGGAAAAAAGTGTCAAAAATAAATACATTTATATATATGAATTTGAAACTGAGCCACTAAAATTAAATAGCACCTTCAGTTTTATCATGTTCATCATGTCTTTAGAACATTGCTTTTCATTAATCAGGTCATTTCATGTAAACTGATCTATATCGACCTCTATTGGTGAGATATGGGCACTACAATATATATATGAAACTCATTCTGCTTTATGTGTGAAATCCCCCTCAGACATACTATACAGAGCTTGTAATGTGTGTATAAATGATTATCATATATACACACATTTTATTCATTTTTTTATAGTGAGGATGACACACAAAGCAGATGCATAAATAAAATGGAAGGTGTCTGTGTGCAGTGACACACTTCCAGAGTCTGAGCATGTGGAGAGGACGTTTCCTGCCTGACACCATCAGGAAACTCTTCACCTTTGTTGTTTCTAGCACTTTGAAAAACTTCACATCAAACTGTTAAGTTTATTGGTCTGTGCTTGTACACAGAACAAAAAAAAAAAAAAAACACAGGCTGTGTCCAAAATCACTCCCTATTCACTACATAGTGCACCACATATACAGCCCACCATTTTATTGTAGTGTCCAAGATGAGTGTATTAGTATATCCACTAAACAGTGCCTTCTGAAATTATGCAATGGAACACAAAAAGTAGTGTCAATCCCACAATGCAGTGTGGATCACCATTGTGCATTTGATGGCAACAATTAGTGGCCCGAGTGTCTGACATATTAATTTATTGCTCACTACTGAGTCAACTTTTGACTGTCTGTTACGTAGGGAGTGGTGAATGAGTGGACAAGGAGGTGGCTGGAGACACAGCCACGGTCTCATTCTTCATGGTTACCATGGTTACCACTGTACATAGAACTAGAACATGAGAGACAGCAAAGAAATGACATGACACAGTACAGTTGCTGTGTTTACTGCTTCACTGCTCCTGAGATCACACTCGCGCACACAGATTAAAGTGTTCCTGTCCTGTCCTCCGGAGGGCGCTGTGGGGTGGCTTAAACACCTCCTCTCTGTACTTGTTCCTTGTGTCATGGGACCTCTGACTGTTATCAGGGTGTGATGACATGCGGGAGATTGTGTGTCTGGATCATAAACTGACAGGCTCAGGCTGAGACAGGAAACGCAGGGCTGCAGTTTCTCATTGCATCTCACTGCATTAGGAGGAGCTGATTTCATCTCACTGCGTTGTGGGCGTTTTACAGCAAAGAGGAAATGAATGCTGGAAATTGTTAGTCATTTACTTAAAATCCAGAGTGATGCTTTTTATGTAGCAGATTGAAGCAAGAACGACAGCTATTCGAAGAAGCGAATCGATTCATTCCAGTTGAGTTCTTGATGATTCAGTTATTTCACACAAATACAGGTAAATGTTACGAGAAGCTCTTCTCAGAATGTATCCTGGGAACTTAAATAACTGAGCAACACTCAGTTGTTTCTCGTTTTTAAAAATGTAGACCAAGGATTTATTTTCCTTGGAAAATACTAAACAACTAAAGCATGACATATCAGTGCTTTAGGTTATAATAGAAAACCTGCGTCATGTAAAAGGGCTTCCTTGTCATGATAATTACAAACGCCATCCCATACAGCTACACATGCACTGGCAATAGGAAATCCTTCCACTCTATACAGGCATCCACTTAAGTGATCATTTGGAGCACAGACAGGACAGAAACTCAAAGTCTGCTTCCTAATTCATCTGCACTGCTTGTGCAGACCTCTGATATCTGCAGACAGCTGTTAGCTGGTGTGAGCTCCTCAGCAGGGACAAAGTGGAATCCACACGCCGTTCGCTCGGCTTCATGTGTCCCAGCCGGAGATATGTCTTCAGAAAACAACACAGAGCTCAGATCAGTCTATAGAGTCTCTGGGAGCCAGCGAACCATCCTGAGTCAGGACAGCGGGTCCGCATAGATTTAACTGTTCTCGTCACACTTTACAGAACTGTTGTGGCTCATCTGTGCTACTTCTTAACTTAAAATAACACAGACCTTTTGCTTTCCAGGTGTAACTAGGCTACTACAACCAAGTTTGTTTTTTCCCTTGCTAAGAGTAGTGTCTCACACACACAGCATGAGATCAGCTGATTTGCCTGATGCCGCCATGGTGTGTTTCCTGCTCTCGCTGATGAGAAGTATGTTTTGTGTTTCTGTAGAGACATGCAAATCAGACATCTGTGACCGCTACACATGGAAATAAACACCCAATCACACATACACGTATTAAGATATTTAGGAAATACTGAGGTGATCCTGATGTTTGACTGCAGGGTTGCATCATCTTGTGTGACTTATCAGTGAAGGTCAATGGAGCAGGCCTGTGTCATGTGACAGGAATAATGAAGTCGTTACAGTAAATGCTGGGAGGAGTTACACATCACTTTACTTTGTCACTCATCTGAAATATCAGCAAATAAACTTAGTAACACTCAAATAGCATAAATTCATTACTTGAATATGCATATATTAAATATGCAGGTGCGTGTTATGGCTTATTGACGATAAGTGTTATAAAATATTTTGATGAGATCATAGAAATCAAATGTGCATTATGAACTGAAGCAGGTGCTACTCTGACCTTTAACTAAAACTGTAACCATGACCAAAAGCTGAATGTAAGGTAACATTAACTCCGGCAGCATACCCTGACCTCAGCTGGTCTGAAATCCAGAACTTCTTTCAGAACCTCTTTCCTCAGAACCAGGTCACGCTGTCCTTACATACCTTTAGAACAGACAGCAGCTCTCATTTACCTTCCAAAATCAAACATTTTGCACTCAAACCTTTGAAAATCATTTTTAATATCACACCATTAGGTTATTTTACCAATCTAGTATTTTGCTGTGCACCACACGTTCAGGTGCTTGTCAGCAGCAGGTGTGTATCACACTGAACAAATGTCACAAACAGACTTTAGCTTTATTATGTCAAGCAGATAGACATGTAACACTTTACTGAACAAAAAGACCTGGCCATCCATAGTCAGCCGGACAAGTTTCGCTTGTTTGAATGCAAATTGTCAGTTGTGCCTTGAAACCTTAATTGTATGATGGTATAAATACAGAATTAGGCAGAGCCTGTGTCTGCTTCCTCAACAGTGAAATGTCTGGAGGCTGATTATTTAATGAACTGCTCTCTATTTGTTAATGAATGAGTCAAACTGTTAATTAACCCTAAAGAGTCACTGCTAATTAAATGGACTGGATATAAACTTCTGTGTGGTTCAGCTTCAGACTCTTCCCACTGTCTGCTGTGTGTGTGTGTGTGTGTGTGTGTGTGTGTGTGTGTGTGTGTGTGTGTGTGTGTGTGTGTGTGTCTGGAGTCTTGTGACTGCTCTGTAAAGTAGGTCTCCTTGTCCTCTCTGAAAGACTGTGAAGACATTGAGGCTTTAAAGTTAACTGAACTGAAAATCAGTCACGATGGAGTTTTGAAGTCACTAAAATAGATACAACTGAGAGCTTTAACTCTTTCATCAGGAGTTTTATTATTATTATCATATAGTTTAGAGCTGCGACTAAGAGTTATACTGTAAGTCTGTTCTTCTCCCTTTTATCTTAAACGGGTTTGTCCTTTTGTTATGAGATTGTAATTGACTTTAAAAGACCTTGGAAATTATTAATTGGCACTATGTGAGAGTGAAGTTATAACTAACTTTTCAAGTAGTGTGAAGTTATAGCTGCAGAAGTTAAGTCTTTTCCTGTATTTCTTGCTGTAGAGTCTCAGTAGAAGTGCACTGTGTATAAAATGGGACACTGCAGGGAAACAGAGCTGCTGGAAGCACTTTATCTAGGCTAAGTGCATGTGTGTTGTCTTACCTGCTGCTGCATTGCTCACAAAGGTCCACACACACACACGAACGCAGGGGGAGCATTTACAGTCCATTGCTCCTTCAGATGCTGAGCACTGGCCTAGCTGAATACGTGTCCCTTTTCTTTAGTGAGGACCAGCCAGTCTGGTCCAAGTCTAGCATGAGATATGATATAAACATGAGAAAAAGAAATAAACATTGTACTTGAATGACAGTGGAGTGATAAAGTCCTTAGATGACATTTTTCAAGCTGAGATCGGCTTTTCCAAATATTTTTCTGATGACCATCATGTACTAGTGAGTTCTCAGAAAGAGTTCATCATTCTGTATTGCTAGATGTTTATAAAGACTCCTGTTTTTAATGCTGTACAACCCAACACGACAATAGTGTAAAGGGTATAGCATCACAAGTTTAAATGCAAATAGAGAGATGTATTACATGTTTATCACATCAACGGTCAATCATTGTGCAGACCCTCAGAAAAAAGTACACAGACCATCATTATAAATTCTTCATGCCATTGACTTACAGAATGATTCCTACAAAATCTCTACACACAGCTTGTCAGCAAATATGAAATAAATGGGTCACAACCTGAAAAAAACAAGCTGTGAACACAACATTGACATATTATGATCTTTTAAATTAGTAAGGTGAACTTGTTAGCAAACGGTTGCCTGTTTATAAATCCAGCAAACATCGAGCAACGTTATCATTCTTTTGGAGTCGTGTTTCTGTAGACTGTTCTGTTTTAGACTCTACCAACTCCTGAGGGAAACGTCTGGCTCTTTAGCTGCTACATTCTTTACTGTCTTCAACGTTTAGTCTCTGACTTTGCCCGTCTGCTGTTTGGTGCCGGACGGGTTGGTTCATCAGAGCAATGAGAGTGAACCAGAACAGTAAAGTTTTGGGCCAAGACAGTTCACTGGACGTCACTACAAAGCTAAAAGAAAATATATAAGTATATATGTAAGATTCATGTAATGTTATTCTACAATCTGCTGCTGTACACCGGCACTATCATTGCTTGCTGCAACAAAGGTTGATTATTGCAGCTCATATTTGAATGCCAAAAAAACATTACTTTAAACAGACACATGAAGTCGGCAATGCTACAAAGTTGATTTCTGAAAAGGGCTTAAGACACACATTCCCTCTGTCACTTACACACAAAACCACACACAGTGTTGGAGTCCCTGCTCTCCACTATGGGAAAGTAGCCCTTCACAAAAATGAACACTGACTTCTGTTCTAGAGAACTGAAGTGTATATCTGAGGGAGGGAAATTCACCAGCGGAGAAAGAAAGACACGTGTGTGTGTGTGTGTGTGTGTGTGTGTGTGTGTGTGTGTGTGTGTGTGTGTGTGTGTGAGAGTATCTGTGTGTAGGCTCCTCCTCCATCTCCTCCTCCTACCTCATTTGCTTTCTCTCTCAGTTGAATCTCAGCAGTGTGGACTTGAACCTCTTGGTGAACATGTACTCTCCCAGTCAGTCTGGTTAACGAGTTGGTCGGACAGTTAGTGATCCAGTCAGACAGCTAGAAAGAGTTGTGTGCATGTGTGTGTGTGTGAGAGAAAGAGGAGTGTGAGTGTAGGATGTGTGTGTGAGCGAGGATGAAGCGAGGCCGGCGTTGCTGTGGATGGATCCTCGCTCGCTGCTGCTGCTGCTGCTACAATGGCACAGGTGGGACGAGATGTAGAGACACGCACCCAGTGTGAGTGAAAGTGTGTGTGTGTAAAAGCAGGCATTTATCAATGTCTGTTATTGTGTGTAGGCATGTGTGTACACTATGTGTATTTGTGCTGCATGCTTTACAAGTTCGGAAGTTTATAATATATATATGTGTGCGTGTGTGTGTGCGTGCTTGCCGAGGAATGAAGTAGAGAACAGGTTTCTAATCGCCAGCAGCATTCGCTATACAACTCAGCTGAGAGAGGGGTGTGTGTGAGAGTGTGTGACTGAATGAGGGAGGTGGACAGACAGACACAGTTAAATTCCTGTTGTTCTTTTAATTTTTCTGTTATTTTTATTCTTGTCTTGGTGCCAGTGGAAATTGATTTGAATTGAAAATGAATCGTGAAACAGGAAGTCGTGTGTCACACAGACAGACAGAGAGAGAGGGAGATGGTAAATGAGAGAGACGCTTAGGGAAGAGGACAGTTTCTTTCTTTGTCTGCGTGTTGGATTGAGCAATCTGTTTTCCTGCAGTTCAGTCAGTCGCTGCACAGGGCATGTGTGTATTTTTATGTATGTGTGTGTGTTTGGGCGTCTCCTGTAGCAGGTTAAGGCAGAGCCTTTGGCCAGTATCAAAGGATTTCTGCTGACTTTACTGGAGTTATTATAGTAATCATATTTGTTTTGTTTACATTACCCAATCACCGTCTGCCCCTACAGACAGACAGCCACAGAGCCACAGTGGTTTCTGTTGTGTTTCATTCTGTTATGATCATGGATCATGACCATTTGTCTGAATCAGTTTGTCTTCAGGTTTCTGCATGGTACCGATCCACCCTCTGGTAGCAGGTCAGGTGCAGTGGGTCTGTTTGGTAAAATGGTAAAAAAATAAAAATAAAAAATTTTCAGGTAACCTCAGATTTTACAGACTTTTACAGACTTTGTGTCGGATTTGACAATAACAACAAACTCTTTTTTTTACTTAAGTGAAGCAAAACGCATGAGTTCATATTGAAAGAAAAAAGTTGGGGCTGTGCAAAACCTTGTTGAAATTTCACGCTCAGATGCCACTTACTACGTTACTACATTGTAATTAAGAGGTCAATAGCAGTTTAAGGAAAAGACGTAGGAGAGAATCAGAGAGTAGGAGAGAATCGGATGGATAGAGAAAAGTGTCGGACCCCAGCACTGGAGAATGATCACACAGCACATTTGGACTTTTTTGGAGCAGTCATTTCAAAAGGTACTGTCAAACAGCTTATGTGGTTGTTGACTGTTTACTGAGAACTTGAGAAAGTGTTTGAAAAATGGCACATTCCTAACTCAGTATGAAAATCATTGTGTGCCTGAGGCTTAAGTCAGTTCAGTGAATAACAAAAAATTAAATACGTATATATATTATGTCTATAATATAGATATTGCCACTAACAGTACTAGTAATGTTAATGCAATCCAATAAGTACTTTTAGTAAGGCCAATAAAATATGAAATACAGAACATACTTTACATATTTATGATTTGTCCCCATCAGCCAACCCTTTGTCCATTATGGAGGAACAGTGGGAATTTTGATTCCCAGCAGCCAGGGATGGATCATTCCGCTTTTACAAGAGTCACTAGGCAGAAATTTGAATGACAGGATTCTTTTATTGCTGTTTGTTTAACAGAATGAACTTAAGTTTTAAGGCCACTGGACAACATTTTGTGATGGGTCGCATTGCTCCTTTCTCTGTTTAGACCCTGTCATACTATACATGCTGCCTACCTATCAATTTGCTGAGGTAAGCTGGATATTTGAAGTGGTTTTATTGTGTTGACCAGCACTCCGGCATGACTCTGGTTTACACAGCACTGACAGTTGTGGTATTTTGGGTTAGCAGTTAGCTGAAACCATCCTAAAGGCTGAGGG
The DNA here is from genome assembly GCA_037833715.1 of Toxotes lorentzi. NCBI lineage: Eukaryota > Metazoa > Chordata > Actinopteri > Toxotidae > Toxotes > Toxotes lorentzi. The sequence continues at coordinate 3,076,030 of JBBMJY010000007.1, read as the reverse complement.
CAGCAGTTCTCCATGTACTGCAGCTTTAAGAGCACATGTATGTGTGTATGTGCAGGTTAGCGTTCAGCTATGGTTTGCTAAAGGTTAACTCAGATCTGTGTGTGGACAGACAGTGGACTTCGCCCACACAGACTCTGAGTTTGTTAGAGATTGTATAGGCTGGAGTGCAGACTGGCATGTGGCTGAACTGGTTACACTGGTTTCAGTGATTTATCAGAATAGTTTTCTCTGGTTTCTATGGACCAGTTTGAACATGTTGCCAAAATTGATCCAAGGTGATCTAGTTACAACTAGGCAGCTCCAAACTCAGGTGAGCTCACATCCAAAGTACACACTGAGATGTGACCAATTGGGCCACTGTCATAGGTCATCAGGGTCACATGTGATGGACAGTGGCAGCATTTTCATAGTCTCAAACTGCACCTCTGGTGTTTGGCTTCCTGTGAAGTGACACACACAGTCATGCACATGCATTCCTTTCACTCAACATTTGCGTAGGCTTGAGCACAGTAATACAGTATTTTACAGTACTATGTAATCTACATTTTACAAGCTCTGATAGGGGAGAAAAAACCCACAGAAGGGTCTGGTGAAGAGACTTTCATCTTTGTGTGATTCAGGGGTAAATGTGCCCCTGCTTCCAGTTCAATATTTCCCAAAATGTCAGAGTATTTCCTCAGTAACCTAGCCTGTTTTATGTATGGAAAACTGATTTTATAAATATTACCTTTAATATAATCATAGTTTTAGCACTGGAGCTCAGCTGATTAGCCCGGATCCTATGATGTGTCTGTTACAGCAGGTAATAGAATGAACTATGCAAACAAGCATAAACTATATTATTTGATCCAAGACTGAAAACTCAGTTCTGCATTTGTATTTGAAGTAAGGAAGGGGTAAAACATTTGTTGTTGTTACTGTTGATACTGTATGTTTTTCCAGACACACACACACACACACACACACACACACACACACACACACAGAGGCACTTCCTCACTCACTCACAGTGTCTGAGTAATTGACTGTTGGGGGTGTAAAGTGATCCTACGTCCCGTCCATTACCCATTAAACCTGAAGATGGGCAGGAAACTACTCTGACCCTGAGGCAAACACACACATACACACACACGTAAACAGACACACTCTGACAGTAGAGATAATGGACAGAGACAGCATTAGCTAAGTCTTCGCTCTGTTGCTTCATCAGCTGTGATTCAGTGTGGTCAGTCTCATCTGATTTGCAGCTCTGTTTTAGATGATATTTGTTCTTTAATACTTCTCATTTAATAGGGATGTGTGGTCACTCTGAGAGGTGGGAGTATCAGCATCAAGAGAGTCATACAACTGATCTTTGTCCCAGAAATCAGACTTAATTTAAGATTTATTTTCCTGTAAATACATTTTTAAATGTGACTATTTTCTCTTTGTCGCACACAGCTACTAAGAAAAAGGACAGTATCTACTGAGTTATAACAAAGCTTTAATCTGAGTGTGGTGTACATGTAATAACAGGTGCAGATGGATTTAATGACTGAGAATAGGAACAGCACAAAACCAGCTAACCATGTCTTGTACTCCACCTCTGCCTTAGATGCCATCTTCAGGCAAATAATCGTTTGAATATACAGCTATATAAATGTGGAAGTAAGACCAGTTTTTCTGCCTTTTCTCACTTACTGTTTAGTTACTGTTACTTCATTTCCATTTCCCTCCTGAAGTGAATCTTAAAAAAGTAAGTAGTCTTAATTTCGCTCTCTCTGTAACATCTTTCATTCTTCCAGTATAGGGGGGTTTCCAAGACTATTTCAAGGTATGTTTCCAAGCTTGTTCTCACAAAGTGTTCTTTCTGATCACAAGGACTCCTCCTAAATGGCCTGAGAGCTTCCTCTCAACCAAGCTGAGAGCAGCTTTTACTGAGAAACTGAGAGAACTCTGGAGTTAAGTGGATGGACAGGGTTGACTTTGTTGCCACGATGATGTGTTTCATGAATGAGCTGACTTATCATGTCAGCACTGGTTTGTTGGCAGAGAACAGGTCTGTGTTGGTGTCTGAAGTAAACTGAACACAGTTAAAAAAAAAATCAACATGTTTGGTGAAGAGACAGCTTCAGGGACAGATACTGTCCCCTAAACAACCTCACTCGCCCGAGGATGCAGGAAATAAGAGTTTGGTCTATATATTCCAGCTTCCATCAACGGCTTGAGTGTTTTAAACATACTATAGCAGGTAGTCCAGTCTCAGTATGGCTGGTGAGACAGTGTGGCGTCCATACAGGATGTGTATGGTTGGATCAAGCTATAAACACAGCATAAACGGCTCTGGTCTAATTGAAATGCTCTGCATTTGAAACCAAATAGTTTTTAGAGATAAGATGAACACCGTCATCCCACACAAAGGAATGTTATGATTCACTGTCAATGGCTTTATAAGGTAAATTTAAAGTGTTAAATGTTTTGTGAATGACTCTTAGACTAAAATAGTAGTTAAAACTTTAGAGTCAGACAACTGTTATTTTTATTTATTTATTTTTAAATAGACTAAAAGTCACTCATAGCCTTAAGGTATTTTGTGACTATGATTCCTGTTCTTTGGCAACAAGCATGTTCCTTCTTTTTTTTACAATGAGTCTTGTAGATCAGTGTTGTAGAGTTTGGAAAGATGTCATGCTGTTGTATATTACCATTGATGGTGGGCTGTTTCCTCAAAATATAACAAGCAGGGTCATAATGACTAATTTCAGGTCATGGTGTTCTAATTGAGAGGACTGGAAATTATTCTGTGTTTGCTCATTTGAGTTTCAGGAAAGAAATTTTGTTTTACTGCCATGTAACAGACCCTGACCTACTTGTATTTTTGTGTACCCAGGTAATGCTCCTTTTATCAGGGATGTAATCAGATGTTTGCTTACACACAGCACACAAATCTCCAGTTCACCATTTAGATGAAGTCTTAACCTTTCTCTTTGTGTCTCCATTATGTCATTGTAGATAAATACATCTACAGTAAAATAGACAATGAAATGAAGAAGAAAGGACAAAGTGTTGAAAGAAAAAATTATGTATCAAAAGTGTATTTATATGAACTTTTGTGCCATAACCAAAACCAGCTGGTTTGTGCTTGAAACAAATCTTTTCCCTCAGCTGGAAAATGTTGTCACATGATTTCAAGCCCTACACGGCTGTATTTTACATTGCTATTGTTTCTTAGTGGATAAAGAATAAAGTGTCTTATTGTTAAAGTGGTACCAAAGTTAGTGAGTGTGGTTGTACATGTTGATGTCAAATAAGTAAGGCACAAGGGTCGGAGAGAGAGTGAGAGAGAGAGGTATGAGAGGAATGTCATCTTCCCAGATTACTGTCACTTCCTGTCATTGACTAAAAAGCATGATGGGAGGAGAGTAGGCTGGCAGAGGAAAAGACTACTGCAACATATTTTTCACATGGTCTGTATACACATGCCACACAACTTTCATTCTGTGTAAAACAGGAGACAGCAATTACATGTATGAGGAAATAAATGAATACACACATTTTTTAAGTCGAGGAAAGAAAAGTAAAACAAAACAGAAAAAGGAAACAAAGTTGTTTTTCCATTTTTAAATGAACAATAATATCCTGTTTGAGAACAGAGTCCCACGTTTAGCTCAACAAGCAGAGTCAGATTCTGCCACTGGATCAGCTGGAGGTTTGATTCCCTGCCTGGCACAGGGGTTAGGGTTAGGGTTAGCGAGCAGATGCACAAGTCAGGTATTCAGAGTGGAGAGATAATCTGTGTGTGTGTGTGTGTGAGTTTCACTATAGTCTGTTGTCAATAGAACCATTCATGGATAAAATGTGTGTGTGTGTCTGTGTGTGTCTGTGTGTGTGTGTGTGTGTGTGTGTGTGTGTGTGTGTGTGTGTGTGTGTGTGT